>VZSZ01008146.1:160625-179820 GCA_013398815.1 Ibidorhyncha struthersii
AGAGAGGTGGTGGGGACCGTCTCTCCCTCGCCCAGTGGCCAGTTTGGCCTAAACCACAGCGCCTGGCTGTGTTGCCTTTCCGGCAAATATCAGGGTGGTTGAAGTCCTCCATGAGAACCAGGGCCTGGTATGTAGTGGAGCAGGTCATGGGACACAGGAGAAATTTCTCTGTGGGTTGACTAGGATGGATTGCAGCAGCTCCAATCCCAGAACATTTCCTAACCCCACCCCACAACCTGCTGTGCTAGGTATCATCCAAAAGAGCTAGATTTTCTGTCTCTCTTCTGGGGTTTACACCTTTGCTGGCAAGAGCATCAGAGCCAAAGATAACAAACAAGCAAGGCAATCAGCTTTGATGTTTTCTGTTTGGTTCTCATCCTTCACTAACACTACAACACCCCAGCTGTGAACTTTTAACCCTGAACATGTTCCAGATTGTGAGCCTCTACAGCAGACAAGTCGTAGGTGGTAAATCCACTTTTCAGACTATGCTGTCTATTGAGCTATTCCCTTCAGTGCTTTGTTGCAGTTCACCCTCTGTCCACCTGCTGCTTTTCTGTCTATTCAAATGTGTGTATCCGTAGTGGTAGCATGCTACTCACCTGTGGGAAGGAGAGAAAGGAGACACATCTTAAAAAGAGGGACACCATAAGATGCGGTGAGAAGACCCAAGGATGCCTCCATATGCCTCATCAGCCTGTTCTGGAGAAATATTGGATTTCCCAGCATTTCCTGCAAGCTGAAAGAAATCCAGCCCTCTGACAACAAGCAAAGGTAAGTAACAGACAGGTAAAATGTTTGGGTTTGGGCGAAGGCTCAGGGTTGTTTTCTACTATTTCTGCCCCTGCTTACACTAAAGCAAGGCGTACCGCTTCCAGGAGCCAGGGCAGAGCTCCTTTGTGCCACACATGGACAGTGGGATCTTCTTACCTGATGCCTTTAGCCACTCGAGGGAACGGCAGCCAGGGCAGGTCCCACTCACTGCCGGAGCCCCGGCTCTCGGAGGGTGACGTTAGCCCGCTAACACAGGCTGCCCCAGCGGACTGACTCACTTTAACACAGCACAGAAGGCAGCTGCAGGACACTTCTAGTGTCCTTTAAAAATAAACCCTGGCACCACCTGCACAGGGCTAAGTTCTGTTGTTGCAACCTTGATGCACAGTGAAATCGGCTCATTTTAAAATTAAACTTGCTGATATAACAAATAGCGGGATACTGACCTAGGTAGATATACAATAAGAAAAATCCCAAGTGACACTTCTGGTCTTAACAGTAAACCTCTCTGCCTTTTACAGTAACACCTCAAATTGGTACCAGAAGGTCTTGCAGCTAAACACAAAGATGTCTTGTGAGAGTAACATAAAATGAAGGCATGGCTGGTTGCTCTCCGTCACAACATCCCTTCCCCTTCCATACACACCCAAAATGCACGTATTTGTCTGCTGCTAGCTTAGTCATCACAGATTAAAAAAAGACAGCAAGTCAAAGACTGGCTGAGCCAGCAGTAGAGCTTTGTTAATTCATGTCAGGCAGCAGCAGTGGCAACAGCTCAGCGCTCAGCCTTGCTGACTGCTCTTAGAATAAACCATAGCCATCGTTCCACCGAGGAGGTTACCACAGATCCCTGCTATAAAGGAGTAGATTGCTCTTAAAATCTAACTGATGCAGATGACAAATATAAGAATGACTAAATAGGAAACAGCTCGCTTGGCTGATTTCCTATGCTGGCCCCTACTGCTACTGAAAAAAATCATCTTAACAACGCAGAGAAAAATAAAAACCAGCTGAATATCTTAGATGGCTAGTTCTCACATTCCCATTCAAAGACAGTCTGTTTTGCTGTTGACTCTGCTCCTCGTATGAAACTGACCCTGAGGTACCAAACTGGGGATGAGGGACGAGTGTGGATTTAGGGCTGCTAAACCTTCAGCTTGAAAACCGCACTCGTGAACGCAGAATTTGTACCTCGCTAAATAGCGGACTGTTATTCAAGCAGAGAAAATTTAAAAAGTGGCTTCCATAAGCTAGTGCCCAACTAATGGCAAACTGATATACACCAGCAGACCGAGTCTAGTCTTAGCGTAATTAAAATGGAACGAGATCTAGTTCTTCAAAGCCAAGATCTAGCTAACAAGCCTGCTTTAGAAACCAATCAAATGTATAATAAAGCAGCAGCCTCTGGTGTGTGGGAGGGTACAACACGTCACATTATTTTTCCGTAGGAAAAAGACGTTGGAGCAAGAGGTGGAAGGAGATGAACAACATTTTGAACTCTCAGGTAAGTGGTCGTCTCTCCTCCACAAATAATCCCCCCTTTGGGGACATCTGAAGTGATCAGAAAGAGTGGATGTTCTTAAAAACTAAGGGAACTGTAGATTTACAGTCTAGAGACATACCAAGTATTTCCCAACTCCTTTGAAAAACAGAAACAAAGGTAAGTCGCTTCCAACTTCTCTGTCGTTCATTTCACATATACGTGTCCAAACAGAAGCACAGTTTGCTACAAGAGTTTAAAGTTAAGGGTTTATTAGAAAAATACTTGATCTTTGATAGCATTGCGTATTTTACATATCCAGTTAAAATGCTGTTTATCACTTTCATTCAAATTCATGATTTGTTGATAAGCTCTTCACGCAATCTTTTGTAGTTAACGTACTTGTACACACAGACTGGGTACTTGTAGTGGAAGGGCATCTTACTGAGAGGCAGAGAGCCTGTTCAGGAAACACTACCTGTCTCTACTGGAAAGTCACAGAAGCTATGCCATGGTTTTACAGCTTCAGCTGATGTCTTTCTCCACTGGGGATTTGAGGGGGATGGAAACTGAAATGTCATCAGCTAAAGAGCTGCAAACCAAGCCTCAAAATCATGAATAGTTTCACTGGCATCTGCTCTAAATAATGCGCTGTTATTCCTTCCACTGCCACATATACAGATTGAAGAACAGATCACTTGTTTTCAATGGCTGAAGCGCCACGTTAGTTTACAGAAGAATCCCTGAGATTACACATAACACCGAGCTCCTTTTCAATAAGGAGGAAAACTGGCACAGTAGGATAAGTTTTAAATTTCTTGGAGTACAAAGCTCTCACAATGACTACAAATATCTCAAAATGTAAAAGGCAACATCTATTGCGCCATGCTTTGAAGGGGTTTAAAACAGAAGAATTCAAATTAAAAGAATCTGTACGTAGATCAAATCTGTTTTCTTGGGGGAATGGGGAAGGCACTGGAGTAAAAATCCCTCATTAACCTTATTCAGTCACTTTCAGAAGTATAAAATGGCATCAATAATTTGGAGAATCTAATCAGAGAAGGAGGTGGGGAGAGAGAAGAAACTGATAGCTGTGATATCTTCGAACAAGGCACTGTGGAATTGATAACAGATGGTACTACTATGAACCACACAAAGCTGGCAGCACTTGTCTCACTTGATTGATGGTTGTTCACAGTCCAGTGGTTCTTGATTGCATACTTTGATATTTCACCCAGTTTGCACTTTAACATCCATCCACAGGAGTAGTGGCAAGCACTACTCAGAAAGGTACCTAAAATCACTATCCATGGCACTGAATGCTCCAGGGGAGTTGAAAGTGCCTTCCTATCCACGAAAGAACACTTCTACATCAATACCGACTTTAAGAAAGTGCAATTGTACCCACCAGAGTTAGCCACGCAACACTCCAGTCTTCCATGGAAAAAATAAAAATACATAGCCACTAATCATCCTGGCATCAGTTTGTGATAAGAACTTGTGTGTTCCTTAAGCAAAGGCTCCTGCACCCTGAAGAATTGATTCAGTCATGATTACTCTACTTCTTCCTCATCCAGTGAAGTCAAAGCCTTCTCCTGGAACACAGAAAGAAAACTTATAATTATAAAAGCAATGAGGACCTTCATCCTAACTTCAAATCTGCTGAGCTCAGCCAGTAGGTTTGCCAGTAGGATTTCATGACCTCACATGCTATCTCTTCCAACAGACACAGGCTATACAGCTGCTGGACATTTCCATTCATTTCATGAAGCACAAAAGGACTAGGATCTCCATTGCAAGTCCCTCCTGGCAAATTCAGGTAAATGACCTACGAAGGGCAGCAGCTCAACATCACTGCTGACAAAAGAGCACCTTGCACGACTGACTCTGAAAGAGGGATATGAAGATAAACAGATGCCTTGGTGTACAGGGATAGTGGAAGCATACCACACCATAAGGGCAGACCCTATGAACTGCTGAACTACTATGCTGTCCCCAGAACCTGCCAACAGCAGAGTACCAGGGAGAAGTATAGGATTAGTGCAAGCGTGAAGTTTCCTGGTGTTTCTCCCAGCCCTCAGCTATTTGTGGTGGAGAGACTGGCTGTGCCTGGAATAGTGTTTTATACTTAATAATCCTCCATGAATGTCTCCTATTGATCTTTGGACCTATGTAAATTAAAAGTTTGCGGCACAGAAGATCTCGTGTAGCAAGTAATTCTACAGCTGGAGTACACGCTCTGTTAAAGAATATGCAGTTTGGTTTTGTTTGCATCTGGCCTATGTTAGTTCTGTGAAAGTGTGCTGCTTCAAGGTGCCTTAGGCTATGCACCAGTCAAAGGAGGCAAAACACATACCCAGCCACCCTGGTCCTGAATCCATGGCTTGAAGTGTTCTCTGAGGTACTTTGATCCAAAGCCCAACACCAGGTTCATAGGATGGTGGTCCACAGCAGTAAGTCTGGTGGCAACTTCCATTGTAAAGGCAACTTTCGTGCATTGTGCTTGGTCTCCTGGCTCACTTGTTGAAACTGCTGAGACATCCTCCAGGAACAAATCAGTGATCCTCTTGAAGAAGGTGTAGGACAGCATGTCTTTAAAATGGTGATAGAAAACCCTGTCCTTTTTGATCTGAAAATAAGGATTGGTTAACTTGAGCCACTTTTATTGGAATTGCTTTTTCCATCTTATTGGGAAAGGAGAGCATCACTAGGTAACACATGCAATATAGTCTAATCGTGGTGGTGAACGCAAGAGATGGCACACAAACCCCACACCTCGCTGCAAAGCTGCTCCTTCAGGCTCTGGAGGTGGCTTTATGTTTTCTCGTCAAAAAAATCTTCAGATTTTTTGCATTTGAATGAGAGAAGCAGAGAGGGAGAAAGCGAAACAAGTGTGACACTGATACTGAGACCTGCAGGTGAGGAGAGATGGGAATACAGAAGCAGTGGGAAGGTGACAGTAAAAGCAAGGTTATGTGCTGGCAACAGCTGCCGTGCTAAGCTCCACTTGCTCAGTTGTGGTCTTTGTGATGCTTCTTGTATTTGGGTACCTCTCTGTTGCAGGAGTTGAGTGTGTACTCCATGTGGGAGCATACCTTTAAAGGTAAGGGGCAGCTAAAGAAGGGAGTAAAGGGAACAAGTACCTATATTTTTAATAGAGAAAACATCCACTCCAACTAATGAACTCATGTGGGGGTTCTTCTATAGCTTTTGGGCAGGGCTTTCAAAATGCACTCAGAAGATTTATTTCCCTACAGCAACTCTCAAAGCTGTAGCATTTCTCTTCTTCCACTGGGAACAACTTGTATGCCAAATTTAATGCGAACACAAGAGTTTCTCAGTCAGTCAAGTGCTCGACATGCCATGAAACTCAACAGCAATGAGGAAAGCGAATCCTCTTTGAAATGTACGAGATTTTTGTCGCCTTCCTCACCCCAACAGGGATCTCTGCTAGTCCTCTGGTCTTGAGAAAGATTTCAGGATGAATGGTAAAGGTTTCAGAAAGCTTTAAATGTGGAAAGAGAAGTTCAGGCTAGAGACAGAGCGGGCCAGTTTATAAAACATTCACTCCCAAGAGAAGTGCAATCTCTCTCACACACTCCAAATTGTGTAGCTCCTGAAAACAGAAGTTACCTTTTCTTCTAGTTGGTCCCCCGATTGCCTTAACAGTGAAACTATTGTTTGTATTATCTTTTCTTCATCTGTTAAAGAAAAGAGTAACATAAATATCTCAGCCTTTCAGTAGCATCCAGGTAGCAAACTACGGCAAATGCCTTTGTGTCACTTAATCATGAAAACAGCTGCTATTTTGTGGCAAATTCACAGTGAGTTGTGCATCCAGGCTTTAAGCAGAAGCTCACTGTTCCAGTCTGTGTGGAGTAAGCAATGCTATTTCTCCATCTGCCCAATGTTTTGCTCCAGTTAAGAATCTGGGAGAGAGCAGGGGCTTTAATACTCCACTTCCAGCCCTTTGAGATGTTTCTGATAACAAGCCTAAGCCAGAACAGAAGAGCAGCTAGTGGAAGCCCGGGAAAATGGACTTAAAATTATGAAAAAAAAAAAAAAAATCCCCTCATCCCCATTTATACCTTCTGCAACTCATTAGGACAAACTCTGGGTTTGACGGATTAAAGAAAATGCAAGTATGGCAGGATCCCTCTTGTAACCAG
Source organism: Ibidorhyncha struthersii (assembly GCA_013398815.1). Taxonomy (NCBI): domain Eukaryota; kingdom Metazoa; phylum Chordata; class Aves; order Charadriiformes; family Charadriidae; genus Ibidorhyncha; species Ibidorhyncha struthersii. The sequence continues at coordinate 167,049 of VZSZ01008146.1, forward strand.
AAATTCCTAGAAAGTTGCATTAAAACTAAATCTCTGCAGATGTCACGGAAGACAAGCAGTTCAGACTTAAAACAGAGATTGTTGAGCAGTGTCGTCCCATCGCTGAAGAGGATTGACCAAGACATTATTGCCCTAAGGACTGGTCTTCGTCCTTAGAGCCCCGGTGTATTACTCTGCCCTCAGCCCTGCCACTCCTACCACTGCTCTGTCACCTTATATCCCTTTACCTTTATCCTGCCTTTCTCATGTCACACCTCCTTGGATTTTTAAGGACGCTCCCTTTAATTGCAGTAGCAGGCAGGACTTGTTAGAGGATTGCAAGAACAGTCCCTGAAATGTGGGCAACAGAGCAAGAACCAGCAGAGCAAACATCATTCTTCACAGCATCTTACCACAGAAGTCCGGAGTGCTTCACTGTGTCTAGACAAAATGCCTCAGTGTGCAGTCCCAACCTGAGGTACTACCTGTGAGCGTGAAATTCTTCACCTTACCATGTTCCTCACCCTCAGTTTCATCAGCAGGATCACTATCGTCTTGTTCCTGACAGGGGCCCTGATACATTATCTTGAATGACACATCTGAAGGAGATTCTTGGGATCTGGAAGTAACAAGCTTGGCAAGTTTGTCTGCAATGTGGTTGACATCTGCTGTTTCACCTGATTGGGAAGGAGGGTGGGAAATAAAGAAGGCAATTAATCTTTCCAGGAAATAATTCAGTGATTTACTCGTTTACATGCCCCCTGAGGTGGAAGTGCCCATAGGACACCAAAAGCTACATTTCCCCATGCTGGGGCTTTGCTTGAGATCAGCTGGTAATAATTTAGAGAGACAAGTAAAGCAGTACAGCCCCTCTCTGGTATTTAAGCAGCATCTAACTCTACAGAGGCCACACAGGAGTAAGTGTGAGTGTTGTTCACTAGTGTACATCCTTGTAAGCCAGAAGCGTACCGTGTATTAAGAAACGTGAGAGTACTACTCTGTATCGCACATATATATTGCATGATAAAACTCCTTGAATTGGGCCTTCAAAGAACCTCTCTTCCTTGATTTTAATGTGGAGATCTTCAGTCTGACCAGTGTTTTATGTTTTCTTTCTAACCAGGCATGAAAAAGAAAAAGCCAATGCTCAGAAAAAAACAATTTGTACAGTTATACAATACTTACCACCATACAATGGAAAATAGAAAAGCCAGTCACAAGCCTGAATCTTGTGTATGCAAGCACTACTGAAGGTCTGGCAATCTGCCTTCCTAATTGGAAATCAATAGAGCTAGCGTAAGAAACGACCAAAAAGTGAAACACACCTTCTTCCTCCTGTCTTTCCACAGGCCACCAGCCATTTAAGCTATTTAGAGAGATATTAAAAGACAAACAGCAAAAGGAAAGAACTAAGACATACTTGTCTGATGCTGAGAATTCCCTTCTAGAATGATCTCAGATCGTGCCTCACAAACCTTGGTGCAATGACCTTGGTGCAATGACTGCGCTGGGGACTTTTCCTGCTCTGCTCTGCTGCAGAGAAAAGGCAGACAATATCCTGGCAAGTATTTTCTTTCTGATTGCTTTTTGTTGTGCTGTTTGATCACGCCACCCTGAACAACTATTTTTTGTCTCGGTCCGTCTTTATCCCTTTGATGGTCAATCTCCGCTTTTCTCATGCCACCCTGATAAACTATTCTTCGGCTTGGTCCATCTTTACCCCTTTGATGGTCAGTCTCCGCTTTTCTCCTGATTGACGATGGTGATTTCTGCATATTAGCCTCATTTTTCAGAAGTTTCCTATATTTACTGACAGACAACCGACGCTGGGCGTAGGCCATTAGGATCTTGTATTCTATGCTGTCTCGCTCATCATCTTCCAGTGGTATTTCTTCCATATTGACATCATTTGGCAAAGACATCTCGGTCCCTGCAAGAACATATTCTTAGTTTTAATGGCTTAGGGAACAGCCTGTTTTTCATGAGTACCAACCAGTACTTGACATTTCTACAGAACCTTTCACCAAACACCTTATAAACCTCAGTGAGGTAAAGAATATTGCAGTATCCAGGAGCCAGAGAAGCACTGTTTTCCAGAAAGAGAATTAGAGAATTTGGTTACTGAGAAATACCTCAGGCGGCATTCAAGGCCATTGGAGAATAGGAACAAGAGATCTGCTACGTTGTTCTTAACTGCATTTGGTGGCTTAGACAGGAAAGATGAGGAAATACAAGGAGTATTGAATGGTCGGGGTACAGTGCAGGAAAAGAGGAAAGCCCATAACAATATTAACTGTTTCTCAGGATGGAAAGAAAAACAATTCATTAAAGCACGGCAAAGGAAAAGCTTATACTATGGCTTAAATGAGCAAGCATCTAAATATATGAGAATTGTGCTTTCAGTGGAAGCTTTGACAAATTTGGGCCCTGAGTGCTCTAGGTGGGAAAGCAAACAAGAACTATCCCAAGCATTAGGAAAAAAATGATATTTACACTTCATAATGTTCTCAACTGTCCTTTCACTGCATGCAATGGATGGTGTGGTGACACTTATCTAGTGTAATTTGTTCTTGTCCAAATAAACATACCAATCCCACAGCACGCACATGCATTTTGCCATCTTCCTGTTTCCCTAAGCATTGTGGCTTGCCGAGCCACAGTGCGAAATGCTCTTACATTTTTGTTTTACACTAGATCCATTTGCCACCCAGCCTTCCTCAAGCCAGAGAAACAAGAAGAAATGGGAGGCATCAGCTGTAATGCAGAGACTGAAAAAAGTCTGTTCTGCAGAGCACAGGTGAGCTTTTAGATGTCCGAGCGGGCAGCCTGGACCACTCATCGACAGCAAGCTTTCTGCAATGTCTCTGTTCAACGACCCATGCAAAGTTGAACAAAAGTTATGTACATATCCAAAACCTGTCACTGGCATGTCTGTTGCTGACAAGCCAGAATAGGAGGCTTCTGTTGCCACTGCCCTCTCTAAAATAAGTACCAAATTCACACGCACTATGCCCTCAGACTGTGAGAAACAAATTTAAGCTGTCCGGAATATCATTCAGCTATTTGACGCTTTGAATGTAATGCTATTGCTGATATGTATCCATCAGGATGTTTAAATCCTAAGCATGAAGGCTCATGTTTGGGAGTTAAAAACACACCCCACACCCTCTGAATCCAAAGGAAAGTCAGTGGGAAGCAGGTGCCTTGCTCCCCGTGTATTTTTAGCTTCTGCCATTGGGATAAGAGCAAGCCATCCCCCCTAACTCACAACAACAGAGCAGCTGTTCTGTAGGAGGCAGCTTTCTAGAGCAGCCGTATTCTGCTGGGGTCTCCAGGCACAGCAATGGGTATGAAGGGACCTGGGCATCCTGTTTCTTCACAGGTGCTGGGAGACGAGGCTCAAAGTCAGGGAGATTGCCAGGCTGCACCGTAATTGCAGATCATACTGTGCAGAGGTCTGAAAGTATTAGCTACTTCCTTCAAACTCCAGAAAACTACAAGTTGTTGCATCATGATCCATCTGTTACTCATCCTAAAACTTGTTTTTCCCCTAAGTGTGAGGGTGAAATAAGTCATATACATATGTATGAAGTGCCAAATCTTCATCTGGTGTAAACCATCCTGGTCCCATGAAAATCCACAGAAGGATACTGGCTCACCTTTAGCAAAACTCTGGCTTTAAACTACTGAACAAGACACCTCACCTCACATGCATCTCATTTCACTACTCAGGTATAAAGGATGCCATTTGTCTTCTAGATATAGGTGGTGTCAGGACCGACACACTTAAAGGGGATTAATAAAAAAGCTGGAAGTGACTGATCAGTCAAAAAAGATTTCCCTGTTCCAGCAAGTTATGGAATGAAACAAAGATCAGCTGATTTGTCACCTTGTTTTCAATACTACTTTTATTGTAAGATTTTAGCTTCGTTTTGGTTGTTTCACATTTCTAACCTTTTAAGTTAAAACGAAAAAGAGTTTTGCCATTAGCTGTGGAAAGCAACCAAGATAACAAAACTTAGATAAGCGACTTACTTCTGTCATGCTAAGCTAAATTTGTTTTTGGTGGCGGTGTTGAGACAACAGAAGGAAAAAAGGGAACGTATAAACACCCAAAACCGTCCTTACTAAAGATATGAGCATCAGAAACTAAACCAACTCCGAACCCATGGCTTACCTGTACTCTTAGTTCAGCATTGTCCTTACTGGGGAAGGAATGAGAAAAGGGGAAGAGGAAGGAGAGGAGGAAGGGAAAGAAGAAAGGGAAAGGGTTGAGGAGGAAGAAACTTGGAAGCGTTGCATCATGGGTCCAACGCAACTGTTCCTCTAACCTTGCAGTGCTAAATGCATCTATGCAGCTCACAGTCTGCATCCCATTTTAGATACAGATTTAAATTTTTAGATGCAATTTAGATTTTTCCCTCAAGAGAAAGGACTGTTCCAGATGCTGCTCTGGGATAGCACCGCCTTCCACTTTCACTTTAGGACAGTCACTAAAGAAATGAGAATGGGACTGGTGTGATAGGGAGAAGGGGGGAAAAATGGGGGAAAAAAACCCCAGCACATCCATTGGTAGAAAAAGGGAAGACGACTTGTTTATCTCTCAGGGAGCTGCTACGTTAAGTCACTCCATGAGTGAACCAAAATGCAATTTCCCAATCATGCTCACGTTAAGCTGTTGACACGCCACTATCCCAAGCCTCCAACAGCCTGTCTCAAACACATGGCAACCGCCTCTCTGAAATTTTCTTCCCAGTGCAAGCCTGGGTGTCTGCTTGCTCAGTTTTCTGCCAGCAGTGTGTTGCAACATTTAGAAATCTATACTTCATGTGGCAAAACATCCCACTATGCTTGGATGAGAATTTATCCCAATAGCATCCAACGTATGAACAACTACGTTGCCTTCGAACAGCCTCCTGGGCTTCAGCAGAAGCCCTGTCCTGTGAAGGGCCCAGTACTGTGCTGAAACCTCATGCTCACAAGGTCATGCCAAGGTGAGTCCCTGTTTGCTGGACATGGCCGGGGCAGTCTGCAGGCCAGGGAAGAGGGCACAAGTTCCCCATGTCTTGCTAGTTTCTGCCTTGAGATATTCAAGGGGTCAGCAGGAGCTTTGTATCTTCTCACCCTGTTCATGCAGGCAGCTGTAATGAACCTGCAAGTGAAACTGAATGCCCGGCAGGAAAACTTCCACAAGTGGCTGTTACAAGAAACGAACCAAGTGGAGAAAAAGAAGTGGGAGCTAGAAATACAGAGAAAACAAAGGAGAACTGAAACAATGCCGGACAGGCACGGGGCTGCTGCTGCTTCGTGGCTTTGCCTTGGAAGGGAGCACTGGTGTGCATACCCACCTCGGGGTGCAGGGGAGCAAAGGTGAGACTTTTTCCGTGCCCCCTGATTGTTTGAGACCATCTTCCAGTGCAAAGCAGAGCAGTTTAAAGAGTGTTTTAAACTGCACTGCCTTTCTCAGTGTCTCTGCTACACAGAAAGCAAGGCTACCGCATATCCCTTCGGCTAGTCAGTGAGCCCGGGAACAGGCACTTTCCTTTGCCCTGGAATCCAGACCAAGCATTTATTTCATTTTGAAGTTTGTTCAGAAATAGAGAGAAAATTTTAAAGACTATGCCATTCTTTTTCATTATTTAATACTTAATTCAAACTCAAGTTCCTCCTTGAAAAGATCTAACCTTGCCCTTCAGATCAGACATTGACACTACTTAAAAAAGCGTAGCCTTCCCCACCATGGGTACTCTTTACAGATCTGAAATAATTTGTGTAACATTCACATATACTCATTTTTCAGTAATATAAAACATAAATATAAATATTTAAATAGATAAACTATATATAAATAACTATATATATAAAAATTATAAAGTAATTATATAAAATAATCAGAAAATTCATTCCTAAACAGCAAGAGGAATTACCAGTAGTAGCATTAAAAAACCCTTACAGCCCTTTACACTGGGCTATTATTTATACATTGAGAACAGTCCTACTCAAGGTGGCTGTACAGATAAAAATCAAATAAGAGTTCAAAGGTTGGTCTCCTAAACGAGGCTAAGCGCAGACCGATAGCGGGAGGTAGGGTATTATTACAGCTTGCTAGTACGTAACATCAAATAAGCACTTGCACATGGGGTGCAGCTGTACGGCTAAGCCTGCACCTCGCTCTGATGGGGAACCTCTGAGAAATGAAACAAATTATGTTGGTAAAAATGTGTTATAGGAGCTTCCTTACTGGGATTTTTTTGAGCACTGACGCCTCGGTAAGAAATCTCCCCCATGTGTATACCACAAGGCCGGAGGAGCATAAAAATAGAGCAAGGAGTCACAGTGTATAGCTCATGTATGCCATTAGTGCCAGGTGGCAAGAAAAGGAGATATCACCACATGCTGGTGAGCATTTATAAAGGAGAATGCAAGTAGCTAACTTGTTTTTCTGTTCATTTTAAAGTCTGAAATTTTAATTGGTGACTTACATCTCTCTTTAGACTTAGTTCTTCATACCATAACCACATTATTTTTCCAATATCCCATCTGGTGTGGGCCAGAGACGAGTCAGGCCTTTTGCAGAAGCAGCACTCACTTTGCACGAACTCTCTCAGAAATGAGTTTCTATAAAGAATGTTTTTTAATGCAAGCATTGATTCAGCTTGACAAGTACTTGGAAGTCCTGCTAAAACCCGAATCCGCATATTATTTCCTAGGATGATTAAAAGAAACTCAGAGGATCAGATTATGGAGAGTAGCAGCACGGTCTCATTCTGTCTACTTAAAAACTCTGGTCTAAATTATTTATTTTCTGGAGCTTGCAGGCTCTGAGGGAGTAGTGTTACCCCCTCCCTCTTTACGCTCCTCTAGACCTTTTCCTCCCATTGTCAAACGGCACATCCACACGCCGTTTCCCAGGAAATGGAAACCGAACCGCCAACACTCGTAGTGGTATATTTAGCTACAACCTTCCACCCACTTCAAGAATTGTCTGCCAGGATGGAGGAATTTGGCAAAAACACAGATGGACGTCTGGGAGCAGCATGACCAAGAAAACCTCCTTTCCTGTGGAGTCTCTGGGAGCAAATGCTGGCTAAATTTGCATAAGTCTACAAAAATACCCCCCAAATTTGCTGCTCTGTAATACTATCCTGGGCCAATTGCAATGATAGTCAACTAAAAGCTCAAGAAGTTTATTATATGAGACTAAGTGGGTGGGATACAGAAAGGAAAACATTTTAAAAAAAAAAAGATAAAACTAGCAACTAGCAACGTGACTGTTTAATCTTTGTTAGGAGGAAGTGTAGCCTAAAAGGTTCAAAAGCAGATGAAATAATTGTTGATTTAGAGGGCTTCCATCTATAGACTTGTGTTCAACAAAACTGGACCAAGTGGTGTCCTGGTGATGCCATTTCTTGACAGTTTTTGTATTGTTATTTAATAATATACAGTTGCATGTACAGCTGCAGACTACCATGGTGGCTAACACCACCAGGCCTCTTGACCCGTGCTCACCACAGGGTCTCCCTAAGCCCAAACTTGGGTGCTGCACTCACGCTTTCCCAGCCCCTCCTCTCCTCCTAACCCTGTTGGCGTGCCTCCTGTCCCTCCTCCTCAGGTGCCCACAGAGCACAGACAAGCTCTAGCACTGTTTCTTCTATGGGAAGGTTCATCTCCCTGCCCCACAAACAGCCCTGGGATTTACCTCCAAAAGGCTTAGGGATCTTGACCAAGCAGCGGCGATGTCAGTGCCGACCCTGCTCTTTGGCTCGATTCCCCATCACTGTCTCCGGTGCTACCAAACGCCAGGGAAGCACAAGTAGCTGAAGACGGCTCTGCAGCAAAGGGCAGTGCCTGCCCTGAAAGGCCAAATAGCCAAAGCAAAAAGAAGAAGTGAAAGAGGCCCCCCGAAAAATGATTGTTAGTCTAAGTTATTCAGGTCTGGTCTGGTGTTTGTCTCTCAACCAGTGAAGACAGAAATGCAGTTGCTTGCTTGGGACAGCAGTTCTAAATAAAACGTTTTATTTTTGAGTCAATGCTGGAGAAAGGCGCTAACAATAAAAGCACCTCCTCCCTGGTACAGGTCCTTCCCTTCAGCTCTGCTGTCGTGTACAGTGGAGCAGACTGGTGCACATGGTAGTGGAGACTCCCGTGCAAGGGAAGCAATGGCCAGGATTCCTCTCTCAGCTCTTCAAGCTAGATTGTTTCCTCTGAGTGGATGACCCTAACTTGCTGGTAGTTCTTGTGGGGAAAAGCAGAACCATTATGGGTCTCCAGAGTTCATTAGTATGTCAAGCAACACAATTTGGTGAAGAAATATTTTGTACATATTGAGTCAGTCATTCTGATAAAACCCTTACCCAATAGGTATTGTCTGTGCAAGAGGGGCTGAACCGGTTTAAACTGTACAGATGCTGTGGAAAGCTGGTTTTACACACAAGTCCATCAGAAAGGCCTTCTCCACGTCTACCCCAATGCAGCTGCCTCTTGGAAAGCAGTAACTTGCAAGCTGAAGGATTATGCACCCCTTATTTAATCTTGACTAAATAAGACACAACATAATTTGTGAAGGCAGAGTTACACTAGGAAAACATCCCTAGTGGCAACAAATTTTTCATGAGCACTGTTATGCAACAGATACAACATGTGCTATATAAAAAGGTCTATGCTGATACATGTCTTTCAGAAGAGAAGTTGTCTGCTAGTTTGCGACTGTCCAGAAGTATTTCCCATATTCAAAGACCCAGCCTCTAGAAGAGAAGTGATGCATTACTTGGCTTTCAGCACCGGCAGAAAAGGGAAGGTGGGTATTTATGACCTCCAGTAGACTAAATTGGCTGTCGCTGCGCAGCAGAGATCTGGGAGCAAAAAGTGAAGAACAGATCTGCTTCCTGATGATTTTAGGGGAGCACATCACCTGCTGAATCGCCTCCACCGTTTCCTTGCCTAGATTAGAGTTTCTTTCAGTTGTAAACGATGGCATCTTACCAGCAAGGGGTGACCTAGCTTGAAATGGGCTGACCTGTAAGAACCAGGTGGTGAGGATTTAAGTCTACATGAATACACTGGGGTAGCCCCAAATTTAAAATTCAACCTCCCACAACTAACTGTAGTGTGGTTGGCAGAAAAGGACCTTGCTGTCCTTAGCTAGATATGTCAATCTCTTTTTTCAAAGGCATACACCCAACAGCAGCGAAGCTTGTACGGCAGCTCCAAAAGTCCCAGGGCAGTTCCATCCCTTTTTGACACCACAGCTAAACCTGGAAGTACCTTGTTTGGTACCTAAATTAATGACAATAAATATAGCCGTTTAATCCATATGCAAGTAAGATTCAGAGAGTCTTGTACTGGATTATAGGCAACCAAACATCATACAAAAGAAACCAAGTTCCGAGAAGAAAAGGGGGTTTTATTACCTTCCGAGTCTATTACACCAGCAACCCTGGGTGCCTGCTGATTTCAATTCTTTCTCCTCCTCGTCCAGTGGCTGGGATTGTTTTGCTAGAGCCAGCTTTGCAAGCACAGCACTTCCCTTCAGAAACCTGAAGTTAACTTCTTGTATTTAATATTTTCAGTCTTTCATCAAAACATATGTTCATAAGCTTTCACTAAGAAGGGCGCTGCACTTGCAATAAAAAAAAAAGTGCCCCGTGTACTTCCTTATGAGAACAACGTTCAAACATGTCAGCTTGCTTATAAAAACCAGAAAGGGTAGGGCCGGCCCCTCCTGCACGTGACTTGTTCTCAGCAGTGCACTAGGCAAGGGGAAAAAGTCTCTAGCTCTTTGGGGCTTCTTGCCAAACGTTATCTTCTTTTCTTTTTTTTTCCCTTCCAAGCTATCTTTTTCTCCATGTTGCAGGTCAAATCAAATCATCATTTTGACACAGGAAGGTTTTTTTTAAAGTGTTTTGAAAAGTTATACCTCTTCTTCTATAAACAACTGTAAACTAGTCTATGTTTTTTCGCGTGTCGTTGCATGTATTATTTTTTTTTTCAAAATCATGTTAAACATTAATTAGGTAAGATCGGTAAGATACCTGCAAGAGCGACGTGGTATTGCTCATGTAACCCACAAACGAAAATTGTGATTTTGTTACACCCAGTTAGTTGGGTCAGAAGCACGCATCCATTTTAGGAGGGCTTTTCACCATGGCAGTGATCTTCCATTTTCCAAATAAAATTGTAGATGAAGTGCCAAGCTGGGAGGGCCCTGATGCACATGAAGCAGCTGAAGAGGGTGAACGCTTGCATTTTTCTGTGGAAGAGAAACAGTTTTAGAAGGTATAGAGGAGTTTCTGACTGGTAGGAGATCCCTTCTCAGGAACAAAAGCACTTGAGGCTGAGCCTTCGTCTGAGGCTGTTGTACGGAAAAGGTCTGTCTGGTGCCTTTCCTGCAAAGGGAGGAATTTACTAGTAGAAACAGAAATATAAGCAGAGCCAAGTTTTGTGTTTCCAGGGAATAGCGGCTTGGAGTTCACTTATACATTGCAGGCTTATAGAAGCTTTTTTGTTCGTGTTCACTGAAGCTTTCCATTTCCTTCCTGCTTTCCTAAGACCAACTGACCTGAGAGCAATAATAGCAGACGGAAAGCCTGCGTGTTACGGATTATTAACGACCTGTCATTCCATGGACTGCAGAAATTTCGATTTTCGTTTTCTTTTCGAACATATGCTGTACCCCAATGCAGACTGTACTTTCTCCAATACTAAGAGGGGGAAAAAAGTGGTATTTGAGGCCCAGAAAAGGGAAAGGTAGACTGCTGGAAGCATGAAAAAAGACCTAAACAACCACCCCTTTAGAAGTGGGATTTTGTATTTTATAGAACCAGTCAGAAAGTGAGAGGACTGAGAAAAAACAAACTAATGTCAACTCTGCTCCATTTTATCTATTCTATTCCTATAGAAATTATTGCATTGTCCTTCTGTGCTACATCATGACAAAACAGGCAAAAATTAGTGATTTTCCACTCAGCACTTGTGTTGACTTTATAACCGGAGCTTGATGTATAGCCCTGCATAACTTTAGAAATATATTGGCAAAGCCAAGTTTTGATTTGACATTTGATTTGATTAGATTTGATTTGATTTGATTGAGGCAGCATCACTACTCATGGAGCAATGACCTATTTTGACATACAGCTACTCGCCCAACCCATCGCTTCCACCAGTTTCTGCCGTTTTCCGCCTCAGACCCAGAATATCCCTATAACCTTGAGAGCAGCCATTCTGGTCATCATTTTAAACTGCTGAGAAATCAAAATACCTGGATTTTTTTAAATCACTGGAGATATTTAGGAAAGAGTGTGGCAGTCCGTGCGTGCAAATTGTCAGCCCTGGCTGCATGCAGGAAAAGCCGTAGACAGTTTTCTGCCTTGGCTTTGGGTTCCTAAAATCTCTGGGTGAAGGGACCTGAGTTTGTCCCTTATGGAGCACTACTAGGAACAGGGATATTTCTAAGTGTGTTACAGCCAGCTTGAGCAGATGTGGGTGTAAGGAAAGGCTTGCTCTGACCAGGACTGCTTTTTTCATTTTGGCAGTAGCTTTTTCAAACAAACAAAACTGGAAACAGTCCCAGAGGAGACACGATGGATATAAAAGGGAAACTCTCAGAGATACAATACAATATATTTTTAATGTGCTTTAATTATTTTTGCTTCATTGTGCTTCTCTATTTTCCCCCCACTGCTTTGTCTGCCAAGAAAGATTTATTTTAATAGCCTTTCCTGAAAGTGGATAGAATAGCAAACATTATGAATAATAGCAGTATAATTCCCTGCTTTACAGGAGGTTCACATTTGGTTTCTTTTTTGGTTCTCAGTCCCTTCCTGATTTTCTCACATTAAGACCTGAAGTAGGTTCTCTATTTTGCTTGTATTATGGATTTTGTATCATGGATTTTAATTTCCTGGAAAACCCTTATATTATCTTCTCGGGTTTCTTCCCTTTTCTGTTGCCATCTATCTTATCTAAATCCTCTAGCCCTTTTTTAACTGCCTCATTTACCTTCAGCTAACCCAGCCAAACACTTGGTGTTGACTTACGCAGTTCTCCAAAAGGGATAAGCTGCTTTAAGGGTTTGTTTTTTTTTTTCATTTCCCACCTTGGGCAAACTTAGGTCAGTTATAAGCTAGTTTTGGTTTTGTTTCTACTTATTTTCCAGACTAAAATCCTTGATATCCCAACCTTTGATTTGCACAATCTCTAAAAGGACACTTAGAAAACATTGTTTCCACTGACTTTCAGAGTGCCTGTAAGGACTGATTTTTACAATATGTATTGAGCCTAAAGTATAAGAATATCCCCCTCAAAAACTGGGAAGAGCTTGTGACCTCTGCTGAGAGAAACTAGTTGTTTCCAAGAGGGAAAAATAAATCAAAGAGGAAAAAAACTGTTTTGAGAGATTGAAAGGCTTGGGGTTTTTGGTTTTTTTTTTTTTTTTTTTTTCCCCATCAGAAACAACTTCAGCATTTGTTCATTCTGAGTTTAAAAGATCTTAAGCAATTTCAGTATTTAATTTCAAACTTGCCTTGCAAGTTTGAAAAGGTTGAGAGCAACGTGACCAGGTCATTTTACCTAAAGGAGCTTTTTCTGACTGTGAAATCTAGAAACTGCCTCCTTCCACCAAAGAAGGGTAGAAGAGAAAAAAACGAAGACCCATCAAACAAGGCAGCCCAGTCTACCCCCCCCACCCCAAGTCACCAGCCAAACTTCAGAAAGGAGTCGTGAATTAAAGAAGCTTTTGGCAGCTCCAGGGATCCTCAAGCAGAAGCTGGGCGTAGCAGCGACCGGACTCCAGGTG
>VZSZ01008146.1:180797-246427 GCA_013398815.1 Ibidorhyncha struthersii
CATACCATGCCTGGGCATCAGCTATAAACATTGGTCTGATCACTCTGAGAGAGTGAACATTGTCTGCACAATATGCTGTTAATTTCAGCAGTTAGAAGAGGCCCAGCTAGGAAGCGAAGTTACTGAACAAAATTGGTCCAGTTTTACCTCAAACCAGGACAGTTTGTTTCTGAGCAGTGCTGCTACCCTTGCTTGGTTGGTTCAGATGGAAAATCATTTTTATTTTAAGTTACTACATGACGCAGCTTTTTCCGAAAGAGTTTTGTCTCTCCTTACTGTGTATTGCAATGGAGTGAGCGGTGCGGGGCAGGGGGGGAGATTTGTGGTCAGAGAGACACTGCTGTCCTCCCCTTTTAGGTCTCTGGCTTCCCCCCCTCCTCCTCCCTGGGGCCCCGCACCGGTGCTGCAGGCCAGCTCTGATGTGGTGCAGCTGCGTGACACTGCATCTGACACCAGGGAAAGAGCCACAGTGAGAGGTCTTGCCAGGGTCTGCCCAATTTGCTCAGTCTTGAAATGCCCTCACCCTTGGTCCTGCAGCTCTGCCTATGCCTGGCCACGTGCCCGCCCATCCTGACCCGCTGGCTTTGCCTGGCACCTGCCTCCACACTGCAGGCCTCTCTGGGAATCGTGAGGACTGCTGGCTGCTTTTGGGTAGGATCACGGAACCTGCTCTGCTCACCTTGCGTAGGTACCGTGGGGCTGCCCCGTGCCCGTGAGGACACTGCTCTAGACTGCTTGCTGCCACCCTCAGCTCCCAGCTCCCTTTCGCCTGGGAAGCAGCCTGCTCTGGTGGCTCCCAGGCACTCTCCAGATCTTCAAGTTGTGCCATGAGGCTGCCAATGGAAAAGTAATTCTGGACTTTATTTATTTTGGTACATTGAGTGCGGAAAATCCACGTCCTTTTATTTTTCATGTTATTTACAGTCACTTCTGGTTTGGTACCTGACTGGAAGCTTAGCACAGTTCAGGTGGTATAAGGTAAAGACACTTTTTTCCAATCTCCCGCTACCCTGTCCTTGAACCAGTTTGGTTTAGGATGCTGTAGGCGTTGATCTGCCCAAGGATACGTTCCAGAACCTGGGAGTCAGCACAGCATGACAGTTTGAGCATAGGCCTCTTTTATCTCAGCCTTTTCAATAAGACAATAAGTAGAGTTTGCCTAGGAGCCACTGAGCCAAAAATCCCTCTAAGCAAGTTTTTCTTAATCCCTTTATTTTCTATAAGAAAAAAAAAAAAAAAACAAACACCACAAAATGTTTAAATTTCTGGATTAATAGTGAAATATGAGATAAGTGTAGAATAAAAAAATCATATATGACTGTCTCTGGACAGTATTTTTATATCTGAATTATCGTTGGGCCAATAGCTTCTGGAGTCAACTGTGCAGAATAAACCCCAATGTCTAACAAAGCTAAAGACAGTCTTAAGGCATTGAGTCAGTACAACCCAGCCACTGGTGTACCTCGTTCAGCACAACATCATGATACAACTGGGTTGACCATACCCTTGACAACTCTAGGAGCCTCTGGTGGAGCAGCTACGCCCTGTGTTGAACTCAGGGCTCATTCCAAGTGTGGGCAAAGCCTCAGGCTGAGGTGAAATTCAGCTTAGAAAGGGCCATTGCAAACCCTATAGGCCTACATGGAAATGGAGTGGCATACAGATCCTCCACCAAACAGGTGAACTCATTCCCCTAGCAGTTGTATGGTTCTGGCAAACCAAAACATCACCATATATACTAGTGCTGCATCAAAGTGCTCCCCCCACAAAAGAGTATTTTCCTGTTGTCACTGAGCTGTTCCAGGTTCTTGCATTGTCTGCAGTCGTACATTCCTTTTGTGCATCCTTTTGAGTATTTACATTTCGTTACTGTTGCCAGCAGGTCGAGGGAGGTGATTCTCCCCCTCTGTTCCACTCGCATGAGACCCCACCTGGATACTGTGTCCAGCTCTGGAGCCCTCAGCACAAGACAGACACGGACCTGCTCAAGTGGGTCCAGAGGAGGGCTATGAAAATGATTAGAGGGCTGGAATACCTCTCCTGTGCAAAACAGCTGAGAGAGTTGGGGTTGTTCAGCCTGGGGAAGAGAAGTATCCAGGGCGGCTTTATTGCAGCCTTTCAGTGCTTATAGGAAAGATGGAGAGAGACTTTTTACCAGGGCCTGTAGTGACAGGGGGGAAAATGTTTTTAAACTGAAAAAGGGTAGATTTAGATTGGACATAAGGAAGAAATTCTTTACTGTGAGGGTGGTGAGGCACTGGAATAGGTTGTCCAGAGAAGTCGTGCATGTCCCATCCCTGGAAGTGTTCAAGGCCAGGTTGTATGGGGCTTTGAGCGACGTGGTCTAGTGGAAGGTGTCCCTGCCCATGGCAGGGGGGTTGGACTAGGTGATCTTTAAAGTCCCTTCCAACCCAAACCCTTCTGTGATTCATTCTATGATTCCATTTAGTGGCTAAATACTTCATATGCATTGAAGGAGTTTCAGCAACTTCCTAAGTGTGTTCTTTACACAGGTAGATAAAAAGACTTGCTTAGATGTCCAGCTGAGATGATAGCTGAGCAGTTATCACAGCTCAGCTGGCAGAGGCGAACTCACTGGCTGTGGTGTGCCTCAGCCCCCAAGACAGTCTTAATTCCTCCTGTTTGCTACTGACATTTGAAGTGGTATGAACATAAGCCTTATGTAAGTATGCATAGGTTTTTTTTTTTTTTCCTTTCTAAAATGGAAAACTTTCATGAGCATCAGGTAGGAAATATGTTGGTGAAATATGTACGTACACTTGACTCACTGCAGCTAATAGTTTTGAAGGCAAAAATGTTTTCGAGTGGGAAGCACGGGACTAGAAACCACAAGCTGAATGAAACCATATGAATCAAGGAGCTCAGAGGCCAATGCAGTTGCAGTTACAGTCTGGGTTGGTTAGTTATCCTCACAGGTCAAATGGAATAAATACTTTGATCAGGATTTCTCCAGAAGAGTGGTATTTTAGCAATATTTCCAGTCAGAGAAAAACACTGTATCACAACAAAAAGCACCCCAAAATGAGCTGAACTGCCATGCTTTTCACAGCTCCATAGAGGGTGCAAAAAGCCTTGGTGGATAACACAGATGGCAGATCTATATGCCTCAATAATTAAAAGATTAAGAATCTATCATTTTGTGTCAAATTAGGGATAGCGATTCCCAGAGGAACACGTGGAATAAAATCCTTGGCTTCCTGAGGAAGAAGCATGGTTTCTGAATTTTGGGATATCCATTTTGTGCAATCCTGCGGGAATTACTACCTTTTTTTTTTACATTAACAATAAATGCTGCTTTTTCCATTTAACTTAAAACCAACCATCTGTGTGCATAAGGGTCTTTTCCTCTGAGACAGAGATACTGGGTTTCCAGTCTTCCTACATCTCTGGCATTCGTTAGCCCATTAATCATAAGACTTAGCACTTCTGCAGTGCTGTAAACGTCCGAAACTCCCTGCTACCATAAGGGCCTTCATTCTGTAAAAGAATGTAAGTGGGCTTGGGCAGAGCCCATGGAAAACAGCAGGGAGTCCCAAAAATGTAAATGGGTCTCAGGTGCAGTCCCTTCTGCTAAGTGTTGTCCTCCACCCTTTTTTCCAACTGGAAACTCTTAAGATGTAAGTGGTGGCAAGGAAGAGTCTACATCTGTGACAATTCTGCAACCTCTGGTTGCTCAAAAGGGGAAAAAGAGGCCTTTAGACACTT
The DNA here is from genome assembly GCA_013398815.1 of Ibidorhyncha struthersii. NCBI lineage: Eukaryota > Metazoa > Chordata > Aves > Charadriiformes > Charadriidae > Ibidorhyncha > Ibidorhyncha struthersii. Next base: position 184,524 of record VZSZ01008146.1, read on the forward strand.
TCTTTACAACTTGCTTTACTGTCCTTTAAAACTGAATCTAATGATCTTTGTGAGGTTATGGCATTATTTACCTAGATACAGACACAGAACACTTGTAGCACCTTGTTCCCCATAAAAGCTGGTAAGGGATTTCCCGTTGAAGTTATTTCAGTTTTGCCGAATACCTGAAAAAAATCCTTCAAGGAGGACATGGGATTGAAGTGAAACTTCTTTTTCCTCCCCCCAAAAATTGCTGTATTTTATTTCTTTGGACTAACATGTTCAGACACACATTTTTAATTACGCTGGTGTATAACTGCCTTGCCTGGTCTTGCTTTGCTTCACGGGAGTTGTAGTTTAGGTCCCATTTTGTGCGCTGGTTTTGGTTGGCCAGAGTACAGCTTCTCCCCTCTGGCTGGGCTGGTCAGGAGATATGTAAGGGCTATATGGGGCAATACATAGCAATGCAGAAATGCAGTTCAGTAAAATACTTAGTTTTGCTTTCACCCAAAATATTTTATTCAATGAAAAATTGTCTTGGGCTCTCCATCCCAAGTTGGGAGAAAACAAAATACCGAAATAACAAAATTTCCTGCAACATAGAAGCTCTGGTTTTCATTGGTCCCAGTTCCCACTCTATGCCTAAAGGTGCTGTGCCTTGCTGATTTTTTTTGGTATAATATTAATTACTTTTCATCTTCAGGGTGAAGAGGGATACATACTCTGGAGATTAAGGTTGGGGATTTTTTTGAGAAATTATGCTGGGTGTTTACGTTCGTAAGTATTCAAGACACCAAGTCTCACTTTCAGAAGTAACTTACAGTCTGCAGTGCCCAACGAACCGAAACCAGAAATTAAGGTCCTAATTAGTTTTTAGGAGAGGTCCGTCTTAATTAGTAGAATATCAAGTGTGAGTCAATTCTGTGCTGAAGTCTCAACCTCTTTATAGATATGGTGAGAACTATTTGAATTTCAAAGTGACTTTCAAGTTATTTTAAACAGAAATTTGTGTGTCTATATGTAAGGAGAATATTATTTTTTTTTTTTTTTTTCATAAATGACAGCTCTTAGTATTCCCAGGTGTCACTGTTTCTCAGTGGGTTGTATGATTTTAGTAGGGGTTTGTTTTGTTTTCTTAAGAGGTGGTCAAAAAAGGAGACATGCAACAAGTTCTACTCACTGAATAAACATACTGAAAATGTTGAAGAGATTTTCTGACAGCTGCCTGAGATTAGCTTTATAATGGATTCTTTAGATAAAAAAAAAAATAAATCCAGGTTTTAAATAAGCGTTGCTTTTATGGTTAAAGTAATTTATCCTCATGTCTTACAGAAGCATGGCTCAATCCAGCATCGGATATTAAAGAAATAAAGTTCAAAGATTCACTGTTAAATATTTAAAATTCACTTCTTTGGATCAAGAGTGCCTAGAATTTGTCAGTAAGAACAGTGCTATTAACGAAGTCAGGCTCCTACCAGTTTTCATACAAATCATTTATATTAGAGTAATATTTATCATGTGCTGAATGCTGTCCACACCCATGAGAGGACACTTGTCCGTTCCTGAAAATCTTGCAGTCACCAGCGAAGAAAAAAACATTTTATTTGCTGAAGGCTGAATAGGCCCTTCAAACATCTGCATGCTGTTAAACAACCCAGAAAAAAATAATGGCTATAAAAATAATGAGCTGTAGCTTCCTCCATACCTGGCTTTAAAGACACAGGTCCCCTTCCCCACAGTCACTGAGGCTTTTGTTTTTAAGGATCAAACTCTTCTCTCTGGAGTTAGCAACAGACTTATTTTTGTACTTGTATCACAGCAGAGAGAAAAGAGCAGCTTGCTAGTAGCTCTTTTTTGGACTGCAGTCATTGCAGCCTAAGATCTTCTATTGCATTTCTTCATCTCAGGAGGAGGAGGAACACCTGGTTCCCCGCATCTATGTACAGTCCCAGCTGCTGTTTTCCTGCTCCGTCAATAGACATTTCTGTGCCAGTAGGATGGATAGTGATGTTTTTCTAATGACAGCATTTCCCCTAGTGCCTTATATGTTCTCCCTAGTAAACCTTTTCAAATAATAAGATGGATTCAGCCTGTTTGTGGCAGAAGTGAGGATCATATGGGGGTCCTGGGAGGAAGGAAAGAAGCAAAAACCAAAATTGCTGCCTGTTTAATAGCGGGACAAAAAGTGTACACCATACAGCATTGTTTTTTTTAGGTTCAGGACCGTGATTTCAATTGTGCAGGTATCTTGCCATCATTGCAATGATGCAGTGTCAATGAATGCTTACCCAGCACAGAAGTCCACTTGTACCACCTTCTGTAGAAACCAGTTATCCTTGACATAAAACCTTAGTAGACGAGACAAAAAGAAGGCATGGAATGTGTTCACAGAGGTCAGGCAGCACATTGGAGACAGAAACAGTACCATCTCCCTGAGTGTAGCATATTTTCTGTTACCTCTGCCGCAGCTCCCTACAGCAGAACAGGGTTGATTACTGTGTGTATGAGGAAAGTTGCTGGAAGCTGCTGGACTGCTACCCCTAATCACAGCCAAAAGGCTACATGGCAAATAGCATCTTTTACCACTTTCTTCAGATACAGTGGCCAATAATTTGACAAGTAAAAATTGATTTTTCCCGTACAAACTTCATATGAGCAGCCTGGACATTAATGAACCATTACATTTCTCATCCCTTTCTCCTCAGAGAATTCTCTGGGAATTTCCCCTTCCTCCCCCACTGACAAACCAGGTCTAGCACTGCCCCATCTGCAGCTTTAAAGATCCCTGTACCTCCACTAATGACGGCAAGGCAGGCAAATTCCAAGTGGGGTAAATTAACTAAATGTTATTTTTTTTTTATTATTTTGTCTAAAGCAGGCGCTGTTATCTCCTGAGGACTTCAAGGAAATGTGCTGTGGTGACTCAAGGCAGGACTAGTCTCAGCTGCCTGTTGTGCCCTCTGCTGGAGTTCAGGAACTGGAGGGAGGCTGGGAAGGTGAGCAGTAGTTTGGATGCTCCACTCAGGAGAGTGGGTTTTGCCTCACCCAGGGAGTTTCAAGGTAGAATCCCTGGGAATCAGCCATGAAGCAGAAAGTCACTCAGGAGACCTGGCTGATGTATAAAAAAAAAGTTCTGGAGAACTCAGGGACACATCATCCCATTGTTGAGGAAGACGGGAAATTTTACAAGATACATTTTATGCTCTATCAAAAGAGAACTTGTAAAAGCATTGCTTAGGTACTTAGACACAAAACACAGACAGCTGAAGCTCAGCTTGAGATAAAGCCAGCAACGGGCATTAAGGAAATGGCTGGTTATGGGGGTGAGGAGAGGTGGGTGGAGGTAACTTGACTTTAGTGAGGCTTCCCTACAGCGTCTGCTACAACTTTCTCATTTGGATGTTGGGGAAGTATGGGATAAACAAAAGGATTGCTGGGGAAATTGGCTGGATTGCCAGACTCAAAGGATAGTGATCAATGGCTCAACACCTGACTTGTGGCTGGTAATGTGTAGCCCAGGAGTCAATACTGAGGCTGTTCAACACCTTTAGTGGTGACTGGGAGGAGAACACAGTGTACATCCTCAGCATCTCCACAGGTAACACCAAAGTAGGGAGAATTGCAGAGACAAATGGCAAAGCCTCAATCCAGAGAGACCTCAATAACTTCAAGCAAAGGACCAACAAAGACCTGCTGTGGGATGTCAGTAAGGACTCCTGTGAAGTTCCACACTGGGGCAGAATTGCACTACATATCAGCAACTGGCCGAGTGGCAATTCTTCTGGTTATGGTGGATGCCCGGTTAAATATGAGCTGACAGGGCATTCTCACTGCAAGTAAGGCAAGATGAACATTAGATCCCCTTGGGAGGAACATGGCCAGGAGATCACAGCAAGTTCCTATCTCCTCCTGCTCAGTGCAGGTGGGCCCACACCTGGAACAGTATGTCCAAAAAAGAATGTGGAGAAATTGAAGAGGGCCTAGCAGAAGGCTACTGGATGGTAAGGAGCCTAGAGCCCATATCCTGTGAAGAGAGACTGAGAGAGATGGGCATGTTTATTCTAGCAAGAAGGAGGTTAAGATGTTGTCTAACATCTGCCCACAAGTACCTGAAACAGAGAGCCAAACTCTTCTCAATAGTAATTGAACTGAATAGTGAGTGCCTGTCTGCACTGTGCTATAGCTGTACCTTCCTTCCGTCCTGTCTCCTGGATAGACCTTGGATCTATGCTGTTGCCTTGTCTCTGGCCTTATCTCCTTACCAGGCCCTGGAGCTGGTTCATCACATCACCTGGTTGGGGGCTGTTCGTGGACACTGTTCAGGTCTTGTGGGACTGTGTCAGGGGTATGTGTGAGGGTATGCTGTAGTCACCATCAGCTCCTGGCTTGTCCTCCTTTGTGGAGCAGTTTCCTACCCTACTCCTTGTTGCTCCTTGATGTTTCATAGATCTCTGTTTTCAAGGCCAGAGGTGCCCAATTATATTACATACTCAGACCTTCCCCTCAGCACAAGGAATAAACCTTTACCTGGCTGAACCTTTGACACCAATAGCCTTTGACTGACTGAATGTATCTACCAGGAAAGCACATGCTTCTGGGGATTTCTTTGCTTCAGGTACTTCCCTTGATTAAGTCAAAGGTGATGCTTCAATCATGTTGGATTTCTATTTGGAACTTTTAAGACTTTTACTTAGTGAATGGCTATATTACAAAATATTTTGTATTTTAGATTACATTGAGTACAGGAAGATTTCTGCTTCTTTTAAATCTTTCAGCTTCATGCTATAGCTTTTCTTGTGGTTAAAAAAAACACACACACAAAAACTTACTTAGTAGCTGTTGCAGCAGTTGAGTACGGGGCATTGTGAACAGTCCTTACTGCTTGATGAGAATGGATTTGGATGCCCGGCATTTACTTAAATGTAACATTAACAATTTGGTTGCTGATCAAAGATGTTTGAAAGGGGAGGGAATCTGCAAATTTCCAAAGCAGAATCAATCTGCTCTGAGTGAATTATCATTTTGATGTCATGAAGCACCGATGCCTGAGGAAACGTAATCACTTCTCTTTTCTTTCCTATGTGTCACAGAAAGCCAGAAGTGACCTTTATAAGCTCTGTTTCCCTTGCTTTTCATCGCGACTTGCAGCGTGGTGTGCTGGCCGCCAGCCTTGTGCAGACAGCAGGGCAATGGACCAATGTCTTCTGTAGGAGCACAGCCTTTGAAAGCTCAATTGCATCCAAGGCCTTTGCAGCTTGCACCCTCAGACCTGCAGCAACTCTGCCTTATTTATGTGGGATTTGCAAGTGTCATCATCATCCTCAAGTCTGGAGCATTTATTTTGGTGCCCCATCAGAACCATGGGCAGAAATTCATCCCGTCTTCCTTCTGCTGAAGTCTCATCTGTGGCCTGGAGCTCCGCTTAGGAAACTCCATAGTTGGGTATCGCCAGGTCCATTGACATACCAACTTTCAGGCACCGTGGTTTTTACATCACCATGCTTCTAAAATGAAGCATGAACTTCATGACTGAGTAATAGTGCGCGCAATATTTCACAGTTGCAAACACGGCTTACAAATTCCCCCTCCACTGCTGAGGTGCAGAAAAATCATACAGTAAGCAGTTAGTCACAGATATGAAGATAATCACTTGGGAGAGGGTATTTTGCCCATTATTTTTGCTTTCCATAGAGCATGCTGCCCTTTGGACAGCGAAAAACAACTCAACGAGCCCAAAAATCCCTGGTCCGCCAGACTGGAAGGGCAGGATGGCCTTCATAGTTGCAGCAAGACTTCCCTAAGAGACGGAATTTTGGGGAATGAGGTGACACCCCCTTTTCCTCACAGGGGCACGGCGGGGCACTCGCTCAGGACTGCTCTGCAGGGGGGACGTCTCCTGACTGGCCACCCTCTCCCTGTGTGCCGGGCTCCCACACGGCACCTGTGGGGTGGGATGGCTGCTTGGGTTTTTTTTGGAGGGGGGGAGGCCTTTTCTTCTGGGCTTTCCTCTGTGAGTTTGGGGTTGGAGGCTTCCAGACAGCCTCAGCTGACGGCACTGCCTTTCATAATATGGCGCCTGATTGGTAAAGTTCTTGGTAAGACCGATAGCACTTTTAAGCGCTTTAATTCACTGTTTCCCAAGGTGACACACGGACACTTTGATGGCTCACTGACTGTCAGGGGCACTCGGTAAAAGCTGGGACTTAGGCTCCCAAGGATTTGTTGGGATTTTTAAAAATATTTTTAATTTAAATTTTTGTGGGTTTTTTTTGTTGTTTGGATNCGGCGCCAGGTGGCGCCATGCCGGCGTGATCCGCCGTGCCGGGCGCCCGGGCCTCGCCGAGACACCGCCGGGGCCTCGCCCGGGGTCCCGCCGAGACACCGCCGGCGCCGGGGCCTCGCCCGGGGCCTCGCCGGGCGGCGGTGACGGCGAAGGGGCTTTGGGCAGGATTGGTTATCCCTGCACGGCGGTGGCCCCCGGGCGGGCGAGGGGTCAATCAAGGCCTGCCCCGCCGCCCCCGGGCGTGCTGCGGCTCCGCAGCCCGGTGCTGGCTCGAAGAAGCTGAAGTGGCTGAAAGGGGCCCTTGAGGCCGCAGGGTTGTTTTGGAGAGGAGGCAGGATCTGGGGGTGTCGGTCACTTGTGAGTGTGGGCCGGTGATTTCCTGTTCCACGCAGGCACAGCCCGCCTCTGCCTGGTGCCTCCTGGCGCCGGGCCTACCCCCTGTCTGGAGATCCACAGAGAAACACGGGGCCATTTCCCTCTCAAACGGCATGGCACCCGTTCAAAACCGGCAGCGAAAGAGAATTAGTGTGGGAGAAACTTGTCTGTATGGTGGGTCTGTTTTAGAAAGACAGACTTTGCCTTTGATGCTATTTTATACTGGGAGAGGGGACAACAGGTGCTTTTTGTGGTTTCTTAATTCGAAAGAAAAATTCACCTTGTTTTATGCACAGGTCCCCCCACAGGCTGCTTTTCCAGCCCCTCTGCTCCTGCTCTCACACACTGTGGTTGTAGCTGCGGTTGCCTGTTGTCCATCCAGGCCTTGTGCTTTGCTGTATTGTTACTGACTTTGGTTTAAAACCTCACACCACAGATTTCCTAGGATCAAATTCTGCCTTCTTCAGTGCCCTCGTTCCCGCACGCTGGAGCGATTGATCAGTCACGAAATCATAAAGGACCTTACTTGTATGGTGGTGGAGTGGAGAAGCCCTGTGGAAGAGCAAAGCCAGAGGGATTTGCGCAGTTCTTTCACCCCCACCACTACATGTGGACTTCCCTCATCTTTGCTGCAGGCTCATGGAGTGCCTCCAACAGGGATGTGAAGTGTCCTATGTCAGTCCATTTCAAGGCAGTTTGATCTTGCTCTAAAGTGTTTATGTGATGCAGTCCTCTGCCATACGGAACCTGATGGGTGTTTGCCTGAGTGGGATGCCCAGCAGCATGAGATGAGCGATGAACGCTGTTTTTTCTCTTACTCTTGAGGGGTGGTTTGTGTCTGCCTATGCTCTAGTTTCACTGTCAGTCCAACTGGTGTCACTGGCACAAAGAGGAGCAGCCCACTCCTTGCCTCCCACCCCCCACTTGCTGGCACTACCCTTTCAGTGATTGCATAGTGAAGCACATCAGTGATTGGAGCCAGCTGAGAGCCAGAAAAAAAAGGGAGGGGGGGAATGGTAGTTTTCCATGGGATCGATTCATTGCTCCAAACACTTGAATAAGTAAAACAGAGGACTTGGCCTGGGCACAGGAGCAAACAGCGTGGGCAAGGAGGGAACACAGTGTCCACATCAGCTAAAACTGCTACTGGAAACTTGTGTGTCAAAAGATACCCCAAGGGCTCTTGACATGAAAGTTGTTGAGCCATAGCCTTCCACACCTAGACGTTTCTGGGGTTATCCAGTCAGCTAGAAATGGAGGAGCTGGTAGTGGCAATAGCAACAAACAAAGTGTTTTTTTCCTTGAAATATATACTCACAACTCTTTTTACAGAGAGGCAGAGAGAGAAAGAAAGAAAGAGAAAGAAAGAGAAGGAAAGAAAGGAAGGAAGGAAGGAGAGAGGGAGAAAGAACAAAAGAAAGAAAAAGAGTGAAAGAAAGAAAGGTGATGAAGAAAGAGGAAGGAAGGAGAAAGAAAAAGAAAGAAAGGAAGAAAGGAAAAGAAAGAAAGAGGAAGATAAGAAGAGAGAGAGAGAAAACACCCCAAGCCAACCCCCCCAAACATGTCAGTTTTAAAAATATGGCCATTCTATTCCTGGATTGTTTTTCTAGTGCTGCACCATTAAATGGAGAAGTCTTTTCCACTTCCCTTTCCCCTCTCCCCTTCCTGTGGCAATATATAGATGGACCTTAAAGAGAGAGAGGGGGGAACGGTGCCCTGTTGATTCTTGTGAAGATATTGCTTTTGTTGTTACTAGATTATAAGATGAAAACAGATGTTTCTTCTCTTTACAATGCACCGTATGGCCTGTCTAAACATAAGGAAAACAGCACTTCTGGAGACAGTGCTAAGTTTCATCTGAGGCTGGAGACATCTTTATCATGAGACCGATGCAATGTGTTAGATACTTTAATGAAACCTGCGTCCAAAGTCCCACAACACCACTGTTCAGAATTTAGTTGCCTTCTGTTTCCATTACAAACTTACAATTCCCAAGATTTTCTGAAGTTATTAAATGAATGAGTGAAAAAGGGGGTGGGAGGTATATGTGTTCATCTGACTGCCTGTCTTTCCTGTGTGCAAAACAGATGCACACCCATTTGTTTCAGAAAAGTAGTTTGCTAGAGATCTATCTACCAGCCAGCAGTTCACGTGTAGGGAATACCTTTTGCGGGAGATTAAGTGCTTTATCTCATGAGTGAAATGTTTGCAGCTGAGATTTTGTTACAATAATTTTTAAGTTCAAGTTTGTAATATGGTGGTTGTGGCTGCCTGACAGAAAAGAGCTCTCCTTGGATAGACAGAAGTACCAGAGTGGGCACCGATTTTGTGAATGGAAACGCTGAAGACACATGGATATTAGCAGTTGGGAAACATTGAGTATCACTTGGCCAGAGACATCAGTGCACTGGTAGGAAAAATCCAAGTCCATTTTAAAAGTTACGCAGAAGTTAAACCTTGAAAGCATTCACACTAACAGTCAATCATGTTTCTCATTTAGCAGTTGTGTTTCTCCACAGGACATTCCTGAAAGTTTGCAGGGAAATAGCTTTGGCTTTTATTTAGAGCTAGTTTTTGCTGACAAAAATAACCTTTATGCTTTTCTCTTGCTTATGCGTAAGTCTGGAAAATCTTGACTCCTGAGCACCAGATGGGTTAACGTAATAACATTTCTTACCAAAACCGCTGATAGTGGCCAGGTGCTACTCAGACTAGTGCTTGATGCCAGTGACCCTCTCCCCTCATCTCGGCGTTGTTGAATGGCAGTCATACGGCCCCAGAGGCCAAGCCATAGAAGCTAATTCACTGCCCAAGACATCTGCTCCTTGGCATGATCCATGGGCATCTGCAGAGGTGGCTCTGCATAGCTTTTCTTTCCATCACGTGGCCAGGTACCCGGGGGTGCAGTGGGGGGACCTGCTTTGCTGTTTTTTTCTTTTCTTTTGTTTTGTTTTCTGGAGCCCTCTGAGTAAACCAAGAGGTGTTTCTTTATAAGGAATTGGCTGTACATCCCCTATGTCCCTCTATTGTTCATCCTGGGGTGATCTGCACTGAAACAGGATCTTTGTTTCTGGCACCCCTGTCTCTCTCCCTGTACGCAGGCTGAAGTCACAACCCTCTCCGGGCATTCTTAATGTTGGTTACTCTAGAAGCAATTGTGTTTTCGTAGACAGCTGTTTGTAATTTCAGGTCTATGAGGGAATGAGTGACGAACTTAAGGAAACAAAGCTACTTGGGAGACTTCACCCTATTTGCTGGAAAGAAGTAAGGAAAGTTTGGGGAAAATAGAACAGTTGGGAAGGCAGGGAGGCATTGAAAGAAGTGGGTAGTTGCAAAATGAACCTTATATGGGAATAGCTGCTTGGCCTTACCAAATTTAGAGGACTAGACCTAGAAAGGCGAACTAGATGATTGTGTTTTCCACCAGCTTGAGGCAGGAAGCAGGATGAAACAGTTTTGCAGCTCATGTAATAAGCTGTGAGATGGATAAACCATGTTCTATTTGTCTTTTTTTAAGGAATGGAAAAAAGAAGTCCCCCCTGTTGTCATTCACCATCAGAATGGCAGCGTTCACCTTTTTTCCCCCTTTCCCAGGCTCATTTTCTGTCAAACACCTTTTGTCCCCGCTTCCAAGGGCCAGCTCCCCTGGTTTTCACCACAGGTTAAACGCAGTCCTTCCCAATCCTTTCGGTGAGGCGACGAGTGGCACAGGACATTGGGGTTGTGTGCTTAATCGTTTTTATCTGCTGCTCTTCACTTTCTAGTAAGTCTTCCTCCAGGATTCCCAGTGTTGTTGTCTTGGTGTGGGATCTTCACAGTCTGCAGTTCCTTGGGGGTGTCCCTGCCTCAGTGCAGGTTGCCTTCTTGTGTCTCCAGTCATGTCCCCAGTATTGCCTCCCTCCATGTTCTCCTAGTGCTCCTCTTCACGCATCTCCTCACGTGTCTTCTCCATGTTTCCTTTATGTGACCTGTCTCCAAACACATCTCCTCACTTAACTCCTTTCCTAAAGGCTGCCAATCAAGCTTAAATATGTTTGAGTAGAGGCGCCACATGCTCCTTTGATTGGTGTTTTGACTCTCCATGGGCTGGTCCCATCTGTTTCAAAGCCACAGGAGGCAGCTATGACCGGCCCAGGGCAGTCCATGGCCTCGTCCCACAGAGGTGACCCCCACAGCCCCTGCTACTGAAACCCTGCCAGTTTTTCCCACTGTGCCTCCTTTTCGCAAACCCTGCCAGTTTTTCCCAATATACCTCCTTTTTATCTCTGCCTAACAACCTGCCCATCTCCTGCAGTGCACCGCTCTCTAGCTTATCCCAGGTTTTACTTGCAGGGACCGCTACTTTTAAAGTATTGGTGGTTATCTGGTATGAGTTACATACTGGAAAAAATGTAAGTTTTTTTTTTTTTTGCCCAATAAACCCTTGTGCCTGGAATCACGTGATTAAACTTCCACTGTATTTTTAATGTAAACTCATAACGCTTGTGCTTAAAGAGAAAATCTTGAAAATGTAAACTGTAGAAGGCAAATCAAAAAAAGAAATATTATGAGAATTATTTTTGTCTCATAGCTTTTGGAGCCAATTCATAATGTGTAAGCCCTAAGGGTTTGCAGTACCATGGAAGGAGCTGCTTCTCTGTTGTGTCCATGTCTGCAAAACTATAATAACCTCTGTAACTTTTTTTGTGTTATATCCCTACCAAATATGTTAGTTTACGTTTCAGCACATTTTTGTCTGCTTAGGTCACAGCCTACAGTGCTCTACAAACTACTTGTCGAACAGATACATGCAGAGTAGTAAGAATGGACTTGCAAAGTATGGTCTGTAGCAATAAGAAAAACCTGGATCTGAAAGAAAAACTCACTTACATTGCCCTTTATATAAGAGTATCATGGGAAATGAAAATGCTCAGAAGCTCTGGAAGTATAAGCTCTTAATTTTGAGTCTCTTCTGCAAGACATTTTTCTTAAGAAATACCTAGCTCTGTCTTTCCCCCCATAACACTATCTTTGCTTTCCTTCGGCGAGTTCAAAAATGTCTTAATGTGCTTGTCAAGCATGACTCAGCTGTACCTCATTCAGGGAGATATCACTCATTTCAGTCCCATAGTTTAATAACTTCAAGACAGCCAAACCTGTCATCTTTTAGTGCTAAAAGCTAAACATCAGAAACCATTGATGAAGAAATTAATTTCCATTCCAGGGGTGACCATGGCTACACTTTAGACTTCTTGCAAACACAGAGAGGGGTGTTTTAATTCCATGTTTTGCCCTCGAGACTTTTGTCACATATTCGAGCCTTCACCATCCAACCAGTATACACCTAGAATGCACATGCTGTAGCAGAGCATGTATAACTGCATCAGTGTATAAACGCATCAGGCTGCTTACTACTGCTCCTTTTTGCTGGAGAAAAAAACACCATAGCTCAGCTTGGGGCCTTGCGGAAGAACATCAACACGAGCGTAAGTCTTCATGAATGAACATGATGTTGTCAGATTTTCTCTGCTCTTCCTTGCAGGGTTGTTATGACTATAGCTGTGGAAGCAGCCTCCGGACAAGGAGGATTTGTTCTTCTTTATTCGCCATGTAAAGCCAACCTGAGGGAATATTTAATTGTGATAGCCACAGGGGTGTGGCAGCCTCACCTTGTGTTTCTCTTAGGTTCCTTGGTCTCAGCCTCTGTATGCCTTCGAATGGTAACACAACTCCTTCCTGCAGATGTGAGGGGAGATTTGGAAAGATGGTTGTGAAGGCATGGAGAAGGGTGACTGGATTAGAATTCAGCTAAGATGCTGCAAGACCGCTTTGAACCAGTTTCAGCACATTCACCCAGCACATTCACCAGTACAGTGAGATACATCTGTGCAATTCATTTGGATGCGCAGAGGGGGGGAGTCAAGCTTGAAGCTTAAACCTGGAGCTGTGTGCTGTGTGCAAGTAAGCAAAGTGCACTTTTGCAGGGTGGAGAAACCACCTTGAAAGGTTATGTATGAAAATGTAGGTGTCCAGGGCTAAATTTGCCACTCCCTGTCAAGGCCAAATGCATTTTAAGGTGTTCCTAAAATTGAGACATTTGATTTGGCATGGTTTAATGTGTGTCCTCAGTCTGCCATGAACTGACTTAAAACCAGCACAATCCTGAGGTATAAACAAGATATAAAAGAAGAAAAAAAAATCTCAATAGATTATGTCTTTTCGTAGTCTTTAGTTAGTCAGGAATTATTTCCTCTATGCAGTAGGTGTGATCTATTACAGAAAGAGAGAGCAGGGGAAAAATTTTTTCAAATATTAAGACTGAAAGGGGCCATACTCCCCTGATTATTATATGCCCTGACAAACAGATCATTAGTTTCAGCTTCTGGAGTCAATTAAATATGGAAAATAATCTGGGTGCTCACATAAAAAAGTATGCAAGGGCATGCTTTGGAAACTTTGGGAAGTTGAAATCAGACTTGCAACTTCTGAAGCCCTGATTCATGGTTCCTGAATGCGTGGGATTGCTCATGTGGTCAAAGATTTGACCCTTAAAGTGTGAAAGGCAAGTCACATCCCAGGGTGACTCTGTGATGAGGCATGTCTTGCTTGTGCAGCATATCGGAAGCCCAGAAGATCTGTGTTTCCAGTGTATGTATGTGTGGGGGAGAGAGGTGTCCCCATTTTGTTAATTCTTTTTTAACACCCCAATAGTTTTCAAAGCACTGGGTGCTACCTCACTCCTTCCTTACCACCCATCTTCCATGTAGACCTTGCAGCAACATGCTGTTATTTTCTCCCTGGTCTGGGACTTGGATGCAGATGTCACCTGACTCTTCCACATTCTTGCTGATGTCCAGGCTGTTCCCAAGCAGCAGTCATCAGAGGAGAACTTTATTTCCAGGGGCGGTTAAGTGACTAATCCAAGATCAAATGGTGGGGCAGTAGCGGAGGCAGGAACTGAAATCAGGTCTTCTGACTCAGGTTTCTCTTGGCTGCAGTCGCTGGGTTACACAGCAGAACTCATTTGTGCTGTAAGTTTCAGCAGTTACTGAGACAAAACTCCATTTTCTTTCCCCAAGATACCGTATCTGTGTCATCCAGTTTTCTGCCTACTAGGAAGCAGCTTCTTAGCATTTGACTTTAAAAAGGGAAGGCAAGCAGGAGATGTTTCTAAGTGGTTGCACTCTTTTGATCGATGAGAGAGGTGAGCCAGAGTGTGTTCCAGTGACCTCCTGCTATATAAAAGCTTGGCCTGCCTGACAGGACTTCTGGCTGCTGAGTAGCTGTGAGTCACAGCCTTTACCGCTTGGATTCGATGCGGATTTTTACATCAGACGCTGCGGAAACGAGGTGGCCTCTCAAATATTTGCATTGCTTGGCAAGCTAGGGTAAACGGGGGTGGATTCAGGAAGTTCTGGCAAGGGCAAGCACAGCTGGTGTTAAGGTCTTTGCAGGGCTCCTTTGTGTGTGTTCGTGTGTGTGTGTGTTTGTAGGAAAATAGTGAGGCCCCTTGATTTTTTTCCAGCCAGGGTTCCTGGGAAAGGATGAGTAATCTGGAGATTTCCTGTGACTTTTGGAGTAAAGAAAAAAAACACATCGCCTTTTGGGGCAATCTTCTTGGATCTTCCAGCATCCCGTTTTTTCCCTGAGCGGTACAGAAAGCCTCTCCCCTGGACTCAGCGCTGCTTTGTTTATCACTGCTTGGTGGCTGGTGGATACTGCTCAAGAGAAACGTGAGCTGCGCTGTGCAAATACTGTTCTCTGCCCTTGTTTGCCTGGAAAGCCCAGGATCCAGACCCTGCAATTCCCATTGCCTCCTTGTGCTTGTGCTTCAGGAACTAAACTCCATGTAGAGCGCGGGTACCAGTGGTCAAGGTGTGCCAGGCTGGGGATGCTGGGAGCATTTCCCTTTCATGTCTGAAAGCATCAGCTCTGCGAGGGAGGGACTATGTGGCCACAGAGTGTTTTGCACAGCATCTAGCATGGCTGGGTTCAGGTTCACAACTGAGTCAGCTGGGTGCTGCTGCAGTGCAAATGAGTAAATAGTAATGACAGAAGAGACGTGGGGGTTTCCTGTTGGCTGAGGAAGAAAGGAGTGAGGTACCTCAGCTCTGAGGTTATTACTATTTATTATTTAACTTGCAATACTGCCTGCAGGCTGACTTCAGGGATAAGGGCTCTGTCGCGCGAGGCACATGCACGCAGCAAAGACAGAGCCGTTCCCCACCCTGAAAAAGGGCGTTCTCCAGCTGCGCTGAGTTGTTTGAGCTCTTTGAGAGCAGGGATACTGAGCTGATACAGGAGCCAGAGGGTAAAGCGAGGGGTGTTGCTGCGACTGAGAACCATGCATAGGCAGTTTAGACATCAGGTGTATGTCTAAAGGACCTGCTTCTATTATTTCTAGATGCTTGTCACCACTATTTGGCCACAACTTTCTCTAACTAGTACTTCTCAATGTGTGCTTAGCCATTTTATGTTCTGAGTGCTTTACAAATATTATGTAATTAGGAAAATAACTCTCTATTTGCACAGGTAATTGCACAACCACGTGTTCAAAATTCATCCTTTGGAAATGTAGCCTCAACTGAAGTTTCCTTATCTGCTCCTAACTCTCTCAGCTGCTCTTCCTGAAATGATTTTTAATCCCCTCAACCCCATAACTGACTGTCATGATGGTAATAAAATGAATACAGCCCGGGCAGATAAACTGCTTGCCTCTGCAGTGTAAAATAAATGGGAAGTAAGGGCTGGTAGGGAGTACATGTTTTGGATTCTGGTGTCATCCATTTGCTAAATATGCTGGCTTTTGGTAGAAGAAAATCAGTGCAAAACAAACAGCCGCATCCCCCCAGTGCCTGATCTCCAGTTGCCGACGATAGAACCCAGGGCTCATAAACAACCCACATAGTTGTTTTGCTTTCTCACGAGCATCAGTGTTGTGCCAGACTGGGGCCAGGGAAGGGTTTATCCCTATGACTGCCTGTACAAGGTATAAGCACAAAACTCCAGGCATATCTTCCTACCCAAATCCAGGGTATTTTTGTTTGGTTGGTTGTTTTTTTTTCCTCTCTCTCAAAGGTTAAATGGTTCCCACAGGGTGCAAGAAAGGGTTATTGAAAGCAGCAGGTCCACTTTTGAATATTGCACTTCTGGTAAATCTCTGATCCAGCATCTAGTGGTTAACCACTGATACAGGAAATGACATTTAACGTTTTATCACTCAGCCAGAAATGGAAGAACAAGGCAAGTCTGTATGTGGTGAAGATGGATCATTGCCTGATACCTTCCCCTTAAAGGCATATCATGCCATTTAAAAGGAAATGTTTTTCGAGCCGGGACTTTTTTATCTCTTTTGTGTACCTTTCTGCTTAAGGCTGACTGAAAACCTGGAAAACAAATCCCCTTCTTCCCCTCTCCCCGAGGTTTTGCCTGTTAAAATAGGGGTGATGGCCTTATAAACAACTTAAATCCTCTTTCCTGCTCTTTTGTGTCTTTTGGAAGTTTATCCCAGGCCCTGGAGGAAGCTGGGGGGGGATGTGAAGGGCGNACAGTAGAAAAAAAAAAAAATTCATCAAAATACGGGGCCGGAACTTCAGCAAGTATAAATTGTTGTGGTTTATTGATTTCAGTGTAGCTGCATTGGTTTACAGCAACGAGCACCTGCCTATTGTCAGCACAGGCTAACCGCGGCAGCCGTGCTTTCTGTCTGAGCTACTAAAACTTTGGCTGATTCCAGAGTGCATATTCAGGAAGCAAACAAGCAAGCTCCAAAATTAAATTGCATGTCACCGTCCAACTAAATCTCAAAAGGCTGCCAAATCTGCCTATATAAATTCTAAGTTTCAGATGTTTTCATCATACATACCAGGGTGAAGAAAAAAAAAAGCAGCAGTGAGGCACTTTCCTCCTGCAAATAGGATATGTAGGCAAATGCTTTGGTTTTTTCAGCTGTTCCGGAGGCCATTTCCACCTAATGACACAGGGTGAGATGTTTTCCAAAGAGCTTCACAGATTGCCAAAACTTTCCTGGAAGTGAGCACAGAAATACATTAGAAAGCAACGTATTAAAGGTAGGCCAGCCCTCCTGGTCTGTGGGGCTGTGTAACACGATTGTCACGCATCTGAGAGCCACAAGAAGCAAATGCTTTGGAGAGCCGGGGGGGCGGTGACGGCAGCAGAGACCTCCATGAGAAGTTCAAAGACTAACCATGAGGGCAGCTCTCCAGAACTCCTGCTGCTCTCTGGCTTGGCTGTAAGTGAAGCTGGTTGATGGGATGAGCACTTGGATGCTGGAAAGCTGGCTTGCTCAGTCCCGCAGCAAGGATCTTGGACCCCTCTATCCAAAACTACTAGCCCAGCCCTGCTGTAGTCTAAGCACCACCTTGCTCGAACTGCTTGAGAGCCATCCTTGCAACATCACATCGCTAGATCAGGCAGAGGAAATCAAAATGTCTGTGACCTAGAGACAAACTCAGATTTGTGGTCAGGTGGAGATCCGATGTGTACTGGCATGAACTGGAAGCTGGGAGTAAGGATCTGCAGTAACATGGTCAGTGGACCTCAAAAAGGGATAAAAGAGAAAAGTGTAGTTTCAGCTCTCAGCACACTCACTGTTCAGTTAGAGTGTCAGTTCTTTCCTGCTGCTAGTTTTCCTTTTTGGTTGTGGAAACTTGCTTGAATGAGGAATGCAGAGTGAGAAAGCTGTGGAAACTGCTTGGAGCGTGCAGATGAAGGCCCTGCAGAAACACACGTGTGTCAGCCACAAAGAACGAAGATGCACATGCATTCATGGAACCAGATTCTCAGCCCTTAATGCTGCATGTTTTTGATACCGTTGTGGTGTATTTTGTACATCCAAAAGCCCATCCTGCTAAGGCGTCCTGGCCTGGGTAGAAAATTCTCTTCTCTGCAGCCTTGCAAAGTAGTCGGGCACTGGTCCTGCCAAAAAGTCTGCAGGGACTTGAGCAGGTCGTTGGCCTTTCTGAATGTTTGCTAGCAAATAGCGACTGGCAGGATCAGGGCCTTGAGCTACACCTCGTGAAGTGCTACTGTTTTTCTCTGCTCTTGATCGAGCCCAATTACTTGCTAAGAACACGTTCTTTGTAACAAGATCTGGAGCTGGATCTTTCTCTGATTGTGACTCTGCCAGCTGCCGTCCCCAAAGCTATTTTTAATCAGACAAGCTTCCCCATCCCTGCCAAAAAAACTCGTAACAATTAATAACAATAAAATGAAGGTAGTCTGGATAGATGAATCGTGCTGGCTCTATAAATCAGTTTCAAAGGCTGCTAGGGAAGATCAACGCTGCATTTTTAATGTGCTGTCTTCCATTTTGCTATAGCCTCGGTCTCCTGGTTCACACTCCATCCCTTTACGTTGTTGTGCTGCCGGTCTCCGGGCTGCCTGTTGCAGGTACGCTGGCAGATGGGCACGAGCACCTCGGCACGGTGTGTTGCTTTGATCCGTCTCATTGCGGATGTGAGGTGGGTATGAATGATCCCGCTTACGTGCCCATCGTGTTGCACTGCTATGTTCATTAATTCTGGGAGCCGCAAGATGACAGGGAGCTGCACCCAAAGTAGGCTTGGTGGTTAGGTTAATTCTCGGCACTGTCATGTTGCAACCTCTGGTGTGATTATTTGCCTGCGGGCATGTGCGTCCCTGTGCTGTGATCCTGTCAGAAGTTAAGCTGTGTTGGGCTGGATCAGAGCGTGGACAGGAGGTCTCCAAGGACAGGCTGCTGAATCCATTTCAGGCAGTGATCCCATTAAAGCAGTAGGTGGTACCGTGCACTCTGCCAGCACCGCCACGGCTGCTGAAGGTTTCCCTGCCTGGGTGCAAGCTGTTGTTGCCTTGCCCACATGTGCTAACAAAACATTTCCTGGAAATTTTATTGAAAAAAAGAAAAAGAAAAAAAGAAAAAGAAAAAGAAAAAGAAAAAAAGAAAAAGAAAAAGAAAAAGAAAAAGAAAAAGAAAAAGAAAAAGAAAAAGAAAAAGAAAAAGAAAAAGAAAAAGAAAAAGAAAAAGAAAAAGAAAAAGAAAAAGAAAAAGAAAAAGAAAAAGAAAAAGAAAAAGAAAAAGAATAGGGGCGTGAGTCCGAAGGTACCGTCCTGGCCAAGTCCCAGGTTGGGTGTCTGTATTTGGTTTGCTTCTGTATAGACTTCTTCCTGATGGACAACATATTTCTCTTCAACCTTGGCTCCAAACTGTTTGATAACATTGCTTTTCAGCTCTTTCCCTACTCCAGAGCTGGAGGCCTCCGCTGGTGGGGAGCTGCACAGTTTTAAGGGTTCTGGAAGCAAAGACAAATAGGAAATGGAAAAAGAAGAGGAAAAGATACAAAAGAAGGAAATGAGCAAACAACTACACCACCTCCAGCACAAAACCAGTCCCCCAGAGGCCTGTGACTGCTTCACAGTCAGCAAGGATTGCTTTCCCAGGCCCTGTGGGATGGCGTGCTCATCTCCTGGGGGAAAAAAAGCTCTGAAGCTGCTTTGTTGACGCCTCAGTAAGCAGGGGCACTGCAGAGATCACCTAGAAGAAAAGGGTGTGAAAGCAGGGACAGCAGAAGGGCAGCATCCTGAAGAGAGCCCTGGTGGCCTCTGGGGAAAGGGAAGGAGGGAAGGAGAAAACTGTCTCCTATTTTGCTTGCCTGTAAATCTCACGTCCTTAGGATCCTTTTTCTCAGCGTGGTTGTGAAATTGAACCAAAAGTGATGTCATTTCTGAACTTGCTGCTGGCAGTGGCTATCTCGCTGCAAAAAAACGTTTGGCTGGCCATGAGGAAGCACAACGTGAGAGCCTCGCGCAAGTCCAGCCTCCCCCGGGCTCCAAAACTTGTGCAGCTAACAACAAACAGAAGGGAATACACAGGTTTTACTCAGATGCTTTTTTTAACAGGTGGAACTCTCTTCCCACAACAACAACAAAAAAAAAAAGATCAATAAAGCCACTACTTTGTGCTTCCTTCTGAAGAGTAATTGCCAAAGCGATGTTCACAGGACTCTGGCAGTTGAGGCGGGTGGCAAGCTACGAGTAATGGTGCTCATCAAATAGGCCACTGCAAGGCTAAGCAGCAAAAATCTCTCCATGCATGCCAGCTGGGGAAGCAGCTAGCTACCTCTGAAACCACGTACTCAGGAAACTCTTTCTTTGTTGACCTACCTGGGGTTTCTTCTTGTAATCTATGACACAAGTACAGATCTATTTCAAGCAGTGTTTTTAACTTAAATGAGTGAGTATCCAGATATTTTCCACTGGAAGTGCATTGCTGTGAGCACTAAAATTGAGATGCTTCTCCTGAACCACTCTGAAGTTACCCATGGACCTCTCCCAGCCTCAACCAGACGGTAGCCGACGAGGCAGGGTACGTCTGTGCTGCTGGGGCTGCAGGTTGCAGTGGTTCCAGGGGTGACTCTGAAGAGACTGTGCTGCAAATCTGCTGGCACGTGGCCACGTGGATCTCCCTGACACTGAGGTATTTCGTTAGCATCTCAGTAGTGCATTGCCACTTCTACACTGCTAGCAGGAACCAAGTGGTAAAGCTAGTCTGAGGACATGTGTACAGCTGAAAAATTGCACCATAGTCATACTAAGCATGTGCTTTGCTCTGTTCCTGTGCATAGTCTCACCTTATATGTACCACTTGTTTGCATGAAGTGAAGTAATCCATGAATGGTTTTCAGGCCAGAGACCTAGTGTTGTAATTATTTTGAGGCACAGTGTCTACAGTTAAGGCTCTGAGCACAAAAGCATGCCAGCCTGGCCGGTCCCCTGCTCACACATGACAAAAAGTCCTTTTATTGATAAGCTGGTGTTCCAGAAAGGCAGAAACGGATACACAATCTGCTTCGTTGAATGCTTTAATAGTTAGTGTAATCTGTCGGCAGAGGTTCTCAGAAGATCTCAAAATACTAATCCCAAAAGAAATGTGACATGACCAAGGTTGCCTATATGTTTTCAGAGATGAAAACACTTTTTTGGAAGAGTGGTGGAAGGTGAGGTGGTCTGTTTTCGCCTTGACTGCTTTGCATGACTGGAGCTGCAGCAGGCTGTGCACGCAGGGCACACACGTGCACATGCATGCACAGAGGCTGTTGAAGTTAGCGTGCAGGGTCGTGCAGCTGCACGGGTCACCTCTCCTTTGGTCAGCCTCAGCTCGTGTCATCAGGTGTCAAATTCATACCATCCCAATTCAAATTAGCCCCAGATGTTCACCTTGGCTGCAAGGTCAAGGCCAGCCTGCAACACCAGGGCTGGACTGTGGTAAGGTGGTGGTCTGGCAGCAGGCTGGCGTGGAGCGGGTGTGTAATCACATACCACAGGGTTCAGTGACAAATTCAGGCTGACTTAACATGTTCTGTGGGGAACATCCAGCTTTTATTCCTAAACTTTGTATTGTAAATTTATGGAAATGAGCTCTATCAACAGGGGTGTCCTTACGCTGTTATAATGGCAGCCTTAGTCGGACTGGCAGTGGCTTCCCCATGACAAACAGAGTAAGCAGCACTTCAGTGAAACCCGTGGGTGATGGATGACTGCTGTGACTTGCAGTTGGGATGCATTTTCTTAAACAGTTCGTGAGCCCTTTAGTGGTGGCTTGAGTTTTAGAAAACGAGCAGTAGAGGAGGAATAGAGCTAGATCTTGGGTGTTGTGCAAATGTAGTCATTCATTGCAGGTATCTAGCTGTTCTGATGGTTTGTGTACATACACTTTTTAATTTTTTTTTTACAAGAAGTGAAAGATACAACAGTGCTGCACTGGGAAAGGCTGTGAACACCCTTATAGGCAGGAAAGTGATATGAAGCAATTCAAGAGAGATTAAAGAATGGTTGGAAAACAACAATGCAAGTTCCAACTTGGAAAAATGCAAACTGGAGAAAGACAACTTGAAACTCAAATATGCAGCAGGAATAAATAGCCTTGATGAGATCGAGGAATGATAGCGGCTAGCTGATTGGAAGTGATATTTCTCAAGCTGCAGAAGTGGGCAATGTGTGGGAATGCACCCTCTTACATGTGGGAAGGCAGAGCATGTGGAGTATTGCCCTGAGTCCTGGGAACTGCCCTTCTAGGCAGACAGAGGTGCGCTGGAGGGGATTGAAGAACAGCAACCAAAAAAAAAAGGGGGGAGAGGTTGTCTGTGAATATGCTATCCCAGATTTTTTTTCCATAAAGTAGTCAAAAGATGACAAAGGGAATGCGGGAACTGTCGCCACTGTTAGAATAAGCTAAATGCTAAACAGATTTACTTAAGGCTGTATGCAGGGGGATAATCAGGAGTAATGCAAGTGCTCTGAGAAAAGGAACATTTAACTGAATATCAAGAATCTCCTTGATGGAGAGATGTGCAATGCCTTGCAAGGAAGTAGTGGAAACTTCATCCCTTGGGGACATCTAACACTTGACCACACAAAGCACTAGGAATTTTATTAGAGGAAATGACTGCATTGGATAGGCGGGGGAAGTATGATACAAAAGACCACTTTCAATTTATCTGAATGTATGATACGAATGGAAAAATATGTACCAGGATGTTCGTGATTTCCACATTCAACAGTCTTGAGCTGCCTTCCATTTATAGTGATGATAGACTAATTTATTCCCAGGTTGATCTTTTTTCCAGTCTACCAACTTTACCTTTCCTAATTTGTGCTGTGAAGCAATAACCTTAGGGCAAAGAGGAATGGGAGGCTTTTTCTCAGAATAAACAATAGTTTTGATGGAAGTTCTTGCTTTCTGGCTGGATAATGCATAGGGCAGAAGGTTGTCATATTGGATTTGTGGGTGTCATCTCAGTGGGGTGCTCCTTCGTTATTACATTGGGAAGAAGCTCGATGTTCTCCGTGGAGGCACATGGCTTTTAAAGTTCCCACGTGGGTTACGTGAGCCGCTTGTATCTGCCATCAGAATTGGCTGCCAGAATGTGAATTGCCCTAGTTGTTTAACTGGAATGCTTAAAAGTCCTGGTATCCATGCAAAAAGACAAACGCAAAGACATACACACACCGGAAAAAGTTTACAGCCACAATGGTTTGAAAACCACACACTTCCTATCCATGCAAGTGCTTCCCCATCCACTGGGCGGTTGTGGCTATAGGGGTACAGCAAGCACTGTGTTCCTGTGGGGGCTGAAGACTTTTATTGTTGCCTAGATATTCGGAGATCAGGTGGTCAAGCTATAGCTTCAGAGCAACAGGAGCTAACTAGGGAGAGGGTAAACACAGATACAAATGTGCATTTGGATGTGCTGAAAACCCAGCCTCTCTGTGAGCAGCTCCTCGAGTGGTGTCCCATTGCTGCAGCACTGGTTTAACCCCATGCTCATTAGCCTTGACAGTCTCTCTTGACAGCATGCCCTCTGTATAATCTAAAGCTGTGCTTGGAAGATAAGGGCTTTGTGTACTGGTTATAAACAGCAGGGCTGGAGTGGAAATTCACAGGGCTGGAAGTCAGAGAGCAGCTTTGTGGCTACATCGAGAAAGCCTCAGAAAGGATGAGGGCTTCTTCTCTTGGCACACTCAAAGCAGCTTCTCCTCCAATCTCTCACAGGGCATTCATGCTTTTTGTTCTGACCCCACCTCCACAAGTCCTTGTGCTGAAAGGTTTTTCCTGTTTTATTCTGGAGTCACTTTGGATGCATTGTCTTCTCCCAATAGCTTCACAGTAGTTTTGATAAAGCAAGGTGCTTGTATACCATTGCTGAGGGGGAGGGAAAATAGCAGGGTGAGAGGAAAAACACCCTGAGAAACCTTTAAAAATCTTGTGGTTTTTTTTTTTCTCAGAGTAAAGACTGATTGTCTTTTGAAATGTCCGTAGTTTCCATGATATTTGTCTTCTTGTACCTCTTGGCTCTTAATTGGCTTGGAAAATTCCCATGTCTATTCACTAGTGGAGTATTGAGAGCCCTCCCACCACCCTTCTCTGTGTATTGTCAGATCTTGGGGAAAACCTGGAGTTGGGGGGTTCTCCGTCATTAAAAAAAAAACAACAACAAAACACGGAAAATCGAATGCTTCCATTTCTACGTGGGTGAAATGACAATATCTGCAAGTAGTTCTCAGTAAGGGGTAGGGGAGGGTTTGATCATTTCAAAAAAAGATTATTTGGCTTTGGCAAGAGAGTATTATCTAAAGTCATCTAAAGAAACTGAAGTAAGAATAAAGACATCAGCTGTGAAAGGGTGCACAGCCTTTGAGCTTCCTATCCCTCTGTCCTCCAGCCTTTGTGTTGTACCAGATTAATATACCTTTTCACCCACCCAAATGCTCAAGAGATTGCATTGCGCTTGTGAATGTAAAAACCATGGGAAGCTAGAGAATAGGTTCCCAACCAGTATCTTGTTTGGAGCAATATTTTATGACCCTGAAGCAGATGTCTTGCTCTGTTCAGCTCTGTCCTCGGTGAACACATACTAAGCGCCGCAAGAGCAGCTGTAGCCCAGGACCTGGTGGGGACATAGGAAGTAAAGCAGAGGAAATATTAAGAGTTATACCCAGGTGCACAGATGGTCTGGGGAGGTCCCCAGAGTGGGGAATTAAAGTAGCAAGCTGTTCATCTTTGATTCAGCTGTCTCACTGGACTCCAGGCTGTTTTCCATTCCTGGGGCTTCTGCCTGCATCATCTCTCAAATCCAGCACCTCCTTGTCTGTCAGCCAACACAATGAAAACCTGGACGTCGGTATGCCCCCCTTCACTGCTATTGCAGTAGCCCGAGTGCCTGCGACACTGATCCTCTCAAGCCTCCTAAACAATATGATGCTAAAACCTCCCCTTTTGGCTTGCTGCTTTGACCACCACGTTGCTTATCTCTTTGCTTCCTACTGCTGGATGACTCCTCCCCACTTTTGCTTTTCAGGTCCCTCAGGAGTTGGTTTCCCCTGCCCTTCTCCTCTAACAGATCTACTCCCTGTGGCCCTTTTTCAAAGGTGAGCTGGCTCTCACAACCCAAAGCTCCATTCTGTGTTGGAGACACTCATGCTTAGACAGCTGCAAAACCATTTCCCTCTCCTTTGGCTCTCTGAAAAGCCAGGACACCCTGCACCCAACCGGTGCCTACCAGGTGTGCCAGGAGCTGAGGCTGCCTGGTCACTGGCAAATAGCTTCCTTGTGTTATTGATACCTTGTCCTTCCCTCGCCCCTTCGCATGGGCCTAAACAAAAGTGAGATTGTGCAGAAGATATTCATGTGGCTTCATTAATTTCAGGCTACTAAATTAGGTGGAGAGAGTTAGGCTCCCTACAGAGTCAATAAAGGAAGATGACATCTAATAAACCTCCTAAGTTGTCCTACACTTCTCCACCAACTGCATAGGGAGCTTATTTATCTAACTTAGGTCATAAAAATATCCCCCTGAGGCTTCTTCCCCTTCTTCTGTATGCTCAGCTTCTTCTCTGAGAAAGAAAATGATGGGGAATTATGTGCGTAGCAGAGAAAGAAAGGCAGGTGCTGATATGAAGAGGGCAAGGAGGAGAGGAACTGATGGGAGATGGGGATGAGGAGGCTGGGGTGATGTGGATAGGAAAGGAAAAATGGGAGATGAGATGAGGTAGTGGGAAGGATGCAGAGATCCTGAGGCATAAATGAACTTAAGAGGTGGAAGTGGAGGAAAGATAAATACAGAAGAGACACTGAAGGGAAAAAAGAGAAGAGAGCAGCAGGAGGCAATATGGTGTTTATCAGAGAAGTGTTTGTAGGTGGGCAGGCAGGTAGAAGCCACCAGGAAGGAAAGATGCATTTGAAATGACACCAAATGGGAGTCTGGGAGAGAAGGTCTAGTGGCGATGCTAAAAAGCTTGAGGAGAAGACCCTAAAGAGAGACAAATCCAAAGAACAGAAGAGAAGAGGATGGGTTCAGGAGACAAACACTAATGACGTTTTAAGGAATGACACTGTGCCAAAGGAAGGTTTAGATGAACGCAGCAACAGAAATATTCAGAAAGGAAAAAAAATAAAAGCAGCAATAAGTGAGGCACAAATGAGCAGAGGAAAGGCACTAGAAGAAAAGTAGGCACAGAGAGCAAGGGTCTCGGCTTGCTGCCTTGGAATCTTTCCAGATACTTTAGTGGGAGCAGGTTGGGCCTCAGGGCATTTGAAATGAAACTTTAGCCAAAATCCGTTCTCATAACTCCTATATAAAAATTACATATCTTCAAAGCCATTCTTAAGATGTATGAATGCAGCCCCATCCCTGCCAATCCCTGTACTATAAAATCCTGGATGATTACTGCTCTCCCTGGGGACTGACTTGTATTTGTGCTCTCCGAGTGTGTAAACACCCGCTGTTTGGGTTGCACCTTGCCACTGCAAATAGAGCCACTGACATACAAAGTACTGCAGCTTAACAGTAAACTGGATACAGATCAAGGTGTCACAGAGCTGGGCTCAAGACTGCTCCCTGGGGAAGGTTCTGCACAAAGGTCCCTTAGATGGAGCCCGTGTGAAGCAGCGGTTTCCAGCTGGGATGGTCCCTGTACTTTCTTGATTAGTGAATTTTTGATCATTGATTTTTGAAGGCTGTTCCCTGCCAGACTGTTATCGCCCTTTCTTTCCTCCATCCAGTAGCGTTCTTTCCTCCCATAGAATGACCATGGTGCCTCTGAAAGCAAACAAAGTACAGGACAGGTTTGGCAGGACCTTTCAAAAGGAAAATATTCCCTCTCTGTCTGAGTGGTTATGAATAATGATTCTGTAGCACATTTAGTTCAGACTTCAAAGCCTTTGTCAGTGAGGTTGTGTCAAAGCTGATTTGAAACACAGACTGGCATAAGTGAAAGAACTCGCAGGAACTACAATTCTTGCCCAGAACAGATTGTCAGAGTACCTATGGCCACCTGGGTTAAGCTGCTTTTTATAAATGAGTAGATTTCTTTTCTTAACACCCTCTCCTGGCTTTCTGTCTGTCATCTTTTTCCAAAGCAAAGCGTGGCTTTTAATGCTGCCTGCAACAAAGGCAAAGGGTACAAAGCTGCTGAGCATCTTCAGAAATGGTCCCTCTGCAGCAACGTCAGTGCCTGCAGCTGGAGCCCAGCCTGGCGCAGCTCCCCTGGGCACCACCGTCCCAGTGTGATGACCCCGCCGCTGCCTTTCCACGGGCTGCAGCGGATTTGCCTGCCTATCGAGTTGCGTTTGATGAACATCAGAGTTGAAAACAAGGCTAGATGAAATCTGCTCAGCTCATTTCTGTACCCCACCCCTCTGTAAAGCACTCAGCCTTTCACCCTTCCCCCTCCTCACAAGGAGAGAGCCCTTGTGGTTTGCTAAACCAAGATGCAAACTGCTCGGGTGCCAGCGTGATGAACATGAAACGAAAAGCACATGAAAGCAACCACCCAGCAGTCCTGCCACAGCTGGATGGAGCCCACTCATTGTTAGACTAACTGCATGGGCATGACCTTGCCCTTGCCAAACTCTGGCAATGTATTCTCCTTCTCCGAGCCTCCAGCGACTTGAAAAAAAACCCCAAGAAGCAAAACCCCACAGGTAGATGTTGCAGATAGTCGGTGCAGAATGTTCTGGAGTCCACCTTGCTCCCAGAAAAGCAGGAAGTGTTGCTAAATCTTGTTTCTTTTTTTCTCTTGGCCACAGACTGATGGCACGTTGTCTACATTTACCTCTGTTTGCCGCGGCTCTCTGACGGAGGGGTGGTGAGCACAGAGAGCACGAACACCCTGGGGCTGCTGAGCATGGTCAGCACCCACCTCGCAGCACGGTGAAAGCCCAGGGACAAAATGGGCTCCTTGTTCAACTTTGGCGCGTATCTGCTCTTCAGCAAAACCTCATGGTGTCTGCTCTAAACCGACTACTTTTGTGCTTATGTCGGGTATGCCCATACACGTGGCGCACAGTGAGTGTGGAGCAATTTCAGTACTTCCAGGCTCTAGGAGAAACGCTGGTGGTTAAAAAAAGAGCGGAGAGCAGAGGGCAGTGGGCAGCCTCCAAAGTTGTAAGAGGGGTTTCACTGGATTTTTGTAGAGGTAGAAATTGGTTTGGATTCTGCCAGGAACTGCTGAGGCTGAACTCTGCATTTGACTCAGTGGCTGCCATGGATGAGGGGAGCAGACCCAGATTTTGGAAAAAAGCGCTGAGTTTGTGTGCCTCCATTTTTGCATGCCAGCAACCTGTTTTTGCAGAGGCACCGAGTTAGTTTTTTGATCTCAGTAGGAGTTCTGGGTGCATAATACTCATGCAAATCAGGCTGCGGGGATCTGAAGTGAGGCAGCCAAAAACACAGGCGCCCCAAATTTGCAGGCTGCATATTATGTAAACGCAGCTCAAAAATGTCTCTGCATTTCACTTTCCCATGTTGATAAAACTGTGACTCTAAACCACGCCTTGAATGGACCCTGGGAAGAGAGCTAAGCAACCATTTAGCAGGACAAAAAAACATCCCGGTCAGTGACATCCACTATATTATTGACAAGAAAATGAAAATCAAAAGACGTAGTTTCCTCCTGACTCTCCTTGCCCATCCTATGTCCCTGAATGTATCGAGTCATTTCTCTGTGGTCCTGGTTGTCCACACCGAAAGTACTTACCTTGAAGATGTGCTATGAGCTGTTCTTAATGCTTGCAAAATCCAGTGGAGAGGTGATCATGGTTTTGCTCGGTGGCTAAATCACTTATCTTGAGATAAGTGCTGGTTCAAGGCAAAGAAGATCAGGATTTTATTCCCCTAGAAAAATGAAAAAAGAAACCCAAATATTTCTTATTATCTTAAAATGATATATGTGATCCAGAGTGGTATAGTCTCCTTCTTATTCCTGTTATTGAATATCTTGTTTTATAAATTTAGGTCAATTTTTAAATGAAAATTTCGATCCTGAAGGGAAAAGTCTGAAAGTTTCCATTTGACATTTCTGGAAAAAATAATTTTTGATTCTGTCAGACTAAACTTTTTCAAGGCTATAAATTTTTTTCCTGCTTTTTTTTCAGCTGAAACTATTTGCTTCACTTGACCTGAACTTGCAGTTCTTCTCAGTCCGTCTGAAATGCCATTTCCCCAGAAAATACAGTATTCATGGACATAGTTCATCCAGCTGAACCCAGGCAGAGGATTTTAGCCTCATCTAGTTTGTTGCTGATTTGTGAACTGGCCGGCAGCCTGTAGCCTGGTAGCCAAGTTGCCAAATTGTTCTTTATTTCTATTGAATGAACTTCTAGGAACTCCAGTGAGTAAGGAGGGCCCTGTTTTATTAGGCACCATGCATCCATGTAAAGCCAAGCTTACCCGTGCTGCAGAGAGTGCATTTCTACCAAGTAATGAAATCAGCTAGAACAAAAAGGTATTTGTGGGCTGCAAATAAACTAGAAGCTTCTGCTGAAAAGATAGTTGAGAGAGTATGTGCCTTGTGCAAAGGCATTGAAAGCAGCAGGAGCCTAAGGGTGAGAGACTGGGAAGTAATGCGAGCTACGTTCAGATGCTGGCTTGGCATTTTATTCATGGATAATAGGCAGCAAATGTGCTGGGGAGCTCCCGTGCAGCCCTCCAGCAGGAAACTCTTCCCTGGCTTCAGAGCAGCGTTATTCTTCTCCTCAGGTCCCTCATTGGAAATTTGGTGCTGGTGATAGAAAAGATGGGACATCAAAATGCGATTAATCAAATGCCCCTTTTGCAGTTTCTTTTCTGTTGTGTTTCTGAAGCAGAAAATAAAAGTGGGTGTTGGTGGTGGTGACGGGGAATTTCCAAGCGGATTTTTTTGGGCCGGTTCAAGGCAGGAGCCTACAGCATGCGGGTTGGAGAGTCTGGGCATCAGACAGCCCAGCTGCTCCCTCGGGCCAGCCGTGCCGCACCACAGGCAGCAGGGACCCAGGGAGCACACCTGGGCTGCCCAGAGGGCTGCTGAGAACCTGCCTCATGCCCTCCAAGATGCCACCAAAGTGGAGGCACTGCCGCAGTGCAGTCACGCTGTGGCACACTCCCCCCCTTTTTTTTTTTTCTGATGGTAACGAGATCCATGAGAAACTTTCCATGGGGGGTGCCACTGGCACACAGGTAACCCCTGGCCCCAGGCAGGGCGGCTGGGAGTGCCCCGCTCTGCGGTGTGCACAAGGAAAGAAGGAGCAGACGGACCTGTTCTGGCAGGCTGCGAGGGGGGGTGCTTGCGAGTACCTCAGCTGCACCGATGTCCTCGCTCGCCCAGGGTGGGATGCCTACCCGTGCGGGAGGCAGCAGCCACAGCTCTGGAGCAGCAGGCTCAGGCAGGCAGGGGAGAGGAGCGTGGCGCAGCCATCTTTCAAAGCACGAACTTGCTGGCCTTGCCCAGGAGGATATTGCCCTTCCCAGGCACTGCTCAGCCACTGCTTCACCTTGGCTCCAAAAAAGCAGCTAAACACAGGTGCGAGGAGAGGCAGGGCCGCCCTGGGTGTTGCAGTCCCTCGTGGGCACAGGGCCATTTCTGTCCTCCAAAGAGAGGGACCCCACCCTGGAGAGGGTGGACCGTGCTACCGGGGCAAGGCCTGCCGCTAAGGATGATTTTGGAGGTTGCAACATGGAGCTGGGCTATGAGGAAGCCGAGATTACCATGGCATGTCCTCTTCTGCCCTGCCATGCAGTCGGTTTCCCTCCAGGCGCTGTGTGAGAAAGTGAGCGTGGATTTAATTGCTGTGGTGGCACAACATCCAGATGTTTTGAATACTTCTGTAGATTCCTCCTTGTTTGTGATGTGGTTAGGGTTGCTGGCAGCAAGGTGGGGAGCGTTTTACTTTGTGTCAGAGGAGAGAATATGATAACCCGCTGTGGTAGATGGGTGTCTACTGCTTGCTGGAGCCACCACCGCTGCTGCTGCCGCCAGCAGTGCTGGGTGGGGGCACGCTGGAGCTGGAGAAGCATGGGGCCCCAGAGGCCCCTTGGCGAGGCGGGGATGGTCTGGCGCAGGCATGGCAGCTCGGGGGTGAAGACTGCTGGGCTCAGCCCTCGGCCCAGGGCTGGAGGTGGAGGCACACGAGCGGCAAGCAAGGGCTTCTGCCCCGCTCAGCTCCACCTCATCACAGCCGTAGTTCTGGAATGAAGATCTTGCACATATTTGAGCCTGAAGAAAACCTGACTTTGGTCAGGACAGCGGGTGCGAATCTCCTGGGGGTCCTGGATGCAGAGCTTTGTCCCTCTGGCCTCACCTCCAGGTGGACCTTGCCAATGCATCCCACTCCCCTTGCAGTCTCTGGCAGTCCACACCTGGCCCGCAGCCCCATGCCACTGGAGTTACTAGCTCCAGTTAGACCCCAAGAGTATGAACTTTCAGGCCAGCAGTTCAGCTACTGGTAACTGAAACTCCTGCGAAGTCCTGCTGTATATGGACAGGGTGGCAGTGAGAGCTTGCATGTGCTTTATATAGGTGCGCAGGACAGGTCTGAGTACTAATCGACATTAAAGAGTGACTGCATGAAACAAAATTAAGTTACCATTTGAAATATTTGCTGCAACTGCTTACGGAGGATTATGCACGCACTCTCTCTTTGTCTGGATCATACATCCCAAGACACAGGTCAGATTGCAGATGAAGCATCTCTTCTAGCTGAGAATGTTGCTTTGGAAGGGCACTGCCTGCGCCTGCCTGAATGTCTGAGTAGGAACTGTCACTTACTGCTTTCAGTCTGTCTGATAAGCGCCACACACTGGTCTTAGCTGGGCTCTCACGCTGATGTCTGCTGAGGCTGTGCTTCTGCATGCGATGGGGGTAGTGGATGTTGTGGTTCCCATCTTGGGTCAGGTGTTTGATGAATGTCAGTCTGGTTTCATTCTTGCTGTGCCTGTTTATCACACTGGGTTATAGGGCCCTGCTTCCTGGGAAGGTGCTTTGGGGAACAACACGCCAGCGGTGGCAGAAGCAGAAGTTGTTGCAGACCTAGGCTGTATTTTCTGCAATCTCCCTCTGTGGTGAGTGCGTGCAACTGTAATTTTCAAAAAGCTCTTTCTACTTGTATCTCTGTCTCCTTGATGGAATAAATAGCTCCTGAGCATCCTTTTCTCCCTTCCTAAGGTTTGGAGATCCACTCTGCATCTGTGGCTGTAGCTATCACACTAGTAGGGTTCCTCACCTTATCCCTGAAAGCTGGTCTGAAGATCATGCAGGAGGTGGTCTTTTGTTTTGTTTTTTTAAGAAGAAAAATGTTTCTGCATTTAGATATAGTCTTAAGGCCCACACAAAGTAAAATTCTCTAATTGTTCCTGATGCAATGTGTTTGGCAGTGAGAAAAAAATGTGGGTGTGGACTACAACACCTATTGCAATATCCTTCTCACCTCCTTGTAGGGGGAGGCAACAGAATGAAAACAATTCGTCTTTGGCAAGCGTTTGTGCTTTTCTGTAGGGCTCAGAAGAGGAGCCTAGAGTTGTCGACTGTAAATGCAACCAAAGGTCTGCAAATCTAGTGTAATATCTGTGCAAAGGTGCAAAAAAACTAAGCAGCCTGCAGGCTTAAATTAAATTAATGAACATGATAAGTTTAGGGGAGGAAACAGAGCGGGAGGACCAGGAGCCAGGACTATTTGGTTGCCTTATTGGCTTGGCAAAGTGATTCATTCTGTGCTTGAATAAGGCAAATCCAGGAGGGGCTGGGGTGCGCACCAGGAGAAATGCTCAGGCCGGAGGTCTCGGTGTAGCGTGGCGTGGCGTGGCCTGCCTGCTGCCTGCACAAGCAAGTGGTCACTCTTAGGGGATTTCTGGAGGCAGCTGCCACATGAGGTTGTGGCAACGGGTGCTCCTCACGTGACGCTAAATGACAAAACTGNTCAAGGGGAGAGGGAATTGCTCGGAGGCAATCGGGGACATTAGGAAAGTACCCACTGCCTCTGTGAGCCGAACAACACCCGTCTAGCTTACAACACCCATCACCTTCCCCCAGCTCATCTTCACTGAGGCTGAGAAGATCAAAATAGTGGTGGGAGCTGGCAAGTGGATATCCTGGGGATTTCAGAGCCTGGGAATTAAAGCAATCTTGTGTGGAGGTGGTTACTTCTGTGGCTAACTCATTATCCAAGACAAAAGGGCTGTTTTTTGAAGGGTGCTAGAAGTGCGTGTCGCAGTGCCAAGGAAGCAGCCAGGAGACTGTGATGTGTTTTGGATAATCAGATGTAACTTGTACTGAAGTGAACTCTCTTTCTGGCAGATTTTTTATCTTGAAAAGGATGGGTCTTCTCTCTAAAGCCTACACATGGGGTGGTCTTGCCACAGGAGACCACCGGTGGAGGGCAACAGTGTTGTCTGGGGAGACGCGGTGAGTAAAGGGACAGTGCCTGGGAAAGCTGGCAGGGTCCAGCCATGGGAACTGGGGCTTCCCATACAAACCACGAGAGTGCCCCGTGCTGCTGCTCATGGCTTCGGTGTTCCTCTGCCCTGCTCTCGTTCCTCTTCCCAGACACGACAGTCATTAACCTCCGGACAGGGGAGCTATAGCTTCTTTTAAAGCAGACCTGCTGGGTTTGTTGGCCGCTCTCAGGTGGTTGCAAAGAACAATTGCAGGGGGACATGCAGTAACCGAAAGGGAGAAAATAAATGGTGAGGGCTGCAGCTGAAAGCCTTGGAGAGCTGTGGACATATGAGCTCTTTTGAAGCACATCAGCCATCTGTCTGCATCTGCTCAGATAGCAGGACAGCCTCTACCTTTGCTCCTCTGCAGTGTGCAAAGACCATGCCATACTGCAGGAATTCAGTTTTCCAGGCCGGTTTGCTTGAAAGTGAATTGCTGTGGAGCTGTGTTGGGTATGGACGGGTGGTTAGATGACAAAAAAACACAAAGAAAATGGCGGTGTGGACCTCCGTGGGAAGCAGGTGGAGACAGTGAGCTGGCCCAAGTGGGGATCTAGCTGGGTTGCGGTTTCCCAATTGCTTTAAGCAGACTGAAGTCTTCCCCTCTTCACTCTTTGGGATGCAGCTGTCCATCATGCAGTAACATTGCTGTTTGCACAGTTGGGTGGTAAGTCACGCTGTGGAGCTGAAGTGGCTGAAAACCAGCCTCTTCTTTCTGTTCAGGCTATTTTCGCCTAGGTCAGTGTGTGTGATGGCTGCCAAAAGGCTGGTGCTGACGATGGGAGGGTGCTGGGAACCCATGGAAGGACCTGGGATTACCAGACTGACATTTGTGGCTGAAGATGTGGGACAGAGGCTCCTTCCTCTCAGTTAGCGTAAGCCAGATTGCACTGGCTGCTCCAGAGGATGGGTCACAGGAGCGGTAAGAGCTGGGAAGCTGATTATCTACCATATTTTTGTCCTCTTTTCCCCCTTGTTAGCCTCCATCACAGCTGTGTGTGCCTCTTGTTCCTGCAGCTGCTCCTGGAAGCAGAGTGTTGTCTCCTGCTGGTTTGTAACAACTCATGCTTGCCGGTGGGCTGACACCTCTTCTTTCCCACACAGGCACATCCAGTCCTGTATTTGGATGGATTTGTTGTGATATGGTCTCAATTTGGTTGCACATTAAGACGCTGTTAATTTTCACAGGTGGCTTACATGCTCAGGGAGAGTTCCTGTGTCCGTGGCCCACGATTTATAATCAATTTGTTTTTTTTTTTTTCCAGAATTCATAAGATTTAAATTACAGCCAAATAGTTTTGTCTTGATTGGTCATGTTATTATGACAGCAGCTGAGATAATCTGAGAAGCCGGAGGTAACACCTCTTGGTTTGAGTCCCAGCAGAGGATAGGGGCAGATGTCTCCTCTGAGGAACAAACTCCTTGGGGAATCCCGGCTTAGCAACAGACCAGGTTACTAGCCCTCAGTCATAGCACAAGGCCTGTGGATTTTTTTTTGTGGCTTCCTAGGGATGCTGGCAACACTAAGAAGCAGGAGATAAAAGAGCAAAAGATGACAGGACAGTTATTTTGTGGACTGCAAATGTCTCCCTCATTGCATACAGACCCCATGTGGCTGCGACCCACAAGAGGCATCTGTCTGCAATAAAGAGTATCAAAGTGGAAAAAGTAGGAGTGAACTAGAGACAGAAGACGCTCATTTTCTGACTAGGACTGCTTAAATGGCTCTTGAAGAGGTGATTCAATTGTTTTTCCCCTTTCTTTTCTGGCAGTCAGCCTTTGGCTCTAACAAGCTCATTACAAACAACCTTGTGCTCATCTCCAACAGGTGGAGAGAGCAGGATTGCTCTGCCCTCCTCTCCGCAGCAGCAGCTACAGCTGCTCAGCAAAGCCTCACAATACTTTCTTTTTTTTTTTTTTTTTCCCTTTTCAAGAAATGACTTCTCAACCTAAGACGTGAAGCTTGGTTGACATTTTGTGGAGGATGGATGAAAAAGGGCAGAGCTGAAACTCTTCCTTCTTTTGTAAATAAAAGCCAGGAGAAAAACAGTTGCTTTGAATTTAAAGAAAATGTTTTAATTGGAAAAATGAATAATTTCCTGAAAGGCTTACAAACAAATGAAAAACGTTTCCTTCTTTCTAAAATTCTCTTGGATAAATATTTACCCTTTTTCAATCGGCGTCTGAAACTCATAGCTGTTCCCTGTTTGCTTTTCAGCAGGGACAGGGTGTCTTTCCCTCCATCCCTTCCCATGCTGCGCATGCCTGCTTTGGCCACAGATACTGCACTTAGGGGACCCCCTCCCCAACCCTTTCGCTGACATTCTGGAGCACGAGAGATTAATTCATCCCAAGGCAACTCGCCATTTCTTCTCTCAGATATCACCTAAAAACGCCTCCGATGGGTCATCCTGCCATGAAGGTAAAAGGCCAGCTTTATCCTCCCTCGCTGGTGTGTCTTTGTCGCCTGCATTTCCCAGACCAGAAGCATTTATGAAAACAGAAGGATGCACATCTCCAGCACGTCCCACCAGGCCGGTGCAGGTGTCTTGGGTATCTCAGGTGGCACTTGTGTTTTGCTCCTCTCCTCCCTCTGTAGAGACCAGCCGTTGTGCTGAGTTTTTCCAAGACGTGTCGCTTGCCCAATCCTTTGTCCACTGCTGAGCACTGCTCCCAAGAAAGGCTCCTGCAAAGACTGTGGCAGGGGCTGGCTGAGCACGCGGATGTGGCAGGGGCTTGACATTAGGCAAGGAAAACTCTGCAAAGCTGCAAGATCTCAGCAATTTAGAAACAGCAATGCAAGGTACCCTTAATAATGCATGCAAATAAAGACTCAACAGACACAGGAGCCTAAAGGAGCAGTCCGATTTCCAAATGAAATTCCAATTCTGTTGACTTCAGTGAAAACTGGGGATTAATCAGTCCATTTGGAAATTGAGCAGTGTGTTCTCTTGTCTTGAGATGGACTTGGCTTAATTTTATGAAGTCGTTCTTTTTTGTACGCCAGATGACTTACCCTTTGGTGTGATAACATTTCTAATGAAACTCTTCTAATTGGAAAACACACGACTTGACAACCCTGGACACGTAAGTCCTTGATAATTGGATCTGACTTTGATTTTGTGCTGTCCGTTCATCTGTGTTGGGAGCTGATGGATGTCAGCAGTGAAGCCAGGTCTCTGCAAAGTACCATCAAAAGAGGTTGTTATGTTTTTGACTCCGGAGTGGAAATGGCTTGGTTGAGGAGATTATTGTGGGCGTTAACTTTTATTTTTGTAGCAAACCCTCAATTTTTCCTGGGTAGGGTATTTTCTGTGGACACCACTCAGATCTCTGTATTGCACGGATTTTATACAATCCTAATTTCCATTGGCTTTAGCAGACCAAAGATGTCGCTTCAAGCATGAAATTTTTAGTACTGTGTCCTGGTTTCAGCTGGGAAAGAGTTAATTTTCTTTCTGGTGATAGCTGTGAAAGGAATGTCAATAATAGCTAATGTTTTTAGTTGTTGTTCAGTGATGTTTACACTATTCAAGGATTTTTTTCACATTCCTATAGAAGCATAGAACACTAGAATGGCCAATGAAATATTCCATACCATAGATGTCTTGCTCAATATATAAATGGGGGTTGGCCGGGGAGTGGGAATCTGTGATCACTGCTCAGGATGGTGCCAATTCGTGAGTGAGAGTGGCCCATGTCACTTTTATTATTGTTATTGTTATTTTTCCTTTTGTGTTATTGTTTCTATTAAACTGTCTTTATCTCAGCCCAGGGTTTGTGTTTTTTTATTCCCTTTCCCCTCCTTTTTTTCCCTCTTCTCCCCACCCTTCAGGGGGGCTGGGGAGGGGGGGTGTGTGTGTGAGCGAGCGACTGCGTGGTTCTAGTTGCCGGCTGGGGTTAAACCACAACACACTGGAATGGTGGATCTGTCTGGCCCATTTTCCTCCTATTCTGTGTAATGTTGAGGAAATTTCAGCAGTGGGTTGAACTGTGTAAACTGAATGCTGGGTAAAGTCCTGGTTGTGTGAAATCTGTTTGCCTGTTAATTATTCTTGCTTGCTGATTCCACTGAATTTTTAGGAGCGAACTGTGATGTGAGCCGGGGAGACATGTGACAAGGAAGAAACCTTCATCTGCGAGACAGCGTGTTCCCAAGAGCATTCACCAACAGTAAGAACATTTTGAAAAGAAATAAGGAAACAGGCAGCCTCTTTTGCTGATGTATCTGCTACTGTATTTGCAGGCAATCTCCCCAGGGCCATTCCCAGGTCAGGGGGAAACCTCCCACCCTAGCTGGAGGTTTGGAAGACACATAGTTGTTGGGTTACCTGGGCTCTCATGGGACCAAATCCACCTTGATGTGGATTTCTCCCTTTCCCTTTTCTCTTTCACATCAGCCAGTTTCCAAGAGGCTGATGCACTCTCTGCAGCCTTTCTTGCAGGACCGGCCCAGATGGCAACCTAAGAAACAAGTGTGGCTGCGTCCCGCAGCTCTCCAAGCCGTGAGCAGCCCCTTCAGGAAGCTGTTGTACAACAGAGCTTCAGGTCCTCCCTCGCGTTCTGCTTATTTAGTTGGGGAAAAAGAGAACAGCGTGAGTTACACTGATTGCAGTCAGTAAGGATCTTCATCTATGGGTGGGAATACTATGGTTCACAGGAATTTAGTGAAGAAAAGCTTAATGAGAGCTAATGATTGGAAGTGGAATTAAGACATAGTTAAACGGAAAGGAAGGGTCAGATTTTAATGCAGAGGATGATTAATCTTTAGTATAGAAGAAGTGGAGTCCTCATTCTCCAGGTCTTTGAATCGAGATTGGTTCATATCCTGCAAGCGTGCATTAGCCAAGCAGAAGTTACTGACCTTGGCCTTGCCCTTGGGAAGGCAAGTCAAAGGCATGTGGTGAACACTCCCAGCTTTCATCTTTCTGATCATCTGAACTGACTCTTTACTTGCCTCAGCTTTCATGCCATCCCTGCTTCTTTTCCTCCCTTTCTTCTTATGGGTCATGTGCTCACATCTTTAGGGAGCCCACGGGAAACAATACCTGCTTTGTCTGAGCTGTCTTCACTCCAGTTCCTTCCCTTTACCTTGTCAAACACCCGGAAGGGTTGACTTGAAAACTTTGTCCATTTAGCAGAGCTTGGCTTCAAGTCAACAACCCCAGGCTAACAGTGTTTATCAGGCAGCAGGAGATCAATTCTAATTCCTGAACAGTTATCGTTCTTCCTGTTGCGGCTGTTCTCCAGTGCTTTGAGATGCTGAGAAACTTTATGCACAGGTGTTTGCAGGAGGCAGAAAGATTGATGTGTCCCTGCAGGTTTTACAACTGATCATATCGGTCATAACGACCTCTATTGTGTTATGGGAGACTGCTGTGTTTTCTTTTTCCCCCCTAAACGTTGGTTGTAGTTTGTGGGAGCCAGCTTGGTGCGGTCATAGAAAGAGGGTCTGCCTGGTGTTGAATTGGTATCTCAGCCTAGTTCCTGTGCTGTAATATATTGATGCTGGCAGAGATGCACACGCTTGCTTTTGTCGACAAATGGACAAACATTGAAGTAAACGCGTCTGCTGCCCCAGTTCTCTATAGCAATTGCCAGACTATTTTTTTTTCTCACTTGTATGTTTAGACTGCCTCAGTCTGACAAGGATCATAAGAAGAAATTGGCGTCCTATGGAACAAACCATTACACACAACCTAAGCCTTACTCTTCAGTAGGCAGTCTAACCAGGGGCACACAGAAGGCAGTGAGCTGGTCAATAAGCAAACAGGTTCATTGAACCATAGAATCATAGAATAGTTAGAGTTGGAAGGGACCTTAAAGATCACCTAGTTGCAACCCCCATGCCATGGGCAGAGACTCCTTCCACTAGACCAGGTTTCTTGAAGCCCCCTCCAACCTGGCCTTGAACAATTCCAGGGATGGGGCACCCGCAACTTCTCTGGGCGGCCCGTTTCAATGTCTCACCATTCTTACAGTAAAGAATTTTTTCCTAAAATCTAATCTGAATCTGTAATTTTTCAGTTTAAAACTGTTACCCCTCATCCTATCGCTACACTCCCTGACAAAGTCCTTCCCCATCATTCCTGTGGGCCCCCTTTAGGTACCAGAAGGCTGCTATAAGGTGTCCCCAGAGCCTTGTCTTCTCCAGGCTGAACAACCCCAGCTCTCTCAGCCTGTCCTCATAGGAGAGGTGCTCCAGCCCTCGGATCATCTTCGTGGCCCTCCTCTGAACTGGCTCCAACAGGTCCATGTCCTTCTTATGTTGGGTGCCCCAGAGCTGGATGCAGTACTCCAGGTGGGGTCTCACCAGAGTTGAGTAGAGGGGCAGAATCATCTCCCTCAACCTGCTGGCCGTGCTTCTTTTGATGCAGCCCAGGATGCAGTTGGCTTTCTGGGCTGCGAGTGCACATTCCCGGCTCATGATGAGGTTCTCATCAACCAACACCCCCAAGTCCTTCTCCTCAGGGCTGCTCTCAATCCATTCTCCCCCCAGCCTGTATTTGTTCATCATCTGTGACCTCTGCGCTAGTGTTGGCCTGGTAGCTTTCCTTTAAAGCTGAATTAATTTTGAAAATGGGAGAAGAAAATGGGAGAGCATTTGCTGCTGGGTGTCTTCTGTCATGCAGCCTCCAAAGGATGCTCTCTAACATCTCTGTGGGCTAAAGACTAATCCTTGAGCTAAGCCGCATCCTCACTGGACCGATGACCAAAACCACTGAGAACTTCTATACACCTTCAACCTGCAGTGTTTGTTATTGTTCACAGTGCACAGAAAGCTGTGAGAGGGTGTAGAATACATCTATTTCCTCTTCTAAAATGAAGGGAAATGGCCTGAAGGGAATGAATTATGGAGCAGCACTCTTGGTATCTTTCTTGCTTTTTGTCTTGGTTCAGAGAGGGGTTTGTTTAGTGCTTATTCCTTTGCTTTGTGGTTTTAAAACAATAAATTAAAAACCAAAACAAGAACAAATACTGCACAAGGAGCAGCTGAATGGATTACCCACACATCAGCCAGATCATCATGGGTTTATCCTCAGCCATAGCTGGGATCTGAACAACTTCACCCACCACAAATTGCTCCCAGCAGAGAGTACCAGACATGGCCAACAGCTGGGCCTCGCTGACCAGATGTGTTTGCCATGGCGTTTGGTAACACCTATGAGGAGTGGCACATTAAGAAAAACCTCCACAGACCTCACGCTGACGTAAGCACTGGTAACCCCACTCCACCGGAGAGAAGGACTGCCGTAGGGAGAGAAGGACAGCAGTGAGCAGTTTGTGCCACCTCACCTTGCTGTCCCCTAGGCACCCAGCACCTGGTGGCACCAACAGCCCTGTGCTTTGCCTGGTTATGGGTGAAGATGAGAAAATAAGTTCCCCCTTGTGCTGGAAGGGGTGGTGGAGTTTCTAGACTGGCTTGCAAAGATGAATACTGCAGGAAAAACTCTTGCTTTCAAACTCCTTGACCTGGCCAGTTTAGCAGGATAAAAAAAGCTGCAATACAGTCATTGCATGACTTCATTTTTGTTTCCTTGCTTCTACAGTCTCAGCAAGAGAAGGGAGGAGAACCAGGTACACCCATCTACACACTAGTGAGGTGCTCTGCTCCTCTCCAAGGACAGTAATAAGTAAGTAAATAATCCAAGGGACAGCTTTAACGTTTCTGAACAATGCTTCCCAGGAAAGATCCAGGCACTGTTCATACACTTTTGGGCATGGAAAACCTGTAGGTTTCTTTTCCTGATTGAAAACAGCTGCTACGTGCTGTAGATATTTGGCTATCATAGTTCTTAAAAAGAAAGGACCTTGTAGCAATGATTGCACCAACAAAATTTGGCATTCCCACTTTTATATTAAATTTTTTTTATTGAGATGATGTAATTACAGGCATTTTAAAAATTATTTGCAACTCACTGGCCCTGAGAATAGGCTTTTTTGTTTGTTTTTGTTTTGTTACATTCATTTGATTCAGTCCCTTAGCCCCACACCTTAAAAAAACAAAAAGCCAACATCAATAAAAACAGACTAGAATTTTATTTAAAAAAAAAGACCTTGAACTGATGCATTCTGGATTTGCATACCGTTGCAGTCTGACAAAGAGATCTGGAGAATGTATGCGTGGAGTTTGAAATCTGGGGAGGGTGGCGGCGACTTAGTGTTCACAGAATGGGCCCCAGTAGTGTTCTCTGGATGGACAGTCAAAAGGTTTCAAACTTAAGTCAAGAAAATGTTCTGCTGTGGAACTGCAGTGTGTCCTACCTGACGGGCTTGTGGCTTGTTCAGACTTGCAGCAAACTGACGGCAATGAAGGTCCCACTTAACTGCACAGTGTGAAGAGCCTTTGTTGGGTGTTGAGGTTGGAAGGGACTTCTTGGAGGTCATCTGCTCCAACCCCCTGCTCAAGCAGGGCCACTTAGGGCCAGTTGCCCAGGACTGTGTCCAGACGGCTTTTGCATTTCTCCAAGGATGAGAATCTTTCTCCCTTTTCCCACTTGCTTTGGTGGCAAAGGCAGAAAGTTTGGTGCTTTGCTGCTAGCAAATTCTACACTGGGAAATCAGAAACTGGAGAGGGGAGATGGGTGTCCGGGTTGGTGGAAAGACAGTGTTACCTTTGCTAGCCCAGATGGACAGCCAAGTGTTCCTGTAGGTCAGTATGGTAATGCTCTGTTTGTACTCTGCCATTTGGATGTGAGGTAGAAGGGAACCTGCAGCTGCTCTAACCTGGTTTTGTTTCATTGTATTTAGTCATAGCTGGTAAACTTGCTTCCAAGACCCCAAGAGCAGTTCAAATCCTGCAGCTCCCACAACAGGTCCCAACCCCTACAGCTGCAGCGTCACCCAAGCCACTCACTGCAGCACCACGCAGGCCAGCCCGAAGGCGGGGGACAGCACCAGCTGGGAAGGACCTCTGTGGGATCAGCCTGCTCCAAACTCAAAGGCTATTTTCATTCCAACTAGCATCAGCCTTGAGAGAACTACTTCTCTGTTGCGGAGAAGAAGTTGTCTTAAGATGTCCTTTACATGTGAATTGGAAGAGTTTCCAACAACCACCAAGTATTTTTTTCCCCTTTGACTTAGATTCTGCAGGTGAAAGTGACTGCATTTTTGGTAAAGGTGAACATTTCCTCTACAAAATTTCCCTACAGGACAACATGTGTGATTTCAGGATTCCTTGCTTTGTCCTGTCGTACCCAGTGCTGAGGACAAACTTTGTTTGCTAGCATACACAGTGAGTATATGGGCTTATACTGGTGGATTGTCTCTTGTTCTCTGTATTTTGCAGTGTGCACCTCACCCATGACAAAAACCTGTGGCTCATCTGAGCGCTTTATATAGAAGGTCCCTACCGTCTTTTTTTCTTCACCATCTCGTAACAGTAGCTGCAGCAGGCAAAAGAATATAATGCAGTTATGCAGTTGTCACAGCCAGGTCAGTAAATATGAACGATATGAATCGTTCTCTGCACAAACTTGTTTTCTTTCTACCACTGAACACCCTAAGAAACACAAGAAACCAGCAAGAGCTTCTTTACATTGAGACTTCTGATCACACTTCATCTGTCATTCATGATCACCTCTTCACCACACCCTCTTCACCCCGGCTCCTGAGACACGGCCATAGCTTGGGTGTCCTTGAGCAGTGTGACAGAGCAGAGTAACTCCTTGGCCCCTTGGTTTCAAGGGACCTTTGGTTTCAGATCTGCGAGCTCTGAAGTCCTTCAGTGTCACCTGATCTCACACCTCCTGAGCTCCAAGGACTTCAGAGTCACGGCAGAGACAAGTGACAAGTTGTCTGCTCATCTTTCTGGTATGCACTCCTGCGCCTTTTCTTTTGGGGCAGAAAAAGTCAAGTACGTGGTGTGCTGGGACTTGTAACATAATGATGATGATTTAATAAAAAAATGTGGCTGGGAAAAGCTTAGGGAGAGATGTACGCCATGTCATTCCTCATCGGATACTGGCTCTGAAAGATCTCTCCTCTTTGTATGATGCCTATCTACATCCTTAGCAAAGCCGTTCCTTCTACAACCTGTGACTCAGTATTAAGTCTTTTGTGAGATTGGACTATCTCTGTTTAAACACAGGGGACACTATTCATTGCCAAGTGCCATTTTTTCCTGGATAGATTAACCTTCTTGTTAAATATGTGGCAAGATCAAATGTTGTGTTGGTTTAACAGCTGATAAAAGCTCTATCATGGGAATGTACCTTGTTTTTTGGTTGAAATTGATTAGATTAGCACACTGATTTTTTCCATTCCTAGTATGCATGTTCCCATAAAAGAGGCTTTCTGTTTTTAATGAACTGGTGTGGACGTACTTTCTTCCAGACACTGTGTGATTCCTGCACAATTTCTCTGTACATCTTCTCGTTTCTGCTGCTAGATTCTCCTTCCATTAAAAGGACCACTGATGACGGATTGCTGGACACCTGGACACCACAGACTTCCCTGTCATGGTGGTCCAAGCGATGTGAAATGAAAAAGGCCAGTAGTTTCTCTTGTACGGGGCATCAAGGACTGCTGAGCTTCCTGCAACCAACGAGCCATAGCTCTTCACCTCTTGCAAAGCACCCTCAGTGCAGCAAACCACATCAGGGGTGTAAAAAATGGGGCACCTTGCAGCCAGAACAAAACCAAAACCCAAGAAAGCAAGACAGCTGTAGAGTTTCTTTTTTTCTTATCTTTTAAATCACGTTAAAAATGGGCAAGCTGAGACAAGCTCCCTAGTGGCTGAGCTCTGGGGTGGGGGAGGGCAGTGGAAGGCATAAAAAAAACAAATCCCAAAACAAAGCCAAAATCAATTACAAGATATAAGTATAGCTATTTGGTCTCTAGTTCTCTACCACTTTTCAGATTGGTGAATCATCTACCTCTCCAGCAGCACAAAATGATCCTGGAGAGGTTTCTGAGTAATACAAACCATGCAATGGGTCCCCTCGCCTTCTCCCTACGATGCAAGAAACAGTCCTTCACCTTTCACCCCCAAATTGCTAGCAGGTATAAGAAATACCCCTCCCTTTTGTAATTACAGGTGCTTCAGCCTTTGCTTTTTTATAGAAGGCTTTGAGCTGAAATTCTGCATTGTGGATATATTCTGTGGGTTACATATATATATGTGAAACATTTCTATATATACACACATATATATATGTATTTGTCCCCGCCCTCCCTCCCTCCTGCTCCATTCTATCACTTCTTTGCTAGAGGGAGGGAAAACGTCAACGTCAGTCTATTGCAGAGGTTTGTCACATTTATTTTTCTCCTCCCTGGAGCACTTAGGTGATTGGTTTTGGTCCATATTCCAGCA
Organism: Ibidorhyncha struthersii; assembly: GCA_013398815.1. NCBI lineage: Eukaryota > Metazoa > Chordata > Aves > Charadriiformes > Charadriidae > Ibidorhyncha > Ibidorhyncha struthersii. Next base: position 228,700 of record VZSZ01008146.1, read on the forward strand.
GTTAATAGCCACTTGCAGGACTCGTCAGAAGCCCAAGCTATGCCGGGATGATATCCCACCCCACACGAGAAGGGTGACTCCTCTTCATTTGACAGGTATGTGTGGTAAATTCTTTTGGTAGCTTCAACACATTTCCCAGTGGCAGCACATGTAAATTGATCCGAGCAAACTGGAACCCTTGAGCAAATCCCTTCTGTGTTGCTATTGTTTTATGCGGTGTTATCTCATGAGACTTGCATGGAAAATAAAAGCACTCTATTTCCATAGGAAAGCCTTCTGAAAAAAAAAGCATAATCTGACGTCTTGTCCTATGTGAGATAAGGAAAGTCAAACTGCATGTTTATTAGGGAAAAAAACAACAAAAAAACCCCAAAACTGAAACAAACCAAAAAGAAAGAACTCATGGGAGACTTTGTAGGAACAGTGAAGTAGTGCATAAGTCCAGGCTTTCTCCCCTTTACTTTTCTGCCAGCACCACTTCTGCCTGTTAGTTTGTTTTGTTAAGGTGCTTCAGGTCCTGCGTGGTCTTCAAGCTAAGCGGCAACCCCAAGTACTGCTTCCCCTCCCAAACTGTGCCAGCCATCTGGGCAGATGTTTCTCCCACGGACCCACAGAGGCGGTGCACCAGTTCCCTTCAGCATTCATCTTCTTGGTATATTTGTTCATCCAGTTCCTGGGATTCAAGGTGCTCAAGGCGGTCTGTTCGGCCACTCATGATCTCATCTGGGGTCTTCATGAACCTGCGAAACAGAGAAACAAGTGGATTTCCCAGTGGTCTCAGTTTTTACCTTCATCAAGAGATTGAGGCCCCTGAGCTCTACAGATCCCCAAATCATCTTTGCTGTATCCTCCCAATGCCTTAGTATTTCCCAGCTTCTCCCCAACCTACTGGTGTCTTCCCTCCTCCATACCTTGAAAGGAAACCAAAAAAATTACAGGCATTTACCCCTGCTCTTTTAATGTCCAAATTTGAACGAAACCCCATAGTCTTTTCCAAGATTATATTTACTTCTTCTCCCTCGTGTTGTTTGCTGTTGTCATGTAAGATGCCACAGGTACACTTGTTTATGGCGTCTGGTGACAGAAACATTAGACCTTTACGGCCAGCATATTTGAAAGCAAAAGCACTTGCAAGGCATGGAGAGGCAGAGGGCTACTGGTTTGGGCAGGCTCGTGTGTAGGTGAATGAAGAGGAGTACGAAACACCAAAGGAACAGTGGCGGAAAAGGCCAAGGACCAAGTCAGAACAAGTTCTGGGAAATGGAAAAAGCCCTGAAAGAAAAAGCTTTTGGGCTAGGGAACCATGAGCAAAGACAGTCTCTTCCTGTGTGATTGCAGCAAGCGTAATTGTAATGAAGCAGCATCCTCTCTAAATGAATGTCATGGCTCCCAGCACTAATGTCTTGATGCAGTAAGTCTGCAGTGAGCTAGAAACAGAAACTGCCTCTGGGGAGGCATGGCAGCAGTAGGAAATGGGAAAGGACATCCACCAGCCTGCAGATCAAGTCTGTAGTCTTGATCTTTGCCAGGATGCTTTTGTGTCCTACCGCACAGAGATAGCATGGAAAAGCTCTGCTTTTTCTTTCTGGATTTAATGGCGTAGGAAGAGAGTGGCACAGGAAGGATGAAATCGTAGTTGAAACACAAATCACTTTCCTAACCCATAAGTACTTCTGGAGAAATTAGGATGAAAGATGTTTATGCTGGAAGTGTTACAAAATTTCAGTCTTTCATTAACGATGTACTGGCTAACATTCAGCAGTACAAAATGTGTTAATCAGAGGAGCTGATTTTATTTCAGGTTGATGATATGCTCAACATCTTTGCCCCAGTGAAAACAAAACCAACTGACAGGAGCCTTGTTACTATCACTGACCCCAAAAAATCACTGCTGAAGCTAATGGGCAAGACTTGCCTCCTCTTATGCCTCTGAGGTTATAAAGCTGAGGGTTTTCCATCTGAAAAATCTGAAATCTCTCAGCAAACGCATAGCACAGCCTGGAACTAACCTTTTGCCACCCCTTCTAATTTTGGAAATCATGTGCACGTATGCATTTAGGGAAGAAAAAAAAAAAGAGGGCTGTGACTCACTGCTGTGTCACTCCCATTTGTATGCTGGAAGAACGCTGCTGATCTAAATGGTGTTACGGTGGTGAAAAAATAGCATACAAAAGCGGTGAATCAGTCCCTGGCTACACAGTGAAAACGCACCAAAGCCTACAGGCCAGATTTTCCCCTGATTTAAACCCTTTGCTTGTCTTGTTGACCTTGGGTGAGGATGAAATCAAAACAGAGAGTGATCCCACTGCCCTCCCTACCTTCTGTCTGATCTGTTTCCTAAACAACGTGGGAAATGGGCTGATGTGAACTGTACCACAGTACTTTGGGTATTCTTTCTGGTCTGTGTTTTCAGTCATGTAAAGGAACTAAAACCATGGGTATTTGTAATATCATTTGATTAAATTTAAAAAAAACAACCAGCGAATGAAGAAACAGTAGCTGTGACCTCTTTTGTTGCAGAAGGCACTCAGGCAACCTATTAGAAATCCCTTCTCTGACTCCATTTTACTTAAAGCTCTGTACAGATATCTGCAGATGACAACTGCCTGCATGTTACTTATAAAGTCTTATTTCCTATTATTTCTGTGCTTGGGAGAAATAGCCAAGAAAGGCATATTAATGGCTTGATTTTTTGCAGCTGTTCTTCTTTTTCTCTTCAGATATAAATAGGTCTAAGAAAACAACACCAATAAGTTTTTATTGGGAATTGTGCAAAAAATGCTTTGTTGTTTTATTTTCCAGTTTCCAAAGGAAATGAGGTTTATATGCTCATGTTTTAGGCTCCCTGGTGACCTTTGAATCTGTTGGTCAATTTTGGGCAAGTCTGACAAGAGGAACTGAGGTCTCCAAGGGTAAAAAGTTTCTACAGTTTTGAGAAAATAGGCAGCCTGGTTGAGAAGAGATGGACTCCTGTTTTGTTTGTGCCTCCACCAAAGGAGAGGCTCCAAGATAAGCACATTCACTGTTCAGCATCACAGAAGTCCCCTGGGGCAGCACAGTCTTCACACAAGGCCATCGCGATGCAGGCTGCCTTCCTTGATACTGCTGCTAATGAAGCAACTTTGTTTTAACTTTCCACAAAAAAAACCTAAAATCACACAGTTGACTCTGCCTGTGAGTCCTCCTTCCCTTCACTCTCCTTCCCCCATCCAAGTCTCCTTCTAAGAGCTGACATAAACAAGACATTCCACAGAAACCTTTTCAGCTGTAGATAGTTTGAGTGCTAATGCAGTTCTGTTAGCTATTTAAGAAAACAAACTCCAAGACTGCCTTCCTATTGATATAATTTCCAAGCACATTACTAGATCCAGACCACTGACATCAAAGCAGTCTTTGGTCTGAGTTCAGTGCTCTGTGGGTAAGATGTACGCATTAGGATTCACTGGTCTTGTCTGAAGAGAACTGGAGTGCTCACATGCTCTGCCAGTCGCACTCAAGTTTTGACAAGTAACTCCCCGCTTTAACACTGTTTCAGGCACTATTTCCTAAATTCTTGGTTGTATCATCCAATCTGATGCGTTAGGTTTTATGTACAGCTCTTGCAAGGTCCCTCTCTTCCTTGAAGGCAGCACTGCTGAAGACATGGTAATCAGCACTTCTCTTCCATGATGCTGATGCACTTGAGGAAATGCCTGATCCCTGCTTAGCTTTCACCAGCAGCTGTGTCTGAGAAGTGAATTTGGAGTGGGTTTTCCAGCACTTTGGCTGAGATCATGAATCATTTAGCTGAAGTCTTAAACAATGGCACAGCCTGCTTGAAGCAACTGAAAAGACTTTTGTTGACTCCACTGATCATTGAAACAGGCCCGCATTTTTGCAAATTGGTGCAGTTGCCTTGAAAGCTGGGAAGCACTGGTCTAGACGGCTTTTACAAATATAAGCCCATTGCCACCTGTATTATAGCTGTGGCAATGAAGTATCCCCCACACATCCTCCATCTTCAAAAACTAATTGTCTGCAGAAAGGAATGGCAAAGAAATGAAAAAATTACCTGAACAAAAGCCTTTGTCCTGGCTCCTTCCGGATAATATTTAGTTTGTAGTAGTGGCGTAGGGCTCTGGACATTTTCTCATAAGTCATATTTGTTCTGTTCTGTTTTTTTCAAAAGAAAAAGGAAAAATGTAGTGAGATGATTCATTAAAACCTTCCTAAGCCCCAAAAGGAGTTGCAGAACTATCACAGTTAGCTAAAGTAACCAAGTCAGTTCAAGAAATTACATGTTCCACTCTTCTGATGTTTGCAGGCCCATCCTGCCCCTCCAGTCCTCATCACCAAATTTTTATGGGTCTATTTTCATTCAGGGCTATTTAAGCAAGGAAGTCCAACAAAAATGCAAAGTGAGGTTTTTCTACAGTTTCTTGGATCACAGATAACAAAAGGCTTCATCAACCACAAGAGGAGACATTAGATGGAGATGCACTTGGCTCATGCCAAGTGGGATGTGACAAACCTGTTCTTAATGAAACCACCTTTTGTAAAAATGTAAGAACAGTGGCTAATGACTGAATCTGTCAGCAATCCCTGTTATGAGCACTGTTCCTCTGGGATTCCCCTCCATTAACTAGTTAATGCTTGCAGAGCGCTGTGGAGATTGACAGCCTGTTTCTCCTCTTGTTATATGGATATAAATCAAGAAGCCGATTAGGTGGTACATCTGTTTCTATGACAGAGCCTCGTCTTCATTTTGAGAGCTTCTGACCCCAAAGGCCATAGCCAGAGCATGGCAGGGTGACTGAGGTATGGCTGTGCTGAAGCTGAATATCACAAGGCAGAAGTGATGGGCACTGGCAGAGCTGTACGTGGGCAGCCCCCATAGTACTGACTTTGGATAGCAGGATCGGTCCCTGAGGCTATGTCTACATGAAGAGCATTTTTCTGGCACAAGGACTGGTTACTATGCTGGCCAAGAAACTCCCAGCAGAGAGACAACTATACTGGCAAAGCCTTGTTTGCATGAATATAAAGCAGCCGCCTTGCCACGGGCAAAACGCACCAAACTAGTAGAAGCATGCTTTTGCTCTGTGAGTCTCCATGTTAGAGGAGTTTGGCTTGGCACAGCTCTGTCGGTCCAAGATCAGGCAGAAGTCTGTAGTGTTGACCTGGCTTTATTAAATGAGACTGATCCGCCTGTCTTAAAACGCCCCCTAAGAAGATACCTCCTCTGCTTGCCCTGACCGCAACAGCTCTGCTAAGGGAGGCCACTTAAAGAGCTCCTGTGGCAATTAAACACTAATAATAACAATGTTTTCCCTGCAAAATCTGGACTCCGCTCATTGGGAATCCCCCCTGAAACAGCATGTGTGCTTTTTCCACTTCTCACATGCTAAAAGGCCACTGCGTTTCCCAAGTGGCCAGTGGGCTGAAATAGCTTCAGTTTTAGGCATCCAGAATAAGACACGATGGCAAGACCTGATTATTAGCATGGAGGTGGGGTAAGGGCAGAACTCTCCATTCCCAGTGTTGCAGCCCAAGACCTCTATGACAGATGTTCTTGTAAGCCATGAGTCACATGAAAAAATGTTGACCTTATCAAGATTATAGGCTATGTATACTCATATACAGAATCACAGAATGGTTGAGGTTGGAAGGCACCTCTGGACATCACCTAGTCCAGTTCCTCTGCTCAAAGCAGGGCCAACCAAAGATGGTTGCTCAGGACTGTGTCCAGTTGGGTTTTGAACATCTCCAAGAATGGAGACTCCAGAGTCTCCTCTGGGCAACCTGCTCCAGTGTCTAACCACCTTCCTAGTCCCACACCTGGGGTCCCATGAAACCTAACAAGGGGAAAAGTAAAGTCCCATACCTCCTCAGGTGGGGGACTTTACATTGTGCCCTGTTAGGTTTCATGAAATTCCTGTTAGCCCATTTCTCCACCATGTTCAGGTCCCTCTGGATGGCAGCACAACCCACTGGTCTATCAGCCACTCCTCCCATTTTTGTATTGTCTGCGAACTTGCTGAGGGTGTGCTCTGTCCCATCATCCAGGCCATTAATGAATGTGTTAAACAGTATTGGATCCAGAATCAATCCCCAGGGTAACATCACTAGTGACTGTATTTTATGCCATTGATCACAACTTTTTCAGCCCAGCAGTTCATCCAGTTTTCAGTCCACCTCACTGTATTCTTGCCTAGGTCATACTTCATTAGTTTGTCTATGAGGATTTTATGGGAGACAGTTTCAAAAGCCTTTCTAAAGTTAAGATAAACTACATCCCCTATTCTCCCTGCATCCATCGAGCTAATCATTTCATCGTAGATGGATATCAGGGTGGTCAAGTACGATTTCCCTTTTGTAAATCCATGCTGACTACTCATATGAATATAATCGTATGCATACACTCATATAGATATAGCTACACATATTTAGCCCCAAACTGCAAAAATCAGTAACTGCTTTCTAGAGAACAAAGCAGAATTACCCTCTTAAAAGGGTAATCCTGCAGCATCTGGTGTCTGTCACAGGACAGCATGTGAAATCTGAACGTTGGTGCAGCCAGGAACACAGACAGAAAGCTCCTGCCGTGATGTAGTATACAGCTCCTTATAGACCACATCTAACTGGAACATCCTTAGGATCAGGTCTTGGGAAGAAATGAGATGCCTTGAGAGAGAAGGACCATTAATTCCTGTACTCCTTGAAATTTTATAATTAAATGCAAATTAAATTAAAATAACTAAATGCCTTTTAACCAAGCCAACAGGTTTTCTATATGAAGAATAGGTTTTAGTGCTTGAGGCTGGATGCTTTATATTTCTCATGTGCGTAGAATCAAAGATTACAACCTTCCAGCAGTAGTTTATATGCACATGCTTTCTTCCTTCTTCCCCTGTTTGTAAGTGAATCTGTGATGTTAGAAGAGCTGACATGCCGTAGGAGGAAAACTGCATTGCTTCCTTACCTTGTGGTTTCCCCACAGCCGGGCCAGCCCGTTGGGATCCACTATCCGAAATATTTTGGATTCCTTGTCTTCCCATCGGATGAAATTTTCGTACCGGCTGTCAGAAAGCAGCTGATAAACGTAATCCCAAAGCAACCTACAATCTGTGAAGAGAGAAGCAAGAAAATAATGACTTTTTAACCTTGTGATTAATTCTGGAAACTTCTGGGTGGATGTATAGCGAAAGGACAGTTGGGATCAGGGCTGAAACAGCTGCTGCAATGTGAAGTGCAAATGGTCTGGTTGGTATTGACCAATGTTTGCAAAATGTACTGGAATATACAGCCTCTTCTCATGCATCCTCGTCCTTCTGACATTGACTAAGCATCTTCATCACATTAAAAGCTGCATGAGATGACCTGCTGATCTTAGTTTTGTGTTTATTATTGTACTGATGCACATAAACCCACCACTGTTGGCCCTGATACTGTTGCTGGCTGTTTCAGTGGGGAAATCAAGAATCTTGCAACCTGCTCTCCCTGCTTGAGGCTGCCCCTTTCTGTGCCATGATGAGGGGTCTAAAGCATGGGCAATGTTACAGCTTTCCTTTATATGCTCCATGTGATATAAAATTGACAACTTCTACCATTTTTAAATTTGATTTCTGTTTTAAGGTCCCTGAAAAAAACCCTGAGTATTATAATTACTTGAGTGCGACTGAGAGGTTAAATACTTTCTATTTGGATAATTGAATTCAAATTTCCTCTTGGCAAACACTCCTTAGGTCGCTAATTAAAGGTCTAACAGATACTTAGGTTTTAGTTTAGTGTTTTTCAGTTTCATGGCAGTCTCCTGAGACTGGGGAAGCCAAGAGCTGTGCTGCTCCTACTTCCTGCTTGCAATGTGTGTGTGCGCAGCACAGCATAATAACTGGCAACTACAAAATATGGAAAGCGAATTGCACAGAGGTGGGGGTTCTGCTGCTGTCAGAAACAACAGAGGTTTTATAGCTCAACTGTCCAGATCCCTAAAATAGCCATATAGTTGCATTTTACTTTGAAAGCAAAACCAATTTCTGAGAGATGGCTTGTTAGAGTGGTCGAAGGGCAGGCAACCAAAGACATCTAGCTTCTAGTGCTAAAACGGATTCTTGTCAGCCTGTCTTTCTATTCCTGTTTGTATGGGTTTGGTATGTGTTACAATGGGGACGATGACATGTTCAGTATAAGAATATACAATGCTTTTTGAAAAGGGGTATGAATAACACATTTAATGAGCACTCCTGAAATGGTTAGAGATATTAACATTATTGATGGTATTTCCCATTTTCGATCTGTAAAGAGTATCTCTGAAACCTGTACTGTCTCTAAAACCACAGTTTAGTTTGCCAGTGCCCTTACTATAGACTCTCCTTACCAGTTCTACAGAGAACAAAACAGTGTGTTTTGAAGAGATGACATCTAGCAAAAATGGTAGGTTTCCGTTCTAGCTGAAACCTACCCTGATGGTCACCTCATCCATGACAGCTACAAGAGGAGAAATGTGAAAGGAAAGAGGCAGTCAGATTTTTTGGTTGGAAAAACCCTACTTTCATTAACATTTTTCAGAGAAAAAATGTCCATTCCCATTTGATTTTTTTTTCCATTTTTTTTCATTCATGGATGCAAATGTTCAGTGATATCTTCCTCCCTCTCACCCAGAATAAGGTACCTGCAGCTGGGACTAGGACAGAAAATAATTTTCCTCTGCATGCATTTGCTAGCACCCAGCCTAGATAGGTCCTTTCTTGGCAGACGGATGCGGAGAAGCGGAGAAGCCTTCCTTTCCCTGTCCTCCCACCCCAAGTCGCATATGTAGCCCAGCCGCCTACCCCATGGCTACGGATACCAAGCAGGTAGCTGGCCGCAATTAAACACTGCAATGCCAAACACTGCTGCGGCTAACCCCTTGTGCAGCTCTGGGCACAACTGACTTCCCCTGGCCTATGCAGGAGGTTTGTAGAAGAGCGTGAAGTTGAAAGTCTCAGACTAACACTACAATTTTGGTCATCTTTTCTCTCACAAATTCACAAACCCCAGTTCTTCCATCACCCTTCCATCAATAATTTTGCGCCTTTTAATAATGTGGGAGATGCTCGGATAATAGGGTAGGCCATGTGAGTGGTTCCTTGACACACGTGCAATTCATTCCCAAAATCTTTTAATGAAAGGCTGTACAGAAAATGATTTTTTAGTGCAAGAATCTTAATTTAAAAAAAAGCCAACAAAAACTTTAACCATTTTTTATTTTCCTTTTCCTTCTGTTCATCTAGCTCTGACTCCCCAGGGCATATTTTACCAGTTGTTCAGGGTCGGTAATACTGCTGCGTTCCAGAAACTACTTTTTTTTTCCCATCATCCTGTGTAATCTGTGGTAACTTTAACAACAAAACCTGCATGGTGTATGTCAACAATTCATGCTGAATTCACCATTTTAGATCAGCATTTCTCAAAGATCTCCATGCTTTCTTTCTGTCCAGTACTTCATGAAAATCACTGTAAAGGTGATGTGATTGTCTAGGTCAGCGATGAATCCATTCACGACAACCATCAGTGGGCAGTACTGGGCTAAACAACACCTGTGGTGGGCTCAGGCTGGCCCCACCTCATCTGTAGGAGAGGTCTGTCTTGGTGGAAGCAGTTTGAAATCAGAAAACACTGAGTTAGCTGATATTTGTCAAGGATAAAAGAGAAACTTTTTGACCAAGGCAGGAATACCTTAGAAACCTAATGGACAAGAAGAAAGACATGTGGGTCTGTTGTTGAACCAGCGCTTTTGGACTGTGCTGGAAGTTTGCTGATGTGCTTGGTTGGCATATGGCCCCGTCAGGAGAATGCTGCAGAAATCTGGCATCTCAATTTCAGCTGTTTGGTTTTGCTTGTGCCGCTACTGCTAGTACTGGAAGGAATGGCCCCCCTTGGGGTCAGCTGCAGGGATGACGCTCCCTCAGAGGCAAGTCAATGTCAGGCTCTGTCATATTCTTGAATGCGCAAGCCCAGGGCAGACGCCCTCCAACTATAGTAACATATCTAATAGAATCATAGAATCATAGAATTGTCTAGGTTGGAAGAGACCCTTGGGATCATCGAGTCCAACCATCTACCCTACTCTACAAAGTTCTCCCCTACACCATATCCCCCAACACCACATCTAAACGTCTCTTAAACACATCCAGGGATGGTGACTCAACCACCTCCCTGGGCAGTCTATTCCAATGCCCAACCACCCTTTCTGTGAAAAATTCTTTCCTAATGTTCAGTCTAAACCTACCCTGTTGGAGCTTGAAGCCATTCCCTCTTGTTCTGTCATTAATTACCTGTGAGAAGAGACCAGCACCAACCTCTCTACAGTGTCCTTTCAAATAGTTGTAGAGTGTGATGAGGTCTCCCCTCAGCCTTCTCTTCCTCAAACTACAGTCCCAGCTCCTTCAACCGCTCTTCATATGATGTCTGCTAGGCCCTTCACCAGTTTCGTTGCCCTCCTCTGTGCACTCGCTCCAGCACCTCGATATCTCTCTTGTATTGCGGTGCCCAAAACTGGACACAATACTCGAGGTGTGGCCTCACCAGTGCTGAGTACAGGGGCACAATCACCTCCCTACTTCTGCTGGCCACGCTATTTCTAATACAAGCCAGGATGCCGTTGGCTTTCTTGGCCACCTGGGCACACTGCCGGCTCATATTCAGCCGCTTGTCAATTAGAACCCCCAGGTCTCTTTCTGCCAGGCAGCTTTCCAGCCACACCTCCCCAAGCCTGTAGCGCTGCATGGGGTTATTGTGGCCCAAGTGCAGAACCTGGCACTTGCCCTTGTTGAAACTCATACCATTGATGTTGGCCCAGTGATCCAATCTATCTAAGTCTCTCTGTAGAGCTTCCCTGTCCTCCTGGGAATCAACACTCCTGCTTAACTTGGTGTCATCTGCAAACTTGCTGATGATACACCCTATGTCCTTATCAAGATCATCAATAAAGACGTTGAACAGAAATGGTCCCAACACTGAGCCCTGAGGCACACCACTTGTGACTGGCCGCCAGCTGGATTTAAATCCATTGAGCACCGCTCTTTGGGACCTTCCAGTCAGCCAGTGCTTGATCCAGCGGATTGTATGCTCATTCAGGCCGTGCGAAGCCAGTTTTTCCACAAGAATTGTATGGGGGACAGTATCGAATGCTTTTTGAAAGGCCAGGTATACCATATCAACAGCCTTTCGCTCATCCAATGTTCTGTCATTAATTACCTGTGAGAAGAGACCAGCACCAACCTCTCTACAGTGTCCTTTCAAATAGTTGTAGAGAGTGATGAGGTCTCCCATATTTACAGTTCTGCAGAGATATGATTTACACTAAACTTTACTTTCACCTCATTATTTGCAATATGCAATGTTATTTTTAATCAGCAGTATACTGCTGTAACTACGCTCTAGAACATTTCCAAGTGTATAAATACAACTCTTACTGAGGGGGATGGCAGACCCCTAATATCCTCTCTACAGTGGCCCCTGGAAGAGTTTCAAGGAGCTGATGGATCTTTGACAGCTCACTGGAACTGTACATGCAATGTGCATCACACTGTGCCACGGCTGCACGTTCACCTCAGTGTGGCTAGCAAGTAAATTCTAGTTGAACCTAATGGCTTTGGTTATTATTTTGGCTGTCATTACTTCCCCCCACCACACACACTGTGCTCCCCTCCTTCACAAAAACAAGAAAGTACAAAAAAATTCAGCACAAGATGTCAGGGGGACAACTTACTGGACTAACAACAGACCTTCAGACTCTTAAGAAGAGGTAGGATTCAAGTGCACATTTATTTTTTGTTGTTGACTTAATTTTTAGAATGGATTCAGACTAAGCTTGAATATAAATATTCCTCAAACAAGAAGAACTCAATCTGCATCTTGAGATCTTCACAAGAAAAGTCGTGAGTGATCAAGGGCCCCATCCCATATTCTAAACTGACTGAGTTGCACAGACTTGCAGAGGTATTTAGTAGGCTGATGGAATTTGAAAAAAAACCCAACCACCCAAGTATCTTAGACCTCTAAATCTCTGTTTGCTTCAACAGGAAAATTGAAAATTCTTGAAAATTCTGCTTGTCTTCAAAAGCTACACTTGTCTAGCAGCAAATTTAGATATATGACTGAGTTGCAATAATTTAATGAGCTGGCATGCGTCAAGGCAACTGTGGCAACTGTGTCTCAAGCCACTGCAAACAGGAAATAAAAAGCATTAGCTTTAAACACCACGAGAAAAGGTTTAGGCTCACTGCATTTCCTCTCACCTGTGCCGAGAGCTATGAGCGTACACACTGTTATCATGGACCAGCTGATACTTGACAGCACAATTTAGTTAAATGTATGAGCTGTTTGCAGAGTACCTAAATCAGTTTGCCTTCTTTTGAGTTTCACATGGGAGACCTTTAGGAATTTGAGCATAGGCACTCAGGTTGGTTTTTTTTGTTTTTAATCACCATTTGTTTATGCCCTGGGTTTCTTTCTACACAGATTGCACGGTAAAAAAATATGAGGTTCTTGGAGGGGTCTCCCTGACTGACAGAGAAGGAGCCACTAAATAATCTACCATTATTAGGCCAGTAGAGACCATCTTTAATAGGACAATAGAGACTACAGGTCAAAGACTACCTGATAACTCTTAGAAAGTGTAATGAATTTGGAGTATAGTAGAGCCCATCTGGAGTAAACTGCAGCCAATGAAACTGATGAAAAACCAAGAAGAGGCAATGCTAGAAAATGCTATTAAAAGGAGCTTCTCCACTGGGAAAAGAGACACCTCCACAGAGGGCTGGTGAAAATACAGAAAGTCGCATCCTGCAGGAAGGTCAAAACTGTTACATGTATTTTCAGGAAGGATGGAGAAATTGAGAGAGGGACTTGTATGTGGATGGTTGTTTTGCAAGTGTAAATCACTTGTCTGAGGGAAGTCTGGATGGTGTGAATGATTCCACGAAGACTAAATCACTTCCTTGGCTATCAGAAGGCCTCCAAAGCAGCAGTCACATCGGGGGACTCTCCATGGCTGTGTGCTGGCTAGTGAGCGATGGCAAGAAAGCACGCGGATGTTACTGAGGCCCAGCGAGTTTAAAAGTGGGGGAGACTCAGTAAGGGAGTTGAGCCAGGGCTGGTACCTAAATTGTTTGGGCATGCTGCAATTTCCTGCCTTTTGGCTAAAATAAGCTTACTTAGAAAGTAACTATGTTTCTGTAGCACAAGGAAACATAATTTCCCCCTAACACACAAACATGTACTTTTTTTTTAAAGTGAACTCAGATGGTTGAACTTTGCACAATATGAAGATAAAGGGATTTAGCTGTGGAGAGAGCTGCGACTGCGAGGCTTTAAGGCGACACAGTATCAAACCACCTAGCCAAAGTGTGAAGGTGGTGAACGACTCCCAGCAATGTGGCAGGCATTTCCATGTCCCACCATTTTCTGAGCTGTACTACTGGGCAAGAGTGAACTACATAATTAGCTGGGAATTAGGGCAAACTGTACTTTCAAATGGAGAGACATGGCTACAACTGTCTTCCTGCAGTTAATGCTTCTAGAGGGATTTTTATAGTTATGCACAAAGTAGTGATAAGGTGTAGAGTACTTAGCTGGCTCTCAAAATGTCCCCCATAAGCACTGCCCTACATGTGCAAAAGGAAGCAGTTTCACACTCCTGCTAATAACAGCGATGTATTGTACAATCCCGAGGTCGGCAGAGCTAGAGCGAAGCCTTGGGGGCTGCCTCCCCACTCAGTTTCCTGGCTGCCGCTTGGCTGCCAGGGTTGACGCTAGGCACATGAAAAATAGGCAACTGCACAGCTCTGGAGAGGGTGGGGGAAAGGAGACAGAGCAGTTGGGGTTTGAGGAGTAGGAAGAAATCTCTTCTATAAACAGTAATTGCTGGCTTTAAATCCCACTGATAGCAGCAAGCTTGTCTCCTCGCTCTAGTTTTAATCCCTCCTTTCATAGGGCAGAAGTGCCTAAACCTCAGCCACTCCTCCCTGGATGGTAAAACTCAATTTCTCTTCCCTGGCGGAAAAGCTCTGTTTACTGCCCACAATTACAGCACTGCTTCGATAATGTTACAAAAAAAGGAAAACTGTAATATTGTCATTAAGAATCCCTTGTGACAGTCAAACAGACACTGTGCAAGTGGAAGCACGTGTTATAGATTCTTCATTTCAAATATTGTTGAGGTCTATAGGCACAGTCTTCTGAATATACACCTAAAGAACACTGGCATATAAATACTTCCTAATGGCTATATGATAGAAATACATATATCTCTTATAATTGAAATACCACCTCAGAATGATCTATAAATTAAACATTATGGATCCTAGGTTCTTAGTATTTTGACACTTGTCCAGCCATTACAAATGACTTCTCTAGTATCATTTGGCCAAGGTAGTCTTGATGCTGCAGTAGTGAGAGGTCTTACACCTGTGCTCCCTTAGACTAAATAATGATATTAATAGTATAGGTATATACATGCTAAAGACCTCTTTTGTTCAGAATATAACATTCCCCTACACTGCAATATTTCCTAAAACACACACTGCAACTGAGACCCCTGTTGTTTAAGTGTGGCCCATGGCACAGCAGCAGGGCTGACCTTCCTCATGTATCAAACTACCAAAATCCTCTCTTAACCACAGAAATGTTTTGCGAGACCCACCCACAACTTGCACTGAAGATCATTATATAAAATGCATTTGGTCTGGCTGATGACTGACTTGGAAACTAACATGGCTTCACAGTGGAAGAGAATATGCCAAAGTAATGTTGTCATATTCCCTCTGACATCAGCTGAGGTCTTACCCCTTGCTGAGTAGGTTAGCCTAAAATTTCTCCAGCATGATATCATTTGACTTAAATGGTTCTATGATTTCTACCAGCTGAAGAGTTCTCCCAAGCTTGGGCCCCTTTATTTTACAAGGTGGTTTGAGCTTCAGCTGCATTTGTTCACAGTGAACCAAACAGTTGCTGTTCACAAATAGACTAATGAACAGAACTTCTCTAGAAGTTCTCTGATACTCTGGTTTCCGTAAGTACACCTGAACTGTGGTTAGGATAGCTAACGTGGTGATGCTCACGATACCAAAATGATGGTAAAATTCATCTGGCTATAGCTGCTGCCGCGAGAAGGTCCTGATCTGCCTTCCATTTTATCCTCCCTTCCTCCTACTGCTTACCTTGTGCTGGTTCTTGTTGTTAGATTTCTCTGTGAGCCAACTTAAATTACTTAAACACATGAAAACAAACCCTGCAAAAAACACTAGCCGGTTTTCTGCTATTTGAGAGCTGAATCTGCGTACAGGAAGATCTAGTGAATGCTAAAACCAGCACAAAGAAGGTGGCAAGACTACACTGGCAGAGCAGGCGAAGACAGGGAGGAAAGAGGGAGAGGCCCAGAAGGTCTTATGGACCTTCAGCCTACTGTATGTGATCATC
Source organism: Ibidorhyncha struthersii (assembly GCA_013398815.1). Taxonomy (NCBI): domain Eukaryota; kingdom Metazoa; phylum Chordata; class Aves; order Charadriiformes; family Charadriidae; genus Ibidorhyncha; species Ibidorhyncha struthersii. Next base: position 244,141 of record VZSZ01008146.1, read on the forward strand.
AGGAGCGATGCATCCCAACAAAGAAGGCGGCAGGCAGAAAAGCCAGGACGCCTGTATGGATGAGCAAGGAACTCCTGGACACGCTCAAAAGTAGAGAGGCCTATAGGGGGTGGAAACAGGGGCGGGCAGACTGGGAGGAATACAGGGAAATTGTTCGAGCAGCCAGGGATCAGGTTAGGCAAGCTAAAGCCCAGACTGAATTAAATCTGGCCAGGGACATCAAGACAAACAAAAAATCCTTCTGTAAGGATGTCAGCGAGAAAAGAAAGACTAGGGAAGATGTGGGCCCTCTCCGGAAGGAAATGGAAGACCTGGTCATCTGGGATAGAGACAAAGCCGAGGTACTCAACAACTTTTTTGCCTCAGTCTTCCCTGGCAAAGACTGCAGCCACACTACCTATGATGCAGAAGGCAAAAGCAAGGACTGGCAAAATGAAGAACTGCCCGCTGTAGGTGAAGATCAAGTAGGAGATCACCTGAGGAACCTGAAGGTGCACACGTCCATGGGACCTGATGAGATCCATCTGTGGGTCCTGAGAGAACTGGCAGATGAAGTTGCTAAGCCACTATCCATCATATTTGAGAAGTTGTGGCAGTCTGGTGAGGTTCCTGCTGACGGGAAAAGGGGAAACATAACACCCATTTTTGAAAAGTGGAAAAAAGGAAGACCCAGGGAACTACAGCCCAGTCAGTCTCACCTCTGCGCCTGGAAAGATCATGGAGCAGATCCTCCTCGAAACACTGCTAAGGCACATGGAAAATAAGGAGGTGATTGGTNAAAAGTGGAGAGGCCTATAGGGGGTGGAAACAGGGGCGGGCAGCCTGGGAGGAATACAGGGAAATTGTTCGAGCAGCCAGGGATCAGGTTAGGCAAGCTAAAGCCCAGACTGAATTAAATCTGGCCAGGGACATCAAGACAAACANTGACAAATGCAGTGGCCTTCTACGAGGGGGTTACAGTGGTAGTGAACAAGGGAAGAGCAACTGACGTCATCTACCTGGACTTGTGCAAAGCATTTGACATTGTCCCGCACGATATCCTGGTCTCTAAATTGGAGAGACAAGAATTCAATAGATGGACCACTCGTTGGATAAGGAACTGGCTGGATGGTCACACTCAAAGAGTTGCAGTCAACAGCTCGATGTCCAAATGGAGACCAGTTATGACTAGTGTTCCTCAGGGGTCAGTACTGGGACCGGTGCTGTTCGACANGAACTTCAGCAAGGGCAAGTCATGCCTGACAAATGCAGTGGCCTTCTACGAGGGGGTTACAGTGGTAGTGAACAAGGGAAGAGCAACTGACGTCATCTACCTGGACTTGTGCAAAGCATTTGACATTGTCCCGCACGATATCCTGGTCTCTAAATTGGAGAGACAAGAATTCAATAGATGGACCACTCGTTGGATAAGGAACTGGCTGGATGGTCACACTCAAAGAGTTGCAGTCAACAGCTCGATGTCCAAATGGAGACCAGTTATGACTAGTGTTCCTCAGGGGTCAGTACTGGGACCGGTGCTGTTAGACATCTTTGTTGGTGACATGGACAGTGGGATCAAGTGCACCCTCAGCAAGTTTGCCAATGATACCAAGCTCTGTGGCGAGGTAGACACGCTGGAGGGGAGGGATGCCATACACAGGGACATGGATAGGCTGGTGGGCCCATGCCAACTTCATAAAGTTCAACAAGGCCAAGTGCAAGGTCCTACACCTGGGTCAGGGCAATCCCAAGCACAAATACAGGCTCAGCGGAGAATGGATCAAGAGCAGCCCTGAGGAGAAGGACCTGGGGGTGCTGACTGATGAGAAACTCAACATGAGCTGGTAATGCGCGATCAGAAAGCCAACCGTGTCCTGGGCTGCATCAGAAGTAGTGTGGCCAGCAGGTCAAGGGAGGTGATTCTGCCCCTCTGCTCTGGTGAGACCCCACCTGGAGTACTGCATCCAGCTCTGGGGCACCCACCATAGGAAAGACACGGACCTGGTGGAGCAGGTCCAGAGCAGGGCCACAAGAATGATCCAAGGCTGGAGTGCCTCTCCTATGAGGACAGGCTGAGAGACTTGGGGTTGTTCAGCCTGGAGGCTCCCCTGGAAGGGTCCGGGGAGACCTTATAGTGGCTTGCAGTACCTAAAGGGAGCCTACAGGAAAGCTGGGGAGGGACTTTTTAAAAGGGCATGTAGTGATAGGACGAGGGGGAATGGCTTTAAACTGGAAGAGGGTAGATTTAGACTAGATATTAGGAAGAAATTTTTCACATTGAGGGTGGTGAGACACTGGAACAGGTTGC
>VZSZ01008146.1:246533-373187 GCA_013398815.1 Ibidorhyncha struthersii
TGTCCCTGCCCATGGCAGGGGGTTTGGAACTACATGATCTTCAAGGTCCCTTCCAACCTAAACCATCCTACCATTCTATGATCCCCCTTGCCGGAGAAGGTCAGTAAGTCTCTGAGAAGACAACGCTACTTTGGGGCATCCGGATTTGCTTAAACTGTAGCCAGAACCAAGAAATCACAAAGGATAAAGGCTGTTCACTTGCATGGAAAATAAAAAAGATTGTGAGACAACTCCTAAGTCCTGACTTGGTTTAGGCTTGCCATGGAGACACGCTCTAATTGCAGTTTAAACACATCCTATACTGTGCAACAGGCACAGCTGTCTGGACAAGCCAAATGGAACTTCAGGCTATCTGACTGGTACATGAAGCTCATTAGACTGGCTGATACTGTTACTTTTTTCAGGAGTATGGTGAGAACTACTCAGCTAACTTGCTCTCATCACACAAATGGAAAGGGAGGAAAAATAAAGCTGGTGCAAAGGAGATGGAAGACGTATGGCTTGACCTTATCAAATCAGTTCCTGTATTCTTGCTGAAAGCCTTTTCCGTGGCAAAAAAAATATTGGCAAAACAACAGACAGCACACTGAGAAAGAAAGAAACGCTACAGTAGGATTACTGCTGTGTTGGAGACACAATCCAGCCTCAGTATCTATCTAACTCCATGACACACTTATTTTAGCAGACAAAAATACAATAAAAAAGTAACCAAGTCTCATGATTAAGGGGTTAAATGGCTCTGAGGACTGAGGTAGCATTGATCCTGAGATGGAGAAGTCCTGCTCTTCCCTATATGGTAATCCGTGTCCAGGTTACTGAGGGAAAAGAGTTTTTCCATGAATGTTGGCTGCTGTTGGAAGCAGGATAGTAAACCGGAACAGTAAAGCCAATGTTTCTATGTGGAGAAACCTCTTGACAGACAACTGTTTGTTCAGCTCAGTAAATTCAAGCTGGGGCTGAGGAAAGAGGTTGCCAGATCGCACAATACAACAGTTGTATGTTGCTTCTGTCTTGTACCCAAATGCCGAGTGGGAGATCAGGCAGAAGGAGAGCAGAAACCTGAGACTCATGCTGCAAACAGTTGTGCTGTGAGGTTGTAAAAGTAACATAACAAGACGAGGCCAAGCTCCGTCTTTGGCAATAAAAATATTTATGGGGAAGTAGGATCCAAAAGGTTCATATCCCTCATGTTGTTGTAGAAAAGAGCACTCAAATCACAAAGAATATGTAACGGATGGGCTAGAGACAGTTTGATAGATGAAGACTTTGCAAGCTAAAGTCTGTTGTATTAAAAAATTACCTTGTTTTTTCCCCTGTCCTATTCTCCTGCTCCATCCCCCTATCTCCACCAACCAGACAGGTATTTCCAGTATTAGCTTCAGGTGTTGTTCTTTTCCTGCTCCACCACAATGGTAGAAAGCACTCTTCCATTTATCTTCCTAAAGAAACCTGCCTCTGATCCTCCTGTGGCTTTTCCTCACCTTTGTCGGTCATGACAGGCNGTGTGGCCAGCAGGTCAAGGGAGGTGATTCTGCCCCTCTGCTCTGGTGAGACCCCACCTGGAGTACTGCATCCAGCTCTGGGGCACCCAACATAGGAAAGACACGGACCTGGTGGAGCAGGTCCAGAGCAGGGCCACAAGAATGATCCAAGGCTGGAGCACCTCTCCTATGAGGACAGGCTGAGAGACTTGGGGTTGTTCAGCCTGGAGGCTCCCCTGGAAGGGTCCGGGGAGACCTTATAGTGGCTTGCAGTACCTAAAGGGAGCCTACAGGAAAGCTGGGGAGGGACTTTTTAAAAGGGCATGTAGTGATAGGACGAGGGGGAATGGCTTTAAACTGGAAGAGGGTAGATTTAGACTAGATATTAGGAAGAAATTTTTCACATTGAGGGTGGTGAGACACTGGAACAGGTTGCCCAGAGAAGCTGTGGAAGCTCCATCCCTGGAGGTGTTTAAGGCCAGGCTGGACGGGGCTTTGAGCAGCCTGGGCTGGGGGGAGGTGTCCCTGCCCATGGCAGGGGGTTTGGAACTACATAATCTTCAAGGTCCCTTCCAACCTAAACCATCCTACCATTCTATGATCCCCCTTGCCGGAGAAGGTCAGTAAGTCTCTGAGAAGACAACGCTACTTTGGGGCATCCGGATTTGCTTAAACTGTAGCCAGAACCAAGAAATCACAAAGGATAAAGGCTGTTCACTTGCATGGAAAATAAAAAAGATTGTGAGACAACTCCTAAGTCCTGACTTGGTTTAGGCTTGCCATGGAGACACGCTCTAATTGCAGTTTAAACACATCCTATACTGTGCAACAGGCACAGCTGTCTGGACAAGCCAAATGGAACTTCAGGCTATCTGACTGGTACATGAAGCTCATTAGACTGGCTGATACTGTTACTTTTTTCAGGAGTATGGTGAGAACTACTCAGCTAACTTGCTCTCATCACACAAATGGAAAGGGAGGAAAAATAAAGCTGGTGCAAAGGAGATGGAAGACGTATGGCTTGACCTTATCAAATCAGTTCCTGTATTCTTGCTGAAAGCCTTTTCCGTGGCAAAAAAAATATTGGCAAAACAACAGACAGCACACTGAGAAAGAAAGAAACGCTACAGTAGGATTACTGCTGTGTTGGAGACACAATCCAGCCTCAGTATCTATCTAACTCCATGACACACTTATTTTAGCAGACAAAAATACAATAAAAAAGTAACCAAGTCTCATGATTAAGGGGTTAAATGGCTCTGAGGACTGAGGTAGCATTGATCCTGAGATGGAGAAGTCCTGCTCATCCCTATATGGTAATCCGTGTCCAGGTTACTGAGGGAAAAGAGTTTTTCCATGAATGTTGGCTGCTGTTGGAAGCAGGATGGTAAACCGGAACAGTAAAGCCAATGTTTCTATGTGGAGAAACCTCTTGACAGACAACTGTTTGTTCAGCTCAGTAAATTCAAGCTGGGGCTGAGGAAAGAGGTTGCCAGATCGCACAATACAACAGTTGTATGTTGCTTCTGTCTTGTACCCAAATGCCGAGTGGGAGATCAGGCAGAAGGAGAGCAGAAACCTGAGACTCATGCTGCAAACAGTTGTGCTGTGAGGTTGTAAAAGTAACATAACAAGACGAGGCCAAGCTCCGTCTTTGGCAATAAAAATATTTATGGGGAAGTAGGATCCAAAAGGTTCATATCCCTCATGTTGTTGTAGAAAAGAGCACTCAAATCACAAAGAATATGTAACGGATGGGCTAGAGACAGTTTGATAGATGAAGACTTTGCAAGCTAAAGTCTGTTGTATTAAAAAATTACCTTGTTTTTTCCCCTGTCCTATTCTCCTGCTCCATCCCCCTATCTCCACCAACCAGACAGGTATTTCCAGTATTAGCTTCAGGTGTTGTTCTTTTCCTGCTCCACCACAATGGTAGAAAGCACTCTTCCATTTATCTTCCTAAAGAAACCTGCCTCTGATCCTCCTGTGGCTTTTCCTCACCTTTGTCGGTCATGACAGGCGATGACTAGGAAAAGGGAAAGAAATTCAGCCTCTGCCTGTTCACATGCACATCCTACAAACACCTCACAATCACTTTGACATTAGAAAACTGGCCAAACACTTCAATGATGGGAATTTAAGTATTAAGGATGAAGCTTTTTCTTCTGAACTGTACTTCAGAGAGGCTGGCAAAGACAGGAGTGACTTAACTACAGCAAAGGCATTCCCAATAAGAGTAATAATTTTTGACCCCACAATGTGAGAACCTCCAGTATCTTCTTTCACAAGAAGATCAGTATCTTCAGTTCACCCTCAGGTTTAGACTTCTGTTTAAGTTTTTTTCAGCAGCAGAAAATCATTGTCTGTAGGAGACTACTGCCCAAGAACCTCACTTCTGTGCTCCATTAGAAAACCCAGAGTGCTCTGAGAGGTGTGAGCATAGCTGGAGGACATGGCTCCTACTGTGTTCCCAAGAAGCCACTCCTGAAGGGACTTCATAAGCTGTAAACTTGCAACTTCTGATAGGCCCCTTGCAGAAAACTGAAATGTGACCTCCCCTTCTTGGGGTTAAATCTCCACATTTAGACATAGCCAAACTCTAACTCCCTTCCCTTCGCTCAAGGGAGATGGAAACAGTACTTACCAGTTTCAAGGTGTGCATTTGAATTAACATAAACTGATGTGAACATTTGCATGCCACTTCTGACTAATTAGTATTAAAACCAGACTTAAATAGGCCTGTCTCTGAAGAGAGTGAAGTGTAGTGTCAATACAGTGTGTTTTCCTGGTTTAACTAAGAGGGTTCAAAGTGATGCAAGTTGGTTTTGTAGAAGAAAATCTGAATTACTGACACAACTCTAGCCTGAAGAAAGTGTGCAAGATACACTGTTCCCTACAGGGAAAATAAGGGGTATATTTTCATTAAAATGCGAGTTTCTTAAAAAGGTGTTTAACATCCTGCTGACCCCAACGGAGGCTGAAGGTACTCTGAATGCACTTACCACATCTGTCTAGCCATGGCAGGTAGGTGCTGCAGTACAGAAATGAGAAAGATGAAATTGAAATGACTGAGCTTTCCTATGGCTTCGTCAGTCCTGGCTTCTGAGTGGACCAGAGCAAACCCTGACTGCAGTTTCTGCTCTTGTAACTGTGCAATAGGACTGGAGGTGACTGTAAAGCAAGACACTTCACAGAAAATCTGCAACCACCTATCCAAGCTATTGCCATTCAGCTATTGCTTGAGTGTCACTAATTAAATTGGCAGGGAAGGCACACTTTCATGCTGAAATTAATTGTTAATACCATGTTAAGATGACTCTCAAGGTTATAATGAAAACTTCTCCTATGAATATGAACTCGGTGAGCTTGATTCTCATCTATATTTTGGTCTCTTTATAGTAGTCTGGCTGGCTTTCCACTAGGGGCTTGAAATAGATGTGGCATATACTGCAAATGTAAAAGTGTACATGACTGCAAGGGCAAGTGATTAAACAAGGCCAGTGACGTTATCATTGCCATATCCAAATGGGAGTGACAGGCCATGCCTACACCAAGATTCCCAGGTTCTTTCAAGGCTCCAATCTGTATGAGCTGCTGCCCTACAGGAAGGAGGGTCAACTGCCTGGAGAGCAGGCACTGAACCCCCACCACTTACAACTGAGTATGCTAAACACTGTTTTGGTTTTCTGTAGTTTGCCAGGCTGAGATGGTTTTGTCACAGTTGCCCCCAAAGTCTGTGCTTCACAAAGCCCACCAGTCAGTACTATATGCTGTCAAACCCTGCGGGGATCATGCCTCATGACAGTGGTGAAGATAGCCTTCGCAGTCTCAGGCATGTATACAGATAAGCTCCTATGGCATTAGCAATGATAGCTGCCATCTTAAAAAATTAGAATACCTCTTAAGGAAGCACACAACAAAAGCTAAGACTCTACAGCTTGGTTTGTCAGCAGTCATCCTCTACAAAGGAGGACAGACCAATAATTTTCAATTTAGATAAGTCTTCGCCACAGTGAAACTCATGGTGCAACTTTGGAAGGAGGGATAGTAATGCATGAAACAGTGATGCACATCACTGGATGGGTAGTAAGCTTGAGGGCTGCTGTACATAGAGAACCTAACCTGGTGTAAGCTTTTCCTAATATGAAGTGCCACAGCAGGTCTGTGTGGACACGTCTGTCCACATAAGTGACTTTCTTCTAGAAGGTGGCTTCTACCTGCAAAGCAGTATTGTCATTCTGGAATAGTCACCTGCCAACCACCAAATGACTGCACAAGGAAATTAGGTTCAAGCCTTTACTATTCACTGTTGTGCTCATTGCCTTACATCTGTAGACAATTCATACCCATCCCCAAAAAAGACCAGAAAGACTGATTTGGGTTCAAGAATCCAGGTTATTATCCCAGTAGTAGATGGGCACGGTTGGGCAGATTTTGCTTTTGCTTGGAGGATGTGACTGCAACATGAACACAGAAGTGGCTGTATCACAGAAACGTTATGACTAGCTTTAAATGCTGCAACAGACAAAAGCAGCAGCAGTTAGCTCAGGTGTAAGTTAGGTATCCGGCCTCTTGAGTTTATGGCTAGCTCAGGTGGCTGTCACAATGAGACGTTTAAGCGAAGAACAAAAACAGGGAAATACCAGACTGACCAGTAGTGCAGGGTGTTGGTTGTTCCAATTTTGAATTGGATAATAGATTTTTTTAAACAAATTGGAACATGTAAATGTGAGGCATTATAGCATACCAAAAGGTGTTACTAGTCATGAAAATCTGGAAGTAAATTTAACCTACAGTTTTGAGTGGGGGACTGGTCAGATAGTGTCTACTGATACACTGTAATGCATAATTTTACTCTGCTATGCTGTATAGCTCTCTCTTTTCAACCCTGCTTCTGATCAGTGCTGGAACTCTTGAAAACACCTTTCACCTTTGTGTGCGCTTCCTTTCTTTATATTTACCTTGTCTGTTTGAATAGTAAACTCTTTGGGGCAGGGACTGTAGCACAATAGTGCCTATAGATACTACTGTATTGCAAACACTAAAAATCAAATGGAAGAGGAAGCTGCATCCCTTATGTGAGGACTAACAGCTGCTGCAAAACTTCTAACTCCTAAGTTATGCTTAGTTGTTGTGGTTTACCCCCTTTTACTATACAAGCATAACTCTCTGCCTCCTTTCCCACTCTCCCTCCCTACCACCCAGCATATGCCATTAAATCATAACTGTGCCTGTGCAGCTATTTTGTACAGAAAGGAAAATAAACTAATGTGGTGTAACTGCATTTGCACAAAGGATTTTGCTGGTGTATCAGTTAAAAAAAGAAAAAGATGATCCTACAACTTGCCACAGTCGTAAATGTCACATTGACACATCTGGAGCAATTGCAGGCAATGTGGGCGCTGGGGCTCTGGTCCTAGTAGATAAGTTGAAGACGCACTGATGACCAAGGTACTGTGTTTTGAAGTGTGGTGACTTGTGATGTTTAAGCTCTAAATGTTTAGTTTTATGAATCTAATAGCTTGATCAACTGAGTTTGTTTTCCTTATCCTCCTTCAAAAGAAGCTTTCCAGCTCAACTCCAAAGGAAAAAATTAAGTAACAGTTGATTAGCTGTTTTTTTAAGCACTGTTTGTGAAAGATTCACTCAATTAACTCCTCCTGTCTTTTCCCCTCCCACACAAGTTTATGAGAAGTGATTAAGTTTTTAAAACAGAGGGAGAAGAATCCCTGGCTCTGTTCCCCTTCAACCTCTCTCCCCACACAAAACCACCAAACTACTATCCTTACAGAGCTTTGAGGTGGAAGACCTCCCCATGCTCAGAGCTAGCAAATAGCCTACAGCCATCGTAAACGCTGTCTTGTAGAATTTAGTAGAATGTGTCTCGTTCATAGCTGATGTGCTTTCAATAGGGGACTGCATTTTCAGTTTCAGCAGTCAGACTGTTTCTGTTGAGAAGTCACTTACATGTGTCCTGCTACAAATCTGCGGGGTTCATGCTATGCCCCTGTACCTCTCTGGATGTGTGGCACACCAAGGGGCTGAGGCAGGGACAGGAAGTCAGAAGCACAGCTGCAGGTAGATCTCTTTCATGACTTTGGCAGGGTAAGAATCTTGCCTATCCTCATTCCAACAGCAGTCAATAGTTTTACGGGCCAAACCAATACAGTGGTAGACAATGTGCCTCTGAACAGTTTAAACACTACCTGGCTTTTCCTCAGACTCCTGAAGGGGAAGAAACAAATCTGGCAGCTTATAAAGTCAAACACAGCCCAGTTGCTAAGGTAACACAGCTGCTACGAACAGCATACTAATAGACAACAACAGGCTCAAGACTCACCTGCCTTTAGACTTCTTCCCCCACCAAATACAGAACAGAATCAAAAGCAATGGGTAGGGTGGGGCTCTGCAGAGAAACAGCAATACTCATCCTCCCAAGCTGCTTTCACGAACGGCATAGGTCTGCCTCAGACACGCACAGAGTGAACCTGGCACGTAATGGCTTTTATTGGGTCCCAATTCCAACAGGACAGCAAGCCCTTGGGGGGAGTCCAGCTGCACCTACCACTGCTCTCCGGCACCTGACATTCACACCCATGCAGTTGTTTGGTTAGTATCTGCACTGAGCGGTGCTTGAGTAAAGGGGTAGCTGTATCCCAAAGTTTCATAGCCAGCATTTGCCGCCTATTAGTGAACAAGCCTTTCAGTCCCAGAGAGCTAGTATAGAATTAGTATAGTATATTTCCACTGGGAGCTGGAAATCTCAGGAACCTGCTCAGCAACATATTTCCCCTCACAAGAAACATCCAGAATTGTATTAGCAAATTTTAAGTGACTGAATCAAAAGTGAGGGGAATTTGGGTGTTTCTAAGCTAACCTCTATGTGATAAAAGTTAGGAGGAAATCAGGCCTGTTGTAGTCGAATAACCCCATAACTGTCTCTTGCAGGGATTTCTGCGTCTTTAGGCAACTAACAGGTTTCTGGTGAGATCCCCTTTTCCTTCATGCTATGAAGCTGAGCTGGACCTGGATATCTGCAAAAAGGACATTTTTGACTCCTAAATAAAGTTCTGTGGTGAAAACCTGCCCTGGCTGAAGTTAACGGCAGATCTCCCAAGGAAAGGCACGAGGGTAGAACTTCAGGATGGCTGCAGGGAGGGTTTCTGGGGGCTCTGGTTCCACCAGGGCTGCAGTGCATGCCTCAGCCACGATGCGCTATGAATGCCTGCCAACGCAATAACGCCTGCCTCTCCTTGTGTCTTGGGGAAGCACCTTTTATGAGATATCAAAGTCCTAAAATGTTTGATAACAAAACCCTCCCAGTCAGAGGTGTATGGGGAGTGGAATTTCCATTCTGCAGAACGGCTAATTTCAGACGCCTCTCTTGATTGAAACTGCAACTGCATAAAAAAAGGGAAATTAAAAAAAAGTACATTCTTTTTCCCCACAGAGTGAAATTCTTGGAGACTATCTGGGGGGAACCAAGACAGACTATTAAAAAAACTCAGAGGTAAGCCAGATAGTCTGCCTGCTTGCTAGAGTTAGGAGCTGACTACCAACAAACACTGTTGCTGCTTTGAATTAGCAGTTCCAGTGGTGAAAATTGTCCATTATACTGGTCTGCTGAAGTCCCCTTCTGAGGTATTTTTAATATTTTTAAGTGCTGTCATAGCTAGATGACCACTGATGACTGAGTTACATTAGTTTAACCCTTGCCTGGTGTATTTACAAGGAATGCAAATCTGCCTTTGGATCATCCCAACACAATGACCTCTAGTTCTGATGAAGTTACGGAAAAGACTTGTGCATATTGTGTTGAGAAAATAGCTAAACATAATTTTAAAAATCAACTCTAGCCATTGATGAATAATATATGTGACCTTAATGAGTAACATAAGGATACTTTATGCCTCTTGCTTTGCTAGGAAAGTGTAAATTGGCCTCAGAGGAAAAGAGAATAAGACCTTCAACTTGAAATTCTTTGCTGTAAAAGCGAAAGTGCTTTACCAGTAAAATTATTATTTTGAGAAGTGATATTACATAAAAAGGTAGGAAAGATTAGTCAGCTGGTGAGGAGTCACTTTTTTGTCTGACAGGAAGTCCAGAGTTCTATTGATTGACCTCCTGAAAACAGAGTATTTGTGGATAGCAGCAAGCAAAACCATTGTTTTCTTTCTCAGCACCACGTAATTGCATGCTGCATTTAAAAACAGAGTCTGTCTACAAGTAAACAGGTTTATGAGGTTGTGAGGTATCTTACGTCCAGGAAGAATTCCTTTCACAATTTAAAATATCTGAGCTGGGAATAGAAGATGTTTTGGAGCTCAGCCCAGTGTTTTAGTCAGCAGCCTATGGGGCTTCCCTGGTAGCTGCTCCTCATTGCTGTCTGCCCTGGAAATCACCTGCATGCAAATAGTTAAGCCAGTAGAAAGTCAAGGATTTCTTCTCACCAGTGTAAACAGATAAGCACTTACCTCTGACACTGGACTATTGGTAAATCTTTTCATTACCCAACCCATCAGTCTTCCTCGTCCAGTAAATGGAAATTATGCCAATGATTTTTAAAAAGCTCTTTTTAACAATACATCTGTATTGATGTATATTTGCAGTTTAAGAGCCGAGAGTTATAATTTTCATGGTCTCTCTCAATTGGCAGTGGCAAGCCATGGTTCATCAAAAGTCTTCATGTTAACTATAGCAGTGTCAGTGAAGATAAGAACACTCAGGTGGAAAATAGATTTATGCTGACATAAAAAAGAAATGCTCTTAAACTGAAATCACTTAATGGCAAGATCTCCAAATTGAAGGCTGTGAGACAGTGGGAAGCAGGTAGAAAGGTGTGTCCTTTCTTTCTAGGGGGCCTAAGTAGGCTGCCATTGAATTCAATAGCACCAATGAAGCTGACTTCAGGTATGAAACATGGGTTGTCTACATTTTTTGGTAGTAAGCTGGGTTTTGTCACCTTTAAATTGGCTGTGAGCCCTTTATAGGGGCCAGCTACAGTTCAGGAGCCATTACAACCCAACCAGAATACCACTATCTTGGGCCGGTACAGCAAGTGAGGCTTGTTGGTATTTACAATTAAAGGACATGGGGTACTGATGGAAGTACACTGGCAAATTTATCAGAAGAAATCTAAGATGCTAGCAACTGCCAGCTACGTAATCCCCCAACCCTTGGCCATAAAGCACTGTCCTCATCTGAACTGAATGCTTGAGTACACCTCAAGTCTTTTTGGCATGAAATACTTCACCAGCTCTTTAAGACATGCCACCCATGCTGGTGGGTCTAAGCAAAGCCACGAGACTGCAAGCAAAAGCAGCTAAGCATGCAATTATAGCCTGCATATAACACTTTAAACTGCTACACGTATTTGCCAAGTGACTGTGTTAGGCCCAAATATCCATGGGCTTGGGCTCCGTTGCACTGCAAAGAACGTAGGGATGGGAAGGATGTGGGAGTACTAGTTACTGGACTGGTGTCACTGGACCCAGTGCACAATGTGCAGAAACCAAAGATCCCCAATTATCTAAGAAAACTCTTGGGTTTAAATTAAAAAATTACACCACCACCTGGTCCCCATATTTTTTTCTTATATTCTTTTCAGTCTAGGCTTCATTTTTAGAGAGTGTTTCCTTCTGAAAAATAAAAATTAACAAACCCCCTGATCTTCCAATAGTAATTTATGTAAACGAACTCTCCAGTGATGCAACCGGTAGGGTATCTTCTCTGCCATAACATTACATATATTCCTTAACTTGCTGAGAATAGTGTGGGTAATAAAAACCAAAAGGAGAGAGACAAACGTCAGCAAGGCAAAATGCCAGAAGATTAATTTCTGTAGCCCATCTCTCTGCTACGTGAAAGGATCATGGCCCTTGTTGTGCTTGATGTTTGACTAGATGGTGAGATATTTTGAATTTAAAGTGGTAAGTTAAGTCTTAAGAAAACAGAAGATCTTCCTCATTAAAGCTGAGGCAGCACCACGTCTGTTAAAAATTTAAGGCATGTAAGGACAAAAAAGAATAAGGTGGTTTAAAATGTAGTTCTGTGGACACGTGTAATACCCCACAGGAGCTGGGTATCACGTTAGCTTGCTGCTGACATAAATGCATGGAATGTTTTTGGGTGTGGTGTGTATTTACATCTCTCAAAAGAAATTGGTTACTGGGGCATTCAGCATATTTCTGAAGTGGCTGGATTCCCCTTTCCCCTCTCCCTATCTATTTACAGTTCCCTTTCAAGTACAAAAAACATTTTCTGTAACCTCAGCTTCCTGATTCAGCTGTTGTGATGTCAGTTATTTACGATAACAAAAGTGAGACAATGCCTGTGGTTTGCATGGGACAAAGGCAACCTTGTTTCTGTAAAAAGGGGCAATCCTAGTGTGAGAAGCACAGGAAAGCCTATGAAGTAGGACTCTAAGATGATATTTCATTAGTCCCACCATCTCCATAATACCAGGCTCAACACTGCATTATCTCAAAGGTCACTGTTGACAGAGGGTTTTTTCCCTGCCATAGGACTGGACACTACTGTGAATACAACCGTTGGAAAATTACCTTTTTGCAGGACAAGGTTTTGGAGATAGGTATCTTGGGAAACAAACGGATTGCTAGTGGGTAGAGAGACAGTGAGTGTCAGGACACAAATGTTTCAATACCAGTTACGCATTCTGTGGTCACAAGCAAGTCACTCTGCACCTTTGCTTACCTGCCATGAAACTGGTTTAATCATATTTAACTGTCTAAACCACAGATGTGGTGAAACTTGCAGAATGCCAGTAAACTCTTGAGGCCTCAGACTAGCAAAAGGAAATGAGAAGCTCTTAATACACAGCATAGTTAGTTATGAATGAAGAGCATCAACTTTGGTGTAGCTTAGAGAATGTCACTTACCTGCTATTCTTCCAATTGGCATTGCATGGTCCTCAGGAGGGGATACAGACACCATGATGTGGTTCATATAAGCTAACTCTTCTCGGTGGGACAGGTTGATTGGCTTTACCTCCCTGTGCAGCCCATCCTCAGACAACCTTGGTGGTTTGAAATCAGAGTGCCTGGGGTTCAATATCAAAGGATGCATGATAGGGCTGGGCATCAGCTGGATGACCCTGGTGTTCTCCTGGCGAGGGCTGGAGGTCTTCTGGAGCACCTCAGAAGGAGGTGGGCAGTGGTTGTTTTCTATCGGGGACACTGAGAGAGGATAGGGCTCCTGGTGGTTGTTCTCTTGCTGATGCCTTGTCCCCAGCACCCTGTCAGCTGGGGAGAGGTGACGGACTGTGTTGTCCATAGGGGACTTCAGTGGCCGCTGATCGGGATCTGGTGACAGACGGTGGTTGTTGGTGATGGGTGATCTAGAACGATGCAACAGTTCAATGGTTGGGGGATTGTGGTGGACTGTTTCTGTGGATGGTCTTGAAGGTCTCTGGACAAAGCTATCTGTGGAGAAAAAAACCCAAACAGATTGTCTATATTGTTATCAAGGTGCAGGATCTAACTGCCAAACTGCTAGCTAGCCTTACTGGCTACTGCTGTCAGCTTGGAAATGTTTTTCTGTGTGTGACCTACAGATGCCCAGAAAAATGCAGGTAGTTATTGCTACACAGAATGAAATCAGTACTGTGAAAACAATCTCCCTCCACCACCATGTAAAGGTAATTACTGGGGGAATGTGTTAAGAGAAAAACAATTTTGAGAAGCTGACTGGAACACACGTGAAGAAAGTAAGATCTGATTCAGCTGTACTAACTGTTTCTGTGCAAATGTTTTGAATCTTATCTCCTGACATTCATGTCTCTACGTGTGGTTCCTGTTACTGTACCACGATGAGCACTGTAAAGTAGAGGGCAGAGATAAAAAGGGAAAATGTCTCCAGGAAAATATTGGGTAGTAAGTTTTAGATGGTAGAGGCTTGGGTCAAGGTAGAGAATATCTTAGTCTGAAATACGGACTGAGTTACCTAAAAAAACCCACTGGTAGGAAGCTCGTTGTGAAACACTAGCTAAATTCCACTCTTGCCTTGATTTTAAGAGCACATAACATTTTCATAAGCATATTTTCACCTTGTTTTATTTAGTCTCTGCTGTCTACTGATGGGTTGTCCCATATAAGCACTTACATTTCTTCAGCAGGACAACTTCTAGCATCACTTTTGCGTGATCATACTTCCCCAGCTGTGATTCTTAACACTAGAGGGTAGATAAATCATGGCTCTATGTCAGTGTCTTCATGTACTAACAATCCTCTCACAAAATGAAATGCTTGACATAAACAGTGCAAACTTTCAGCTTAGCTAAGGCCATCAATTTTGACTTGGGAAATTACTGACAAAGAAGAAAATACCACCAGAGCGCAGTGACTAACAGGTTTTTATCTGAAAAACAAAGATCAAATTTCAGTGCTGTTTGTTGGAAGCTTTGGATGTTAAGAGAAGGAAACTGCTGGGTACATGTCAACAACTGAAACAAGTAGCTGCCTATTTGTGGCTGCCTGTTTGTCCACTCCATTTGCGCTGATCCTCTTCAATGATCCTCTTGCTATCTTGTCAAGGCAGTGATACTCGTTGAAGACCCCCTCAAGGTGAAGACCCAGGGGCTCAAGCTGCCCTGGAACCCAGGCAGGCATCAGGAGAGTGATCAGCACTCAGGGAAAGGCCTGAACAGGAAAAGCTCTAGTCCTGAGGAAATGTAGTGCCAGGCAGTGACATAGCACCAAACCTTTTGCCTACTCAATGGGCTGTTCATCTATACAAGGCTGCTACAGTATACAGGAAACCCTTAAATTTTAGGCAGAAACTACATGGCTCCAGAACACTTATTTCACACACTTGTGGTCCCAGACAAGAAAAATGCATTCATAGAGCTATTTAAGGTACTCACAATGAAACAGCTGGGGGACATGAAACTCCAGAGCTATATATTGCTCTTGTTTAAACCCAACCAGCTTTAAATACAACGTGGCCAGCTACTGTGGGATAGACCAAATGATGTGAAGATCAAAGAGGAAATAATTTACAACTGTACCTACCTCTGTGGCTGTCTTTTCTTAAAGTCTCATTTCTTTGCCACAATAGAAAGAAAAACAACCCCCCAGTTTTACTCAGCATCCTATCTTCTACAGACCATCCACCCCCATCACTGTATATTCATATGCACTGTGCTCATTCTTGGCCTGTAAATATAGGCCAGAATATTGTATTGTTTGTCCTACTTATTTAAAGTGCCTTGTCTGTGCAGAGCAGCTATCTTGAAAGCAGAAAGAATGCCTTGCTGTGCTTTCCATCAAGCTCTCTGCAAACATTAGTTGGCTCTGACAAGCTCCAAACATAAGCAGACCTATCTGTCTGCTCCCAAACCATGGTGATCCTGAACTAGGACAGGGTGGAGAGAAGGTAGGGAAAAGGCAGCAAAAGGAAAAACCACAAATGTATGCACACTGGTGTTTACTTTCCTCCAAGATCTTTTTCTTTAAATCCTTAACTAAAGAATCCCCTCATGGCCGAAGTTGCTGTTTACCATAAAACAATTCGAAATCAGCTCCAAGCAGTTCCACTGCCACGAATGACCCTGAACAGAATAAAATCATCATCACGTTTATTCCTTGGCACGTCTGATGACTGTAAGTTGAGCACATATGGTATATGATTTCCTGTGGGAATATATTCACTCGTAAGTCTGGCTCTTCATTCTGAGTGACCAACGCTCTGTTCTTGAAGGGAAAGCTGTGAAAGGGAAGTCAGCTCCCAGGAAAATTGCTGACCTATCTGATCCATACAGGGATGGGTGGGGCTGCACTCCCTCTGGGAGTGAGCAATTGCTGGCATGACAATCCCAAAGATTGGCACTCTTTGCTTACCCATAAAAGAAGTGCAGGGAACAACAGTGTAAGCTTCTTGTATGGCATCCCATCAAATGACTCAGCGCTGAGTCAGAAGGACCACTGGAGATATAGGTAATTCACTCTCCATTGCTGATCCCTCTACAAGGATGCCTACAGGGCAAATTCCAAGCCAATGCCAAGGCATCTTGCAGACAACCAGAACCATTTTCAGCTGATTTCAGTCAAACACACTTCGCTTAAGCTAGTAAAAAGCCACTAGATGTAAATGTTGGTCTCATCTGATTCTGGTTTAACTAACTTAAAATGAAAGCATTTAGAAGCAGGATCGTAAGTATATAATCTATTAGGAAATGGGCAAAAGAGCCAGTAGAAGAAAACAGAAAAAGATCACTGGAGTAAGAAGGGATTCTAAAAAAGACCCATCCCCTACGAAGTTTAATCACTTGAAATTGTGCCAAAGTAACACTTGACCCCTCTGTTACCGTTTGTGAGTTAGGCAGGGTTAAGTTCTGCTTCTCACATTCATTCTCCTTTTTTCACTAAGTTGCATTCTGCTGAGGAAAAAGGGTAAACTTAATTGTGCTAGTTTCTCCCAACTGGTTTTGTGAAACAGGAAGAAGAAAGAAGGAACATTGAAATACATAAATAAATTCACCTGCCTTTAAATTCTTGGCATAGAGATTTTCTGATTGCTCAGAATTTTGTGGCAGGCAAGGTGTAGTTTCTTTTACTTGTTTTGAAGTTCTTCTCCCAGCAAAACAAGAACTAATTTTTGTCATTACAAAGAGAAGTTTTAAGTAATAGCACAGAGTTCTTTAAGCAAATACAGTGGTACTATCAACAGCCAGAGTACTGTGAGGAAGAAATCAAGTTGTTTCTTAATCATCCTGTGCTCTGACAGAAGTTGGACTAGAATGCAAAGGACTTACATTTTAAGTGATGCACATGAAGGCCAACTCAACATCCCTGTGAAAACCTCTCTAGAGTAAAAGTTGCTCTGTATCTTTAACACAGGGCTGTCTGAGAGGGCAGCTAGTATTTATGTTTGAAATTTAGAAAGGGAACATTTGTGGGTGAATGCCAAGCTTCAGGAAAAAGTTGAGATTTTTATAATGGTCTTTGGAAAGCGCCTATCTTAATACACTATGTAACTGCCTCTTGCACATCTCTGGCAATTCAACCTCATCCTGACCTGTAGCATCCTCTTCTAATCCGAAATATTTACACAGCTGTGTGGAAACACTTTGGAGTGTCCTTATCCCACCTGCTGCTGTCCTGCTCTTGGCTTAGTCTCAGAGTTTTGCTGGTGTCACTTGATTCTGGCTTGCTCAGGCTGGCCATGGGCAACTTGAACAGGTCTGACAGTACCCCTGAATCTTCTCTTGCAATCCCATGTTGAATCTTGAAATAATTTTTGCAGCCTAGTTAGCAGAGATTATCCTAACTCACCTCTGTTCTGTTCTGCTCTCTACTTAAAAAAGGAATAACACTACTTTTTCCTTTATTTTTTTAATTAAAAAGTGAATTCTGCCTGAT
The DNA here is from genome assembly GCA_013398815.1 of Ibidorhyncha struthersii. Taxonomy (NCBI): domain Eukaryota; kingdom Metazoa; phylum Chordata; class Aves; order Charadriiformes; family Charadriidae; genus Ibidorhyncha; species Ibidorhyncha struthersii. Next base: position 263,392 of record VZSZ01008146.1, read on the forward strand.
GCTTTCATGGAAAGGACCTTTTAAAAGGCTTAGGCTTTATATTTTTCTGTTATTTGAGAAAACCAAGAAGTACTTTAGTGTGTATATTTTTTAAGAAAATAAATCCTCAGTTTTCCATTGAAGGAAGCATACTTACATTCTGATCTGTCCTAACGAGTAAAATAACCCCAAATCTGCAATTCCACAAATGTGGAATTTAAGCAGGCTTTGGAAACAGGACCAAGTAATAGAAGATAAATGGAGAATGGACAGCTGACTCCCCAGACCAGTAGATTGTTCTAAAGGTATGCAGACAGAGGGAGGAGAGTAGCTTTATTTAAGTAACTTTGGAGCAAGAAATTGACATAATTCCTCACAGTCTTACCCTACTTGCCTCTATAATAGCAGCTCCCATAAGAATGAGACAGAGTTACCTTCATCATGATTCTGGTGTAATATGACCTCTGGCTGAGCATGGATAGAGTTCCCAGGGTGGAAGAAAGGTGTGAAGAGCATACGAGCTTTCCTTTGCTTCAGGATATGCTGAAGGAGTTCATACAAAACATCACCTGAAAGACAAACAGCAGGAGAAAGGAAATGAAAACCTGCATACTGCTGAGAAGACTCATTTAGCCATCTGATGCATGAATTCATGGCTCCTGGGCGCTATGTTCAGACCCCAAAATGCTTGCAGTAAAATCCTACGTTTCACTGTTTTGCAATGTTCTTCGCTGAAAGGAAAAAAAAAACAAAAAGAGAAGCTGCACATCACACTTCTGTGTGTGACTGTGGAAAAATCGGAGAATGACAAGGCTTTTGAATGACTGGGGCTTTTATTACCCCAGTACAGAGTTTTTTTCAGGCCAAATGACTGCCCATGCAAGAGTTACAACCCTTTACAAGAAGTAGTTAGTTCAGGGTCCTACCTTCTCTTATCACAGCCTCAGTTTTTTAGATAGACACCTTAGGACACAGAATTCTTAAACGCAGAGCCCATGATTTATGTGGTGAGTTGCTGGGAGCAATGATGGTGCTTTTTAATTACTGAACAAGTTAGGCTTTATGGGGGGAGGAGATAGAAGATGCTATAAAGCCTCTCCATGCAACACTGGTGCCTCAAGGCCAGGGGCAGTGTGCTACTAAAATACGCCATTCTAGGAAATCCACAGGAGGAAGAACTCTCACTTTGGGATGGACTCAAAGACTTGAAAAGAATTGAGAGATTTAACTATCCTGAAGACCTTTGCTGTAGTGACAACTCCTGGAGACAGACGAGTGCTGTAGGTGCCTTAGGAACTTCTGCACGTCACTTTTGGTGTCATGGGTTAGACTCCTGGGAAGCCCAAATGGGATCCCAAAGTTATTTCTAGCTACTAGAATCTGTATGGAGCTCACTGAAACAGGCAGTATTAGACCATGGATACGATGCAGACTGAGGAACAGAACACAGTGGACTTGGTGCTCTGTACTGGCAAATACAGTCTGTTAGTTGCTACTGAATCATTCTTCCACAGAAATGTCTGCAGCGAATTGCACTGCACCAAGATGACATGTTCTTGCATGAATTGATCCAGATGCTTGTTTCTTTTTGGGGTAAAGGCAGGCTGTTCCTCGTGCTCTGCCCCCCGCCCCGTTCCTCAGTGGAACATATCACCGCAATATCTAGAAGACCAATGGACTGTTTATTTGGAGCCTTTTTATGTATTGCATCTTGTACTGATGCCCTCCCTCCAACAACATCTACATGAAACACCTAGGTACTTATACATTTTGTCTGATGTAACTGGTTGCACATTTCAAAGTGCAAATGTACAACAAAGGGTGGGAAGTCTCTTGACTTTTAATTCTGCTTGCTGTGTTCTTTTTGTCACTGCTCATATTACAGAGGAACAGGTTGCAGCAATAACTTATTACCTAAAGACAAACTTAGTGAAGTTTCACTTAGGAAACCTTGGGTTTTCTGGGAGAGTTTTCTCAAGTGTGGGTTTTTTTTTAGTAGTTGTTTGTATGAGATTGTAAGCTTTGGGCCATTCGTCCCTTGCCTCTTTAAACTGCCAATGCTCTATTTGTGGGCAAGTTTAGTGTCTTAGCATAAAACAGTTAAAGCCATCCTGCTTTCCATAGTTCAGCTTCCTTTATTTTTAGCATCTTGGCTGCTTTCACCGTCTCAGCAGTGACTTTAGGGCATTTTTAAAAGGTGATTGCAATACCTGAAAAACTAATTAAAAACAAAGCCTCGAGAACCTACTTACCTTTTCCATGTTTAGTACATGAAAGGCTAAAAAGTGATTTTACCACATGATTTGCATCTTTGAATGCAATAGCGGCATAATCTAGTGTTACTAGTGCTGTAACACTCTAAGCAATAAGTTAGCAAATTTGTACCTCTTTTGATTTGGCCTGACAGACTAGTGAAAAAGTCCATAAGGCTGGCTGTCTTTTTTTTTACCTAACAAAACAGTTATGCTTCTGCACCACCCAGATACAGTAATGCTAGTTAAGAAGGTGAAAAGCATTTTTCACTCTTTCCCTCCTCTGCTGCCTCCCTTTGCTGGCCAGGCTTAAATAGAAGAATAGCTGTGGGGCTGTGAGCCCACTTTATTGCTAGGACCACTGCAGGGAGTGGATGCGGTTCTCCTGCTTTAACCACGAAGGAAAGGATATAGGGCCTTTATGTACCCACACTCTTGAAAAACGTAATGCCTCTATGGCAAACGTTATTTCATAGTTCTCAAATTTCACGTACAGTTAACTTCTGGGAAATGTTGAGGTAATGTCCCTTTACCTAATCTAAATTTTAGGGACTGACTCAGATACCCTCTAAAAGGTCTATATCAGTGCGGAATACCTGGTGAGGACGAGGAGAGAAAAAGCAAGGGAGGAAGCCTTTAGTTTGGTTATTCCATTCCAAATTTAGGTAAATAACAGCTTACCCTTCTGCATACAGTGAGGATTTGTAAGCCAGAGGCTCTTCGCTGGGATTGCTCTATCTCCAGCCTACAGACATTTTAATCCTACTCATTTCAACTGCCCTCACAGCACACAAGGGAAGAGCAGGGGCATAACTTGTAGGCCGGAAGCCACTGTGATGATAAAGGGAGTTGCAGACAAGAGACACAAAGGAGTCCCTTACAGTCATTGCCCATATCCCCAATTTCAATACTCCTTTTGCCTTAAGGAGGGCTAATTTTTTAATGAAATGATTTAAAGTGGTGTACCAGAATTAAAAAAAAAAGATGTTTCGAGGCATCAGTTTTCACTACTGTACTGCACTGGCAATAGACATTAATGTTTGGCATCTCCTTCCATACAAAATTAGTCCTGGATTTGAAGCACATGCTTAAAAAACTTCGTATACACTATATGTAAGCCACAGCTCGTGAGGCAGATTCTGCAGAAGGATGGTTGTGGGGGTGTATTCAAGGGGGTCACCAAGCTGCTTGATGCAGAATTAGTGCCATGGCTTGTTTATCAGCTGGATCTAAGTAGCACCAGCTGTACTTTTGCACCTAGTGAGCCTTGCACTGGAAGCCTCCTAACAGCAATTCTGTCATCACTTGGTCCAAACTCCTTGATCACCTACGGTGATTGAATTATGCAACTTTATATTTAACAGGAGTACCTTGTATGGTCACAAAAGAAAAGCTCACAACTCTTATTTAGAACCAATAATTCAAATTTAGTTAAACATGCCTGACAAAGGAGGGCAGAGGCTTAGTCTGACTGTAAAACTGGAGCAGACAGACCGTAGGAGATATAAATACAGGCAAGCAACATATAAATTTCTAAAACTTCTTTGTGAATAAATGAAGACATAATCTGAGCAATAGGCAGACTGATTCCCACACCTGTCTGCGCTGTGCCTTGGGCTGGACTCCAGCACGTGAGAGAATATGGTAAAGTAAAACAAAGCCCACAGGGGCTGTAAAATAGAGGAAAGATCCCCCAGGGAGGAGTTTTGCAGTCACTGTTTGCAGCACATCAGCCAAGCCAACTGTGAGGCAGAATGCTAATATGGGCTTCTTAAGAGGCTAGAGCACTTGATTAACTTGCTTCTGTAGTTGGGTCTGTGAAAAGATAAGCCTTTACAAGGAAGAGCTGGGAGTCACAAAGTGCTGCCAGAGAAGCTTGCTTTCTGGGACTTCTGCAGGGAGTTTTAACTAGAAACAGGTTGGATGTTTGGGTTTAGGTTTGGATTTGCATTCAAATTTGCCTACAACTCAGGTGTACCAGGATTTCACTCCCTCCTTTTGTCCTTGCCTCATACAAGCAGCAATGTCCTCCCTCTCCTCCCCTTGCCCAGTCCACCCCAACAAACGTGACTGTTTCCTCCTCTGACCCTCTCCAGATTTCATTGCAGCTTTCGCTCTCTTTTCAATCACAGCTTCTCTAAGTAATTCTCACCTGAATGAGGAGACCTGTATCGAAAGTCCTCTTTGGTCAGGAGCAGCAGAGCCTTGCCGTTCATCTCAAAAGTGTTGCTCTCAATTGGCCTCAAGGAAAACTCCTTCTCTGCCCACCTGAGCCACTGTGCCACATCATCCCTGCTCCAGTAAACAGGCTGCAAACCTGTGGCAGGAAGAGACCATGAATGTGTTACCAAATTGAGACAAGGCAAACATCAATGAATCATGGAATCACAGGAATACAGGCAAACATCCCCCTTTCTCCCCACACCATAATGTGCAAAGTCTCAGGGGAAGGTGTAGGACAGGAATGTCATGTTGACACAGTATTATTCTTAAGTACTGGACTGTGAAATACTTTATTAGTTTAGGCACCTTGGTTTATCTGTGACATGTTGAGAAACAAGAACTGCCTGAGCATCCTGAAAAAAGCTTCTAGGACATTATTTCATTGCAGATTTCCACTGTGAAATGGGGTTTTCCTCCAGCTGTTCCTTCTGAGGTGCACAGCAGGCAGGAGGCAAAGTCCTTGGCCCCAGCCATTCTCGGTGTGTATCCTTTCACAGAAAAGAGGCATGCTCTCTCTTCATGCCCCTTGTCATTGGTTAAGAATAGGGAAAAGCAGTCAGATGCAAGAGAGCTACGCTGATACTTCCCTCTAGGTAGCTGAGGTGTGTTAAAGAAGGGCTGCTTCACACAGCCTCTGTAACAGTGTGTCTTGGTTATCAGTGCAAATATGGTTGAGAAAGGTGTATTCGGACTGGCCCACCCGTCCTGCAGATGCTGTTATGCTGGCAGATGCTATTCCCACACTGGAGAGGAAAATAGTAGCTGAGGCTGTGGCACCTTTAGCACTGCTTTAGCTTGTGTTTCCTGTAGATTGATAAAATATTATCAATGTAACTCTGTCTATATAAAGGTGGCATGACATTTCACAGTACAACAGCAGGTATGTTCATTTTGGGCACAGATTTTTCAGGGCTTCAAGGAGAATCTGGCACTCCCTTTCTCCCAGCCAGCTCATACAGCATATACAGCCTAGACTACCATGTTTACTCACAGGGGCCCAACGAAGTTACCATGAAAGTCAAAGACCTTTTGCCTGCTACCTTTATGAGGCCCAGGCAGAGAGGCTTGGGAGGTGTGATAGTTCAATATCTGTTTTACAGACAAATTTAAAATAGCTTCCTTCCCCTGGAGAGAAGGCAGCACGGTGAAGAGCTGTTTATACCCAGGTAGAGAGATTATCTCCAATCCACTGGGAGATAAAAGCTTTCTTTCCTTTCCCCCCTTGTGAGATGACTCATTGTTTGACTTGCTACAATGTGTTACGTAGAAATGAAAGCTTCACACTGTGCATAGGAACATAAAATTTGCCATATCTGATCAGATCTCTGGTACACAGCCTCTGGCAGGAGCTAATACCTTACGCTTCAGAGGAAGACGAACCTCCCTTCCTCATATTGCACCTGGCTGATTGTACGCTGTGCATGGGAAGAAATTTCCTTCCTGGCACACCATTCTCTGAGATCTGATTACCTTCCTCCTACCAAGCACTAAAAGAAACCTGGGAGAGTTGTACTGCTCTATTTTGGTTTGGTTTTTACTCCTTTAACAGATAGGCAACGCTTTTTTCTGTTTTAGCAAGAGGTCACATGCAGTGAATTGCATTCTGCTGCTATGCCAGATTCCCAGACAGCAGCTTTGGAAAGTCCCAGAGCCACAGCTGCATACAGAACTGAATCTCAGCCACAAAAAAAAATTGAGATCAAGCCCGAGAAAGGGTCAAAGCTGACCCAAGGAAGGGACGTCTGCATAGCGGCAGCAAGAATTTCCATCGGCTTTCAGCTGCCCCTGTAGCACTGTATTATGTGCCACACAGAAACAAGAAGTAGCATTTATTTATTTATGAAGGACTTAAATTCTCTTCCTCTATTTTTTTTCAAAAAATTTTTTTTCAAAAAAATTTTTTTTTCAAGGGTCTGATTACTGGGGTCAGAGGACCTTTCTTTTTGAAGGGCCTGAGGTGAGGTAGATCTGCTCAGAAACATGCAAACCGTCTTCTAAAATGCCAGTGAGATTCATCTTTCGCTGAATACAGGGTTATTCCTGCAGAAAACACACTCCAGACCCTGGGCTGCTGCTGGGCAGCATGCACTTTGACTGCAGCTAAAAGAGAAAGAAGTCAGACTTGATGCAGCCAGACCACAACTTACGCAAGGGTTTAAAAGGCCATCTGAGGACTGCTTGAAATGCTCACCCATGGTTTCTTTCACCTCCCCCTTTGTCATGCCATGCAAGTAATAAATTGCCCAAAGGACCACTGAGTTGTGGAAATCTAACTGTACTTCTGATGTGCACTTCACAAGATGAGGCATGAAACAAAACAAAACATCACTGGGAAAATCAGGCTGACATGGATAGAGCTATATGATTAACTTCATATGATGTGTGTGCTTCCTAATAAATAAATCACTCCCTGTACAAACATAGATCAATGTTTCCCATGTGCTGGTGACAGTGTATTTTTGCTTTCTGTTCAACTAATACAAAAGTACCATGTCTGAAGAGAGGTTTAGATTGATTTGCGCCAGACCCAGAACAGCCAAATAAGCTACATGCACTGGGAGTAGGCATGTGTGCTGTGCTGGCAACTCTGAAACAGACCCAATGCTTCATACTGCAAATCAGGTCTCTGCTGGGTTTCAGCAGCATCTCCAAAGCTGCTGAGAAAAGCCCCAAAGTAGTATGACCTAGGACCACTTGCCTTCTAGTTACTGTGAATCAGCAAGCAGCCTTTCTAATTCAGTTTGGCTATCACTAAAATGAGTGATGTGCCACATCTCTCCACCCATGGCGTGATATCATAATTAAATACTTAAAATGGTGTTTGGAAGATATAAAGTGCCATAAAATAAGTTAACTGCTTTTCCCTAGATGGATTGCCCCTTCTCTCATTTCCCTCCTTCGCCGCCCTGCTGCTTTCCTGGGAATTTAGCTCCTCCAAAAAACCCTCTTTAGTTGCCTGCCTCCACTGCATGTCCATTTGCTTTGTGAGGCTGAACCAGTTCAGTCGCAGGAGGCTTTTCTTGGGGTGCAGGTTGGTGTTGCTGAAAGTGCTTCAGAAACCACCATTCAAAAAATAATTCTTTCATGTGCAGTACTGCATTTACTAAACTTGTATCCCACCATCTTTGCCCTTTCTTAAAAAGAAGCAGTTGGTTTTGTGAAAAAAAAAAAAAAGGGCATGAGAGGGTTGGCTTTGCAGCTGAAGGGATTTTACAGCACAGCATACATAGCTATCAGTAGGTCCTGAAAATACTTTCCTATACTGTCCATGAAAGAAAAACTAATCCTGCTTATACAATTTTCTTTTTTTCAATGCTGTTTCTTATTTTCCTCTCTCCATCTTCTCTTTTATTGTTGTGCCCATGGTGGAGGAAAATGGGCACTTTTTATCTCTCCAGTTTTATTCTTGGTGAAAGCTAACAGCATTGTCTTCAACTAACAAAGATATTTACAAAGCAGAATAAAGTAAGGAAAATGAGTGCTGTGTTAAAAAATGAAGACAGAGTTTTGCCTGCTGAACTGACTGTTGAAATCAGTGGGAAGGCTTTGCTGTTTTCAGTAGGTGTGGATCAGACACAGGGGACGCTGCCTTTCTCCCAGTCTGCCCTTTCGGTGGCCAGCATCGCCACAGACTTCAGAGGGTGAATTTTGACCTGGGAGTCAGACCTGGCTCTGCTCCAATCTGTGCCATTGCTCTGCTGGCTGAAAACTGGCAAGCATTCCCAACCTTGCTCTCTCTATCTATGTAGTGTAAATATAAACAACAAAAACTTCTTGAACTGAATAGCTGAAAGCAGGTTAGACAAAGCCATGTAAACCATCAGAATCCAGGTCTGTGAGATCCCAGCGTATTCTCTAGTCTGTCTTCTGCCAGCTTCCAAGCACCACCTCCAGCAGAGTAAAATACAATAATTTATAGACACGTTTATAATCTGACAGCTTCATATGCATTAAACAGGGAGCAAAATTCATGCTCACCTTTCTAATGCTGCAGGCTAGCACACTGGTGTCTTAATAGACTATCTGTTGCTTATTCCTCACCTAAAGTCCTGTTTCTAACACCTGTTACACTAGCTACCTTACATTTATAAATGGTTAGAGTGATCAATTCTCATGCTCCAGGGCACAAGCTGATAACCATCTGGACTGCAGAAGAAATCCACTCTCTGTTCCTTTCTATTCTTGTGCAGCAAAACCAAGCACAACAAAGAGGGGCTGATGGGGTAATTTACAGCTTGAAGTAGCCAATAAACTTGTTCAGGTATGTTCAAACACTTACACACGTAGACACACACACACGTGCAGCAAAATGTATTGGTCTGTTGAATAGGAGTTTAAGCTGATGGTCTCTAAAGAGTTCACTCCTTTTGACTCCTCAGGAAACCTAAGCTTGGTCAGTCTTTGAGGCTGGAAAATCAGAGTGCTCTGCTCACCTAGTATAACCTGCACATAAAACTACATAGCCAGCAATATTTGCATCTGACCACAAACTTCTTGTGGGGTTACAACTTTGTTTTTTGAAGAGATGTAGCCAACCTTAAATCTTGCAAAGCACTCGTATTCAGCATCTCTTTCTTTGCTTTGGAAGACAGCGTATGCATTTTACAGTATGAGTTGCTATGTACGCTGTATGTAAAAGATACATCTAAAATATGAAGTATAATGTACTGTAGGCTGTTTTCACCTTGACTCATACTGGAACAGTCTGAAGACAATTCCAGTGCTAAGTGGGATGTACAGTACCACTGAAAGCTACTGTTCCATTTTAGTTTCGATATGAGGATGCAGCCACACAACAGCATGCACGACCGAAACAGCATTCACAGTAAGTTTCATCTTGTTCATTTTGTTCCACTTTGTTTGGGCACTCCATCCTTATGCCTGGCAGGCAGAATGATGAGGTGAGAAGGGGATAAAGACAGATCTCTTATTTATCCCTGCTTTCTGCAGGGCAGACAGAATTGTTCTCACTCCCACGCCGAAAACTACTTAGTGCCTTTGGGTGAACAGCAAAGAGGCCAGCGCATGCAAATCAGCAGCTAGTTTCCAAACACCCAGGGACAGATGCATCGTCACTGGCAGCATCAGGCAGGCCAGCTCTGACTACAGGACAGTACTTGAGCCTTTTGTGGGAAAACGATGCTGGAGAAGTTCAAAAGACTTGAATGCCTGCTACCAACTAGCTCTTCAGGAACTGAAGCTCTCTTTTTTGTTATTAATTAACAAAATTCTTCCATGTTATCCATAAAGCATAATATGTGGTTCTGCATATGATACTGTACGTCAAGCAGGAGAGAGGCATGAGGTTGTGTTTTTCTCTTCATTTCTGTGTAAAGGCAACATGGTCTGGAGGAAAAACGTGGGATTAGATTCAAACCCTTCTCCAGAGCAACTTTTTAAAAGTTCCCCCGTTCTGTCTCACTTCTTCATTTGGAAAGTTAGACTACCAAAATGCAAAAAGGTGTCATGGGGCTTGGCCATTTAAAATCTGAAATGCTTCGAAAGTGCAAAACACTGCACAGCTGCTTCAAATGACTATGGGTCAATAGTCCCATGGTGCTGTCTCTGCTGCTCTCTGGTTCCCCGTTCAGAGGTATTGATTGTTGCTGCACACCAGGGGCCTTGTTCTGATATCGCGCTCAAACCTGACAGAACAAACCACGACATGCTGCTCCCCAAGAAGGGCGGCAGTGCTGAGCTCAACAGCAGTGTGCTGATCGCGCTGAAGGCAATTTCAAATTAAAGCCCAATCTGGGCACTGAGGTCCTCCTGAGACAGGAATTTTATGCTATCTCTGCTGGAGCTGCTGCACTGACCTCTTAACACAAATGCCTTCCCCATAGCTACCAGAGCTGGCAGGCTCCCACCCACAGGGTGCTCAGCAGCTCTTCAGGACTACCTCTGCTGTGGAAGGTAAAGACAGGAAGATTAAGGACCTTCCTTTCTCAGGAAGCCTTTCTAATTCCTCAGAGGAGGGGTACAGGCGAAAGAGAGCTGTGGCGTGCTTAGCTATCCCCATGCAGATGGACAGACTAAATAAGTGCCTTCTGAGACTGCCCTTGGGCTGGCATACGTGTGGAAGATGCAGCCCTACCACAGGATAAACCCTGTATCAGTGGTGGTCTATGCACTTGCTGTCACGAGCAGGGGACAGAGGTCTGGTGTGCGCTGATGTGCCTGACAACTTGCTCTTTCCAGCAGGTGCCACTTGACCCAGGTAGTGGCGAAGCGGTGGCCATTCACTGCTGCTGGCCCACAGGGTTTGCTTCATCCTACAGTAAAGAGCTGGCTCTGCAGTTTCGAGGCCCAGAGATAAGCAAAGGTAGAAAAGGAGGAAAAGGTTAATCCCGGCTAATCCTCAGAGAGAATTATTTGGGAGGTGAGGAGAAACTGGTACAAGGGAAATGGATGGCAGCAGATGAAAATGTGCCTTTACAGGTCTTGTTAAGGAAAAAACGATTGGATAGGGAACAGAGGAGTCGTGTGATGGGCAGGAAGAGAGACCCCAGTGAGGCTTGTGTGTCCTTTAAAAATGTTTGAAACTGCCTGTAATCAGAATGACAAGGCTTTGGGAAGCTTCCTACACTGCTGGGAACAGAGGGCAAAACAGCTCTTTTGGTAGTAATCTGAAATAAAAGGCATAGGCTCATGTCTCCTGCTGTCCTGTTGAACAGGGTATTACAGGCAGAGCACAAGTGCAGGTAATTCTCTGTGCATTGTGTCTGCTCTGGGGCCTCTGTGTATGCAGTCGTCTACAGAAACAAACCTAGTGAAGTACTGGGCCCAGCTTCTGCCATGCTGACTTTGCTAGTGTGGTACCCTGTGACCCAGTCCTTCTCTTCTCACTGTACAGAGACCCTGGAAAGTTGACACACCCAAATCCCTTAGGGCTTCAGGGTCATAAAATAAATAAAACTGCTTTTCTAATGCAGCCTTTGGAAAGCCCGTAAGAAACATATTGATTGGAAAATGCTTGATTAGAATGACCAAGCTCTAAGATCTCACACAGGGAAATAAATCTTTTCAATTCCCCACACCCAGTGCCAAGCTCAGCTTCCTGGAAGCAACTATGGCCCTTTCTGGAACTGAGGTGAAAATCCCATGTTCCATCACCTCCCCTGACCTGCTGACATTACACATGGTTTGCATTTGCTGATCAAATGCACAAGCAGGACTCTAAATTAGCTTGCTGGGCTGAGATAGCTCACCAATTAATGATGGCAGATGAAGTCACCAGTACAAAAACCCCACAAAATCTGAAGTCTGTGTAAGCGGGAAATGAAGAAGGAAAGGCCCCACTCTACAGAATTCAATATGAAACACATATTCTTTCTCACTCTATAGCCGAACCCTTTTCTTTGTAGATACAGGTTAGTAAATGAAGTAACTCTCTTACACAAAATTACTCAGCTATGTCTAAGACCCTCTGTCCCAGCAACAGAAAAGTCCCTGAACACTGCAGACCAATTCCTGAAGTCCTTAGAGTTGTACCTGATGTCAGAATAAAGCCTCAAGTACAACCCCAATCATTTAACGTGGCCAGTTGTGCTGCATTTCTTGTAACTGAAATCAGTATTTGACCCATAGCAGCTGCATCTCTCCTTTCTGTTTCCATCTGCATCATCTGGAGTCAGCTTGCAAAAAAAAAAGGACCTTAGGATGCAGCCCTCTTTCCTCTGTGAGCTGCCCCATTCTGGGATCAGTTACAGAAAATGTCATAATGCTGGAGCAGTCTACCTGCTGCTGACAGGCAGTCTGTAGCCTGAAAAGAGAATTAATCCAGGATGGGGCAAACCAGCCTGGATAAATGGTGCTGGCATGCTTGCTGAAGTGGCCAGGGTTTGAAGTTCTGGAAGGCAAAAGCTACCAGCCAAAGAAGCGAGCAACCACAGAGGTGATGAAAAGACCAGCCTGTTTTCTAGGCGCTAATTCCATGATCCATGTCCAAGAGCTTTCAAGAACTGCACAGAACGGCTCCAGCTTCCTTTCGTTTTGTTTGCAAAAGCTTCCTAGAAGCCTGACAAGAGCTGTCCTTCCAGGCAGGGAGAAGGCTGGCTTTTTGCATCTGGGCACCACATTCAGAGAAGGCCAGAGCCTAAATATGAGTCAGTGAGCTGCGGGCAGCACAATGCTGTTCAGCTGACTACAGCTGTTCAGCTGCTACTGTGGTGTTCACACTCAGGAAAGAACTTGCTTGGGTCCCAGACGACCCCTCTCTTTGCTCATGTTGTGCCCATAGGGCAGGTGACCATGGGATTCCTACCAGAGCGGCTTGTGCAACACAAGCAGCTGGCAGGGGGATGGGGAATGGGGAAATGTTGCTTTGGATCTGCTCCCAGTTATAGCCTTAATCCACTCCTGACTTCTTCTCAACCAATTTTTTGGCCGTTTTCCATGGAGCAGACATTGCTTTCCTACTGCTCCCTTCCAAAAGGAGCTGAAAGAAACGTCTTCTGTTGCTTTTTTCCTTGTATGTACACGAACTCTATCCCAAACAACACTAGCTGAGCCCTGACAATGGCACGGGATAGCAAGCTCAAAAGACCACACTGCCAGAAGCAAGCAGTTTTGCAAGCAGAAGTCAAGGAGACTATAAAAACTTGAATTTTCTTCTCAGCAACTCTTTATTGTTTCAAACCAATTTACCTTAATCCAGGTCAAAATTCAGGTCTAACAAACATTCTCTGCAGTCTTCCTGTATTGGATATGGCCACTGCTGATACCACTATTAGTAACAGTTGCACATTTACAGTCCACAGTGCCTTTCAAGTGCAGACAGATTAGATTGTTATATCAGTTTTATAGATGTGAGGCACAGTCATTGGACACCTGCCCATACACTGAATCTGTTATAGGAGGGATCAGATCCAGGAACTATATTCTGCTCCTCTTTACAACTGGACAAATGCAGAGCATCTTTACATCCTTAACACCTAGTTTTCCCTCCCACTTCTTGTGTCACCTACTTGGTGCATCCTGGCAACAGTCATTTTAAGGTTAAAAAAGCCCTGTACTGGAATGAACTGACAATACATGCTGTTTCTTTCTTTTAACACAATACGGCCTTGATCCCTGGCTGGGGTGTTGAAGATTTGTAAGTAATTAGAAATAAATTGATCTTGGTAGTCTTGACCTACATATGATTTTACTTAAGTGTTTTGCCTGCTGCCTAATTGCTGTACAGTGGAGAGGGGTGCTCAGATTATTACCATGCTTGCAGTAATGGTGATGGAACTGAAAGCTCCCATTTTACCTGATCAACGCTCCAGAAAGACGTGAAAAAAAGAAGAAATAGTTGCTAGCTTCAATGAATACAGGTGCTAAAATTAAGATGGTTCCTTTCAGCAATTTATCACTTTAACCTATCATCAGCTAGGTCAACTAGATCTTCCAGTGACAGCAAACTTAGAGGTGATTCTACTGTTTTGGAAGAGAGAGATTAGGAAGCCCTTTTTGTACTGCTGAATCAAGTGGAAAGTTTTGAAATCTCAGTTTCACATGCCAACAAAACACCACCAACAACATAGCAAGACATTGTAATCCTCCTGCATTAAGAAGCTGCTTTCTTCTCACAAGGAGATTTTGTTCTCAGAGGCTCACATCCTGAAGAAGTTGGGTCCCTTTCCCTTGAGGAATTTTGGCTGGGACTTTGTTTCCTAACTCAACTGCAATTGTGAGAGCTGGGGAGGGGGGAGCGTGTACACAAAGAGCATGTTTTCCAGGCTGTTTCCAGGGAACGTTGAGGCCAGCTCCACTACAGAACAGTCTACGCCGTGACAGCAAGATGTCATCTGTTGGCTTCCTCTGCACTGGGGCTCCAAGCCTTGTGGGCTGCAGCTGCACTTGCACTGCTACTGTAAAAGCAGATTTTGGCAGCACAACCATGGCTTACTTTGCCTGTAACCATTAAGCAAAACAGTGTACAGAAAATTTTACCACCAGCATGTGGTAAAAGCATGTCATATTTCTACTGTAACTGATTTCACTTTTGGACCTCTGTCTCTTGCTTATGCAGGCATTCACCTTCAGACTCCTAATGCAGGAGGTCTATAAAAGCCTGCTTCATTCCACCAGGATATGAGTTCTTCTGTGCTTTATGTAAAGACCTGCCTTCAGGTGACATTAAATATTAAATAACCGGGGGAAATGGTGCAAATTACAGCTCTGGAGACTGCACGCTGTACTGAGTCCTGAACCACATCTTGGGCTTTGGAGGTAAAAGCCCGCTCTTGGCATGCTGCGGACATTTCCCACTCCCAAGATGCTGCAAACAAGAGTACTGACATGGTTAAAACCTCCAGATTTACCTGCATTTCTTGATGGTTCCTTAATAAACCAAATCCCTGCAGCTCTTACAAACTGTCAGTCATTTCTCTGAGAAGACACTGCTGTCCTAGAGAAAGGTAAAGTGCTTAAAACAACAGCTCTAGATGCCAGGGGTCCTTTCCCACATCCAGGCGGACAAGGAGGCCATGGAGATGGACTCCAAACTGTACTACAGCACATCACCCATACAGTAGAAGTAACTGCATTGCATTTGCATGGGGCCCTTTATCTGTACCCTTCTAGTGCAACTTGTGCACAGACAGCCTTCTTGTACTAAGGTGGTTGTGCTTGAAATACATTGATAATGAGAACAAATTAAGTGTGTGCTCTTTGATTATCAGATGATAAATTATCATGATTATCTTTGCTGCAGCTCAAGAATTGCTTCCTCTCCAGGGTTTAACTCCTGCTTGCTCTGAAGCTAGTCAGCACACCCACTAACTTCTAATATTAGGCCCCCCAAAAAAATGGCTTCCACTTATTTCTGTGCAAGTCTTATGAAGTTGAGGCATTACTTCTATTTGGGGCCACTTGAAAACATTGGCCAAGGAATAAGAAATCAACTTTATTAATTGGGACAGCAGGCAAAATCCTGTTTGGGGGCTTGTCAGATTGGCGTTAGGATGCTGTGCTGTGTGTCTCAAAGACGTGCATCCTGCAGTCAGAGGCACAGCTGCAGCACTTGCAGTCATCCCTGGGGTGCCCTCTGAACTAGATCCCTGATGTGCCAACCACAACAAGGGCTTGAGCGTATGCTGCATGTTCAGCATAGCCTGCCTGACACCATGGCAGCTAGTTCATGCTGAGGTCTGTGGGTACTATGGCTTCAGCAAATTCTTGGGCAGCTGTGAGACCAACTCAGCTATGACTGCGGTGCAGGTACACACTTGTGTGAGCTATGGCTACCTCTCTGTGACAGCCTCAGATCTCAGAAATACACACTTTTAGTTTCTCCTCCCCTCTGGCTTCACAGGTGTCTTGCTGGAGTCCTGTGCTTGAGGGACATATCCCCCCTCCTGAACTGGGTATATTGGAATCCCTTTTTATTATTCTGTCTGTTATGAAGGAGCCAGAACAAAGATGACAATTTCTATTTCAGTGCTGGGATGTCTGTAATCACTATACTGTCTTTCAAATCAGCTCCTTTCAGGTCACAGCTTAGACAATATGTAGTGTTTAGTGGCAGTGCTGATGTATTTTTTTCTGACCACTCCTTCGCTGTGCCAGTGCAACTGGTCGAGGAGCTATGCTGTGATCTTGACAAGAGAGATAATCTATATTTAAGTATATATGTACATTGGTTTCTGCCAGATCAGCTTTCAGAGCTGATTAAGAGCACAACTGCACTAACGGTTAGGTCAACACAACTGGCAGGGAGGTGGCAAATTGCAAAAAGAATAACAGCTGGATGTGGTGACAGAGAAGGGAGGAAATGCTTCAGCTAGTATTGTTATAGAACATGTCATGACACTGAAAAATGCATGGGCTGACTGTATTACTTGAGTTTAAACTTGATGATGTCACCGAGAAAGGCTTGCTTCCAGGGCTGGAAAAATTATTGCAATGTCAATAGAGGCAAATAATTTACCTATGCATTTCCAGCAGAGGATCAAGCTTTGAATGAAAAGGAAAACAAATGGATGAGATAATTCACAAGGAAGTTCTGTCTCACCCTGCTTTTCAGGTTTCTTGCAAAAGTAAGGGTGCTATGAGAGAGACTGCATACCAAGTAACGATGGGTAACTGACAGAAGCAGACAGGATAGGCTGACAATTTGTAATACTCTGTAAACCTATTGTGCTAGTATAGACACCTAGTGACCTTGACATCAGTGAAGCTATCTTGTGCTGTCCTTCTTTCCACCCTTCCTTTCCGACAGGAAGGATGGCCATCCTTGTGCTTGCTATCACCAACAAACTACTGCAGATGTGCCGGGGGAAAGGGGAGCTCTGTCTCTTGAGATGGGCATCGTGTGCTGCAGCTGGGAGTCCCAGATTGAGGTGTGATCAGCTGTGGAGCTGTGACAGCAGGGAGGGGTGAGAAAGTTACCCCTCGCAGTCCCACTAACAGTGGCCCCTGTTTTGAAGGGGTGAGGGGTAGCAACCTTATTTATCTTAGTTTAAGTATTGTGAAAGAGAATCAAATGATATCACCTATCAGAAATATTTAATAACATCTAATGGCTTCTTTACATGGCTGACAGTTGTGCTAGTCAGTATAAAACATTGAATAAGGAGGAGTCCCTGCCTGGAGGACATTACAATATACACAGTCAGGAGAAGGAAGGGATTGAATGTAGAAGCAAAATGAACAGCATGATGGTGTGCATACAATGCTGGTTCCCCTGGGAACCAACTGAAACTACTGGAATCCCCATAAACTCTTTACTAAGTGGATATTGTGAAAATGTAGTTGAAATACCTTTTCATCAACTTGTCTAATTAAAATTTTCACAGTAGCACTCCCCCATAGTTTGGCAAATTTCAGCCGGCTCTGTGAAGGATGCTTGTCAAATTACGTACCTTATCTGTTGCAGAAATCCAGATTTCTAGGTGTATCTGTTCACACACCACTTCTGTTCACAAAAACTCAGACAATCACAATCATGTTAAAGTCAGGAAAGCAAAAGAGGTGTCTCTATAAAGTGGTAATTTCTGTTCTTCCAGCACTTCAAGACTGGCTTAGTTTACAAAGTCCAAACAAGTTTAGCTTCATTCTTTTGTATCATAACTTCCAAATTATCTCAAGTTTCTGCTCTCCTGGGAAGACTGATTCACAATCAACTTGCACAAGTTGGAACATCTTTTTTTAAAAATCCACCTTTTCGACCTACTGGTCATGTGCCTGGACTTGTCTGAACTTCGCCATCCCTGATGCCATATCTTCTGTCCTACTAAGAAACACTTGCCAGGATATCCTCTTTGGTTAAGCCAACCGTTAAGCTTTCATGGGTACCGTTACGTACCCGTGAAAGCTGTTTTTGCCAACTGTACCAGCAATAGCAATTTTTGGAAATGTTGTTTAGTATTAGATCAGAGGAAGGGAAGCTTCTTGGTAACTAGTGCACGAGTCAAATCCAGATCGCAACAGGACTGCACAGCTTATAAGCCTCTCAGGCTGTGGATCAAAGTGTGCATGTGTATGAGTTGGAGATGGCAGGGAGTGGGGTGAGTAGAAAGACAGACTTGAGAAGCAAGAAGGTAGGAAGCGAACATGCACATTAGGGAATGATAGTGAACCATGTTTTGACAAAAGGATACCTTCTAACCTAACTTTTCAGGTTGCCCTAACTTTTCCCTTCATGCTTGTTTTTATAATTCCCACATTAATTACTAAGCTAACAGACACAAGTTGTCAGTGCAAAGCAAGTTGACATTCCAGGTCTTTCCTTTCTTCTTAACAGTCTACAAGTGGAAAACTACTTTTCTGAAATGCTTTGCTTATTAATGTGATTTTGATTTTTTCACATGACTGGGGTCAACTGGCTTAGCACTGACAGCATGGTACAGAAATGCAGACATGGGCACATTGTCAATTTGGCGGGGGGGGGGGGAAGACTTCTTCGGCAATTTCACAGAAAATGACATTAGGGAATGCAAAGTGCCAAAAATTTTCCCATGAAGCCCTGAAAAAATCTGCAGACTCTAGATGTCTCACACCACTCTGGCAGATAATAAACATAGAGCATATGGACTCAAATACTGTATGTTCATGAAAACACAGTCCTCTGTGTTTGACACCATGTAGAGTTTCTGAGGACATGAATGTAATTTCAGAAAAGATTTACACCCTTGTTATTCAGGTGTTCGGATAACCAAACAATGGAAATTCAGAAAAAGGTTTATTTGTGGGCTGGTTCATTCCTTCATAAATTACAGCATTTCTTTCTTCTACCTTCCTCTGAAGCAGCTGGAATGAGCAACTGTTAGGTTGGTCCTGTTCAATATTCTTTCTTCCCTGCTCTGACCCAATTTGTTAATCTAGGTCCTGAAACACTACTTCACTTGAAGATTAAGCATTAAAAGAAAGCACTACGATTAATTTTTAAAACGACGTTTTGTTGATGCCTCATTTGAACTTTTTCTAGACTTCCTCTTTCCCCCACTACCCCTGAGGTGTGCACACGGTGTGAAGAGGAGATTTGTTTTGTCAGCCCAACCTCACCCTTACTCATTTCGTGCTGTCACAGTCTATGCTTTTGCAACTCTGCTGACGGAACCAGGTAGGAGGAGGAGGAGGCTGATTCGGCAAGAGGAGTCTTTTGTTTGCACGTAAATACCTTGGTGTTATCAGAAAGAAAACAAGGAGTGAGCAGCATGCATTGAACACAGCACTGTCATTCTGTTTTTCCCCCTTCTCTCCCAGAACTATAAAGCAAGCCTGTGTGTAAGAGAAGGGCTGACATGCAGAACAAGTGTTGCTTCACTGCCTCCCCTTCATTGCTAAATGGCATTCTTGCAGCAATTACAATTGCTAACCTGGAGACATGATACTGGGAAACAGGTTGTTCTCAGTAAGGGGCATTAAAAACTCCATATAGGAACTAGTTTTGAAGAAAAAAAGATTTTGAAAATGTAACAACAAAGAACAGATCTAGAAGAACAGGCTGAGACATGCATTAGTAAAGCCAAAGAGTCCAAGATGGTCTACACCGAGATTTTTCTGTGTATCTGGACATATTGCTGTCTCTTCATTTTTGTGTCCAGAGAAGGGATTTTTACGGCAGAGGACAAATCAGCAGAGAACTGAGCCCAAAGCTGCACATGAAGTACCAGCATTTCTTAAGACATAGTTCCTTTTCTGTTGTTTTTGTTTTTGCCAAAGACACATACATGAACACAGCCCCCAGACTGTACTGTTCACAGAGGCAGACGCAGTGTTGACCCTGACTGGGACAGAGGCAGTACAGTTCCTCTGCAGCAAACTTTCTAGTTCTCTTTGTAGTTCAGTTCACCTATCCTTTTGAAGGCCTGAGCTGATTTTTCCTTGCACAGCCTGCATCTCCATGCAACAAGAAAGACCTTTCAGGCTCAGAGCTTTTATTGCATACTGAGGAATGCCTCCCTCTGCAGCTTCCCACCAGGCTGGCTGGTCCCACAGCCTTGCACCCTGGCAGCTCCAATGCACACACATTTCTGCTGACTCTGTTAGCCTCGACTAAATCCTGTTCTTCCACCCAGCATGTTCTCTCACTCTGGGGATAAGGAGAGAAAGACAAAATGTTTGGGTTCTTATTTTTGCATGCTGCTCTGCTTTAGCATGCAGAAAGATCACTCTGTTTTTTCAGTCTTTGCCCTCCTGCTTAAGTAACGCTACTCACCCAGTTATCTTTTAAACCTGGGAAGCAGCAACTTGCATAAAGCAGCATTAACACACTGGATGCACCCTCAGGGTGTGCACCCAATCCAGAGCATAACACTTCAGCCGACCCATTCTTCTGACCATACCCTCCAGGCACCTCCAGACAATTTGGTCATAGTGAAACCCTAGCCATGAAAAATCCTCATGAACACACCATATTGACCATGAACTTATTCCATCCAGCTGATTGTTAAACGAGCGACCACTTAATGCCTGCTCAAGGTTTGGAAAACACTGGCTTTCAATCCTGAAAAGCATGTCTGCATCTCCTGTAGAAATCAGTGGCAATCTTCACAATTTAGCTGCAGTGCTGCACGTAAGGCAACAAAAGGGAGAGAAAAGTTTCCCAGAGTATCAGAAGGTTCATGCTACTCATTTTGAACTTCCTTTTGTGTGAATTATCAAAACACTTCATAAATCTTGACAGACTTTGGTGTCTGGAAAACACTGTATAAGATTAGATGCTGCTTTCCTGTGTTTCCATTCAGCTTGACCAACTGTGCAAGTGGATTAAACAATAAAAGAGCAGCATACCTGTAAGAGGCAGTCTGACTTGGGCTGAACAGCAGAACTGTTCATCTTCCCTTCTCTCTTCAGAATGGGAGTCAGGATGAAGGGACACCAGTGCCTTCAAAGAAATCTGGGACTAATTCTGTACCTCTGTCAAAACCTAGTGGTTTCTTTGCTCTCTTGGTTTGCTAGAATCATATGAAATTGAAAAAATGATACTGGGATACCGTCAGGGTGCTTGCCCTGTCCAGGATTTATTTAGCATCTCTGCCAAACTCTTAAAAAGACATAAAAGAGGAGACAATTTTTCATCTTCTTTCACAGTGTGGTTGCCAATATCACAGGCTAAAGCTGCATCTCCTCAGGAACAGGGAGTTGAGTATGTCTGTAGCTGCTATTTCCTAATTGGCAGGCACAATGGCGAAGGCTTTTGCTTGCCCTGATAAGGTCATTTCCATAACTCTACCCAAGTGGCTCTGCATATATTTTTTCTCTTCTTTTTCCTTCTCTCTCCACTTCATCAGTTCTCAGACATTTCTCCATGTGTCAGAGAAGTCCTAGGAAAACCTTATCTGTAGTTAATCCCAATATTCATTCTATTATACGCTTATTGATTTATTTTTATTTCTTGTAAAGAGCCGGTGTACAGTTTGGTAACTCTATTCTTATTTGAACAATGTTAAATAAAGAAAATTGGGCTGTTAGTGCAAAAAGAATTCTGCTTTCTCTGTATAGGTTTCTTTCACATTCAGTCAAAATGGCTGTGGGTTTTCTTTTTGTTTTTAAATGAAAGCTTCCTAATTACATTTGTTTAAATGAAATAATTTAAATTTGTTCAAACTAAAAGCAACTCTAAACAAAAGTATCAGTGATATTCATGCTTGTAATGTCAAAACTGAGATAAATGTAAAATTGCAAAGCAACCCTCATAAATAGTGGAAAGGAAGATGAATACCAAAGTGCATCAGTTTAAGTAAATACGACATTGAAGTAATAAATAAGACACCGAGGATTGCATGGTTTAACCCACAGTCTTGTGAGCATTTACTTACACAAGCAGTTCCAGTGATTTTAGTGGGATGTCTCACTTGGAAAACTGCCTTCCAGGGAAAGAAAGGGCTGAAAAATCTGTCCTTCTCTTGGTTGAGTTTGTTTTTTTTAAATACATATTTTTAACTTGGGAGGGAGTGTCTCTTTATTTCCAAATTTTTTCTTCTGCAAAGGATTATGCTGAAATTTTGACACATTCTGAAGTTCTCACTAACAACACAAGCCCTCACCTGGTTTTTCATAGCAGCTTAAAAATATCGAATATCTGTAAATCAGTGGGCCCGATGCCCTGTTTTTACAGAAAGACAGAACACAGTTATTTCATAAACTACAGCAACTCACACAATGAGGCCAGAAGGTGCTGTCCTAATTGAAATCAAATGATCTTCATCATCAAATTCAATAGGTCTGCATTATTATTCTGCATAATTGTAGTGTCTCAGTTGCAAAAATAAACCAGGAGCCAGTGTGCTTGGTAATGCACACAAACAGGAGATAAATGATTTTTTTGTCCAGAGATTTTCCATAGATTACGCAGAGCTAGTAAGAGGATGTAGTTTATTGGTATTTTTCCCAAATCTCCAGCACATGAAAGTGAAACAAAACAGAAATGATGGGGTAACATCATAGATTTTGCTATAGGAGACAGCATCTTGGTCTCCACAGGTAGTAGAGCGAGGGAAAAAGTGAAAAAAAGAGTTTGTGGTACTCAGGAGACTGGAGAGCCCCTAACAAAGTTTGTTTGAATATACAAAAAAATATACACTGAAAAAATGAAAATGGAAAATAGTGCAATATTTCAAGGTTGGCATGAATCCATTGCATTCAAGATGCAACCACTTTCTGTTGCTTTGCTTTCACAACACTTACTGTAATGTCTGCTTTAAGTTTTGGGGTAAGCTAGGTTCTGGGGTAAGGAAAATTTTCCACAATTGTTACAAGAATCAATTTGATAACCATTGCTAAAAGCTCTTTTTTTTCAACTTAGAATATTTTGGAATAACAGTAAAAATTTTATAGTGTTGACCTCTTAGAAGAAGAATTTTGTTTCAAAGACAGCCGCTTTTATAATATTAAAAATTAATGTCAAGAAAGTTTACTGACAGATAAGCTCTATTAATGATTTCACTTCTGAACTTCATTATTTATATTTACAAATTAACAGTGCGAATTCTCAGTTTACTAATCTGCCAGTTGGATCATTTTTTGCAGCCTTGAGCTGTTTCACTTTACTTCACTGAAAATATTTAATAGCCAATCTGTAGTGAACTCTAATCTTCCCAAGACTTATTATGTTTACACAATATATTACAGAAGATTTCCTAGTGTATCATTAAGCATTATAAATGCCAAATTAAATTTTTGAATGAACAATACAGTGCTTTTTCCTGGACTTTGCATAGCACACTTACTCAGTTTGTCCAAGTACATGGTGAGGTTTATGTATTACCTCCACAGCATAACAAACACACTTTACAAACACATACCATACTATGCAGATCTCCCAACCAAACATCTTAGGACCTAATGCGGTTTAACCCACAGCCTACTACAGTCAATGGAAGAGCTTATTCTTGATGTGATTTTAACTGCAGGTCTTCTCCTGAGTGTGTTTCCCGCTTGATAGTATGTGCATCTGTTCAGCAACCTTTGCACTGTCTCAGTTAGTTTAGCTTACCATCCTCCAGCTCCAGCTTGCAAAGCACATATTGGTGGTCTGCAGAAAGCTGGCTCTCCTCCTCATTTTTTCCATCTGCTAAATTACATTACAGACTGCTAAAAATATAATAAATACTTTCCTACTATTACTTTCCCAAGTAAACAGCTGAGTTATTTGACACAGGGATATTGAATATGAATGGAAAGGAAGGTAGGTCTATGCACTGCTGTAGAAGGAAGAAGCTCCTAGCAAGGAAGACACTGGTCAAGGGACCAGGAAAACCCGAGTTCAGATGCAGGCTTCCCATGTGATTTGGTACAAGCCTCTTCTGACCTAGCAAACCCACATGTACTGAATATAGCCAGGAAGAAACTCTCACACACTTCAAGACAACCATTTAATCCCAGCTGTGGTTACCAAAGCTGATGTGGCTACAGACAGGTTGTCTGTGTGAGCTGCAAACACTATTCATGCTGAGATACCAGTGCAGACCAAGAGCCCCTGCAGACTTAATAGCTTTCTCCTGCAATTATCCTCTCTACCGGCTATAGGTTTATGCCCTTTCCTCTCTATCAGTATTTAGTAAAGTTATCCATGCAGTCCCTGGAGTCCCCATCTCGCTAGATGCTGCATGTGTTGATGCATATGCAAAGCTCATGTAATTGAATGATCAATGTACATACAGGCAATGTTAATTCTGACATTTCCTCATCTTTACAACCTTAGCAGCTGTAATGCAGCATATTGAGTGTAATTTTTTCCCTTGTTTTTAAATATCAGTAATGGTGAAAAAAACCCTCAGAAATTCCACCACGGCATCATAATGAAACCTGCATGGGTCAGCAGCAGGGCTAGCACTTCTAGATCCAACCTATGGACCTTTGCCACTTTTTGCTAAGGAGGCAACTGATAGCAGCAGGAATGTGCTGTCATTTGTTAAAGGAACCAACACTGGCAGGAGGGCATAAAACACCTTGCCATAACCCTGACTCACGTGCAGGTTGTGCAGCAGATGTATGTGACAGCAGAGGAAGGGCAGGATGAAGAAATCTATCCTCCTAGCTCAACTTCATGTCCTTCTCTCTCCATTTCTAATTATGGCAGTCCGCAATACCAGTCTCCTTGACCAGCCTCCTTCCTCCAGGCTCTTCCCCCGGCCCCCCAGGTTTGAGGTCTTCTATTTTTGCCTATGAACAAGCAGACTCCTCTCCCATCTGCACAGCCCAGCAGAGGGGTATCCAGAGCACAGGAGAGACTACCTTTCTTCCTTTAAGTCTGTTCCACATCTTTGGGCACGAGACATTTTGAGAGTTCAACACTGATTTATTGTTCTCTGTCCTGGCAAAGAAATTATCAGCCACAGCAGTTAAAAAGTAGAAAAGTTGTAAAACTATCAAAACCAAGTTCTTATCATGGGAAGTGTCTGGAAAGCTGAAAAACAAGTGGTGCAACCATTCACCCCACAAAAAGAGCACGTCATTTTTCTCAGATACCTTCAATCCATGGCAGGTTACACAACATAGGGACCGATAGCTACATATAACCCTGAAGCTGTTTCTTTGCCCGAGCAGGAGACCAAAAGCAGCACTTCATTCCCATCTGCCCCATAGCTGAGAATCAGCACTTGCAATTGGGGGTCCCCTATCAGCCAAGAAATGACAGCCAGCTGGCCAATCCCACCAACCCAGTGACTGGCTGGCTGGGCCAGCTGACCAGCCTGCACACATTTATGAGTCAAGTCCATTAATCAAACTGAAACAGTTACTGCTGGTTGAATGAAGGTTGCATTGAAATTACACCATATTGAAAACTAAAAGCTTAAAACATCTTCCCTTTCCTACTCAAGGGGAGTGGACCTAAAGAAGTTCCTCCAGGACTCAGTGGTTCAATTTAATTTGATCTCAACCTGAATTTCTAAAATAAGACAAAGTGAAAAGCAATGAAGCAACAAATGAAGTACCTTCACCAGATTCAAGAGGATGAGCTCTGAAGAAAACCAGGAACATTCAGGTAAAAATGTCTGGAAGACTATTCTTTTTTCCATCTTTTGGTAAAAAACTGCGATAGGTTCCTGACATAAATCAACATAGAGAAGAAGAATTGCATGCAAACAACAAACCCCATTATGTAGGCAATATTTAGGCAACTGATCACAAATGGAGACGAGAGTTCCACCAAAAAGGAATTTTAAGGAGCGTTACCAGGAACCAGTAACTTTGTGGGGGGAATTGTAAAAATCATTGTATGGTACACATGAATACAGCAGACAGCATGGAAAGCTGGGGTATTGTAGAGGCAGAGGAAAAATTCTGGAGAGTTGAAAGGGACACTGTGGAGAGCAGAGGGTAGTTTGGTTAGAGGGAACCTCAAAGTATTGTTTATGGGGCAGGCACACCTCTGTGCCTAAAAGAAGCACTAGCATCATGACATATATGAAGAATCTGAGGTACTGTAAGGCTAAATGGCAAGAGTTGTGGAAGGATGTAGGTAATTTTCAGGTACCTTATTGTCCTCAGTGCTCCCCAAGGTCTCACCTAACCACATAGGCGATGCAATGACCATTGACATTGTGGGCCTTTGCCTGAAAAACTCTCTTGCATCAGGGTGCTTTCCCAAAGTAAGTTTTGTACTGTCAGCCTTGGACTGACCGAACCACTGTTACACAGTCACTGGCCACAGTTACTAGGTGATCCCCAAGCTCTAGTCTTCCCAAGCCATAACCCCTGCCCAAAATGACAAGAGCTCTCTGCTGGAGCCTGGGATGCCATGGATACTTAAGAGTTACTTGACAGCCAGACCATTCTTTTTGTACCAATGTAAGAGCAAATCCCAGTAAGTAATAAAAAGTGGTTCTCCACAGACTGCCAGGGACAGCCACGGGCTCAAAAATGGTATGGCTGCAGGACCCTCCCTCTTCAGGAAAGAGGAGATGGGCAACATTATCAAAAGGGGGGGTTCTTCCATGAGGTGGGCTTTTTCCTCAACTGGTTGTGAGCTTCAGAGCCACACTTGGTACCCAGCTCTCAATGGGACACTTAACTACAGGCCTTCTTCAGAGCCTGAGAAAAGCTGACCTAGCTGACCCATGAGGAGTCCCCCTGCGATAAAAATTAACCCATAGCGTTCAGGGACCTGGTTCAACAACACCAAACTGCAGTGCCCAGCCTTAGTAAAGACTTCATCAGTCACCAGCAGTCGTGGGTTTTCCAGCAAGCAGTTCCCCTGTCCTATCTCCCCAGATCACTCAAGAAAGTGGTTGACTCTTCCTGCCGCCCAACCTCCTCCAGCAGAAAGTGCCAGGTGACAACGCCTCCTCAGCTGCTGCGGTTTGTGGGCTCAAGTGTCTCTGTTATCTAGCCCCTGCAGCATCTTGTCTGACAGGAAGCTTCCCCAGAGTTTTCCATCACAGGAAATTTCCTGTGGGGAAGCACTTAGTAAGCAAACAGAGTTCTTTGGTACACATACAGCTGTAACAAAAAAATCAAACTCTGAAGCAGCATGGGCAAGGGCGCTAGGTCACAGGCCCCAAACTCCATGAGGACAACCATGCTACCTGAGAGACTGGGGCTTAGAAATCACCAGGTGAGATCATTATGCTGAAGTTGGGCTCGCAAGGCTGAAGTTCAAATGTTATGGTCAGTTGTCGTTTGACCTATCTGAAGAGTCAACAGCCTTAACGCTCACAAAGCACTGACCACAACCTCAAGCATGATTTCAGTTGCCTCTTTTATGGCACCTTCTCCAGCGAAGCCAAGGACTGGGTACAGGTGAAGAGCATGCAAGTATCTTCACAGATGAAGATGGGACTGCAGTCTGGGATATATTTGTCTGTATCAAGTTCACTTTGGCATTACCTAATAATGGGTTTGAGACACCCTACACCACAGATCCCCCCCTCATGTAGGGTCTGTACATACTGTTAGAAAAAATGCATTTGTCTCCAGACTATCCGTTTCCCTTTTAATAAATCTATGCTTCTGGTGTCTTTTTCTTTCTCTCCCCTTCTCCTTCTGCCCTTTGAACTACACTCTTTTCCTCCTACTATACGATTGTCTCTCCCCTCCTTTTTTACTATAGCGTTTTATGTTAGCATCCCATATCCCTCCTCAGTTTTTGTCTCCTCACTCGTCTCTGCAGAAGCAGTTCCCTGGCCCCTGCCACGTGTCATCTCAGAGAGGTGGGGAAAGATGCACATCTGCTAGTGGCAAAAATAAAGATGACCCAAATATAAGGGTCTTCCATGCTGAACATCTGGCATTCAACAGAAGTTTTTGGCAGCAGGCAGATTTAACGCAACACATGGGATATGGCTCACTTGAAGATTTGAACTTGCCTGGGAAGTGCCCACCGGGAAGCCTCATAGAAGGTGCAGGGACAATACTGACATGGGAAAACCCTGCTGGAGAGTACAGGCTAACTAGCAATGTCTCATAAACCCTGCAAGGTACCAGGCTACAGTGGTGTACAAAATGCAGGGATGAAACTCATGCACTTAATTCTCAGGCATTCTCAGGGACCAAACTTGAAGAGGTCTCCTAGCAGCATCAAACATTGGGATACTCCCATGTACATCAAGTTAGTCTATAAGGTGGGCACAAAATATGGCAGTATGAGAACCTGTGACCTGTAATTCTGCACCATTCTTATTTGCTTGGGTTTTAGTTATGAGAGTAATCATCGGCAAACACACAACTCTGATTTAACATTTGCTCATTTGGTGGTTGTTTTAAGTGCCTAGTTCAGGCTTGGCTCTTGAACTATATGACTGCAAAAGGCAGCGCTGACTATTTCCCCCCCTCTTCTAGTTAATTGCAGCTGTGGTAAAGGGACTTCTGCCAACACACCCACAATGCTCTGCTCCACAGGAAGTTCCCAAGATCTCTTCCTGCACAGGAAATTTCCTGTGGTCCAACAGACATTCCTCTTGGCTTTTATCACTAACATACATTTGTTTTGGCAAATATCTGTTCTTAAGAACAACAAGAAACAGAGAGAGCAAAAGCAAACACTGCCACAAAAAAAAAGCAGTTATGATTGGGGTTACAAGCACGATCAAATTAGCCTCTGTCACCCATGAAAATATATGCTATTGGAACTGACTCATGAAGTTTTCTACCTAAAACATTATTCAGAAATAAAGCCTGTTTGATATACACAGATGCAATGTTTTTAAGATTACACACACAAGTTTTCTTTGCCTTTTTAGAACATTTTACTGATGCAGTTTCCTAGAAATGTGCTAGGCGGTGTGAAAGGAATTCTGAATCTTTCCTCTCTTTGCAAATTTCATGTAATTATGGCCCAGGTTCTGAACTTACCTCATCATTATTAACATCAGCAAAGTTAACAGAAGAAAATGCTCAAAAAGAAATGCATCTGTTATATTTCACCAGACACACCCTCCTGTAATCAAAGCTTCTCCAAATCCTAAATCATTGCTCATGAACACAAGAAAGTTAACAAAATTTTGGAAAGGGAAGAGACTTCAGTTTCATGCTTCCAAATTCTTAAAAGTTATGAAGCCCAGGAGACACTGGGTAAGATTTTCAGATGCACTTGCACACTCCAAAATGAAGATAAGGGCCTAGAAAACTTCCAGGAGTGCCCAAAAGAGTAAGAGATCTACATTGCCTATACATTCCTGAAAACCCCCAAAGGCACCTTGTATTACCTTCATTCACCTAAAAAAAAAAAGTTCAGGAGCAAAAGATTCAAACAGGAAACTTTTTTTCACCATGAGGCCACTCAAGCACTGGGACAGGCTGCCCAGAGATGTTGTGCAACCTCCATCATTGGAAGTTTTAAATACCCAACTTGATAAAGCACTAAGGGACCTTGTCTGGCCTCATAGCTGATTCTGCTTTTTTTGCAGGTTGGAGTAGAGACCTCCTGGGGTCTATTCTAACTTGAATTATTCTGTGACCCTAAATATCTCTGTAAATGTGACCCACCATCCTTGAAAGTTTTAATTTGACACTACTTCAGCCTATAATTTTTCTTAAATGGCAAGGGGAGAGAGAGTTAGAGCTTACTATCCCATCTAAAAGACAGAACTTCTGGATGAACTTCAGTGAACTAGAAAAACACAGAGAATAGATGAAATCCTGTAAACTAGGTTTTCAAATACTTAGTGAATGCTTGTGATTCCAGGCTGTTCTGAAACTCAGTTAACAACTACAGTCCCATTCAGTCCTCTCCTCCCTACTTCATTAACTCCTTTTGCTTGCTTTACTTTAACCTCCCAGCAGACTAAGGATAACAGTCAACAGGAGCATGAGGTTCCTTACTATAAGCTTTTCCCAGAGTTCATCAACCTGCAAATTTCACAGAATCACAAAATAATTGAGGTTGGAAGGCGTCTTCAGAGATGCCCTCCAAGTTCAAACCCTGATCAAAACAGGATCAGCTAGATCAGGTTGCTCAGGACCACATCCAGTCTGGTTTTAAGTATCTCCAAAGATACTTAATTCCAGAACTTTTCTGGGTAGCCTGTTGCAGTGTTTGACCAACCTCCCAGTAAATAAGTTTATGTTTAAATGGAATATTTTGTATTTCAATTTGTGCCCATTGTCACTGTACAGCACTGAGAGAGTCTGACTGTCTTCTTTACTGTTTCTTATCAAATATTTATACACACTGATAAGATACCTCCAAGCCTTCTCTTCTTGAGGCTAAATAGCTGCAGCTGTCTCAGCCTCTCCTCACATGTTAGATGCTCCAGTCCCTTAATCAACTTTATGGCCCTTTGCTGTACTTCCTCCAGAATGTCCATGTCTTCCTTACACTGGGGAGCACAGAAGTGGACCACAGATATGGTCTCACCAGGGCTGAACTGAGGGGAAGGATCCCTTCCCTCGACCTGCTGGCAAGGCTCCACCTACTGCAGTCCAGGATGCTGTTGGCCTACCTGGGAGACTGAGACAGAACAAATTATATGTTTCTATGACACCAACAAAAACGTTACATCCTAATATCGAAGATTAGATCAGGACAGTCAAGATCAGCAGAGTCCAAAGGTGCAGGTTCAAAGCCAAAGCTTTTTCTTTAGTCTCTAAGGAAAACAGATCACTAAGAATAAAGACCAAGTCGTATTATTTTTTTAGAGGTGATTTGGTTTGGAGAAGGTCTTTGCAAAAAGAAAAAAAAATTAAAAAGAAGAAAAAAAAAAATCCCTAAGGCTATGAAGAGACTTCAGAGCTAACCTTGCTAAGACAAAGTCTCTTTGGGGAGTCACCAAGCAAGCCCTCATGGACTGTGCAGGTACCAGCACAGCACCCAGACTTCAGCTACTCTCCCACATCAGTGTGATGGCTGCAAATACTCAGCCATTCAAGGCAGTAAGGAGAAGTGTCAGACAGTTAAAACAGCAGATACTACAAAAGATGTTTCCTGTTTCTAAGGAAGGCAGTGTGAGAGAACTGTCCTACAAGACAGATTCAGCCCATGATGCCCATGACTGCCAGATGAACAATTTCAGTCAGTTCAGTGCTTACTTATTGTCCTGAACGTCTAATAATGCCGTGAAAGCTTTAGTGATCTCTTTATTATACTTTGAATATACAATTGCACCATTTCCTGGAATATTTTGCTTTCTGGACCAGACAATGTGTTATGTTACAAGTGCCAGTGTTACACCCTATCCAGTAAAAGTCATTACTCTTGCGCGTTTTGAAAAATCTGCCATGGGCACTGCACAATCCATAGAGGACTTGGAATTTGATACGCGGATCATCTGTACATATGCAAGTACCTGGGGATAGTTTCCACTTGGAGGTCCAAGACTTTTAGGGACATTTAGATTTGTAACTGGATTTTGTTTTCCCCATTACATCTCTCTAAAAATGTGCCTGGCTTCTCACTGTTTCCATTCTTCCAGCTTTCAGACATTATTTCCTGATTGGCAGCTCCCTATCTTCCTCTCCCATTCTCAGACAGTGAGACATAAAGGGACTGAATTTTAAATATATACTTAAACACACCCATCTGCAAGTAAATACAGAGAAAGAAAGAGGACTATAGTGCAAAGTAGCACAGGGATGACTACAGTTTCTGAAGTGGACATAGTACATAGTACAGATGAAATGCATCAGGTAGCCAGGATGATGACTGGTTACTTGATCAAGATCCATCTTTTAAAATTCACGGTAGACAGCAACAAATTTCTGCAAATTACCAATAGTTGATGAAGCAGATGTATACACACACACACACTGAATAACCTAAAGAACTCAATCAGCACACCCAGCTATAAACTGAGAACATGGATGTATTAGGTGCATTTACTGATAACCCCTTCGCTCCTTCCCACTGACAAAAAATTGTTGACTGACTCTGAGACCTGCTGTGATCTACATCACGACAAAATCCTTCTCACTTATTTATCAGCTGCTGATAAATGCACACATCAGACAATCAATACGTGAGAAGAGTTATTGGGAGGGTGACCTCATTCAGCACTTCATTCCTGTTTCAGAAAAACAAGCCTCCTGGTGTTTACAGTGAAGTCCTAATGGTCAAAGCTTACTATTATCATAACCAGTTCTAAGAGCAGTCTCCTGAATTGAAAGAACAAAAGCTGAGACATAATTAAATACGCTTAGAGCTGTGAGCAAGGGTTGTGTTGCAGGAAGCACTCTCAGAGTAAGGCACAACAATCTAGGAGATTACAGCCTGCGACCACCAAAATGCGCCCTCCTAAGAAAACCACCAGGAAGCAGGCCTGGCAGGAGGAAAATACTATAGCTTTTTCTTCTCTGCTCCTAACAGCATTTTGCCAAGGACTTGGATGTGTTTTAGAGTGAAGGAGCAGGAGAGAACAGACAGGTGAGATGTGACAGCTCCTGACCTGTCCTCCAGCCAGTGACAAACAGGAGCTTTCACTAGCTGTAAACCCCAGATGGATAGCATGTGGCTGCAGAAGCCTGGTGCCACCAAAGCTCCTTGCCATACTCTTTTATTCCCTGACACCATCCCACCCACAGCAATATTTGAGCTCAGTGAAGTGGTCTTCCGACAGTCCTAGGTGGGCTCAGGAGAAGTGTCCACATTCTCCAGCCTCTCCCGGGCCTGGGTCTCCCAACAGATGAGTTACACTGAAAGACGCCACTTGGAAATAAGTTCCTTGCTGTAATCTCAAAAGTCATAACCTCAGCTATCTATCCTCTGCTTCCTAAAAGCTGTTACTGTTATCTAAACAAAGAAGTGGCCATAAATCACAGTGGCAGAGGTGTGCAGCCTCCCTCATAATACATGTAAGGGTAAAAGCCAGAACCTTCAGCATCCAAAGCACAGGGGTCATCTCTGCAGTTGAAAACCATAATGTCCCTCGTTTACGTGGCAGAAGCTTGAGTGAGGCTGACTGTAAAGTGACAACCAGCACCAGTGATATGAACTCCTGAATTTTGGATGAGCTTCCTTTGACAAGCTGCAGAGGACATCTGTGCTGGCTAGGTGTGTGTGGTGTCTACCTCTACATCCAGCTCAGTGGGATGTGACATTATTCACTTAGTGTCATCAGCAAAAGTCAGAACATTGAGACCCAATGCTCAATGCACATGCACACACCCATACGCAGACCATTCATACAGGCACCAACCATGCTTTTATAATGCAGTGAAACAAGGACCTTGCCTGAATAAAGCAATGTAGCAGTTTTTTTCCTGCAGTCCACTTTAAAAAAAAAAAAAAGTAGGTGCTGGCCAGATACATAGTAAAGCAAATCGCTGACACAGTTTATTGCTACTTGACTTCTTTTGATCCCCCATCACACTTCTAAGAAAGTGAAGTTGTCTCATTCTTCTGTGCTGTGTACTTTATTGATACCTATTGAACTGCAGAGACAAGGCAGAAGGCTTTTACAATTGCGCAACGGCAGATTGAGACATTTTCCTGAGGGGCTTTTTTCAGTCGTGTTTATTCTAACCTTCCTTGGGATGATCTCAACTTCCATGATTTTTAGATTAAAAGTATTTCAGAAAGGAGGGGGAGGAAATAATGAACACTCAGAGTTTTGTATGAGATCTGATACAGCCTCACTCCTTTTCTCTTCTTCTACTTTGTGTGCGTGTATCAAATTTACAATTTAATACCAAGTTCCTCTAAGAGGACAATGAACCACAGTCAGTGTGTCCTGTGAGATTCAGGCTAAGGCAGCAGCTCAAGGAGCTTTGGCAAATGTGAACATGTTTACAGGACTCCTCTCTGCCCCATACATCCTTCTAAAGCTGAAAACCATGCCCTGCCAGGAAATAAGCTTCAGGAAAAATTGCTTCCTTGTCTTTTTTTTCCCAGCTGCT
This sequence comes from Ibidorhyncha struthersii, assembly GCA_013398815.1. NCBI lineage: Eukaryota > Metazoa > Chordata > Aves > Charadriiformes > Charadriidae > Ibidorhyncha > Ibidorhyncha struthersii. The sequence continues at coordinate 297,048 of VZSZ01008146.1, forward strand.
CTTACTTTTGAGGAGTAGAGGCTTCACGCCTGTAAATCAGCTGTTTTAAAAAGAAGGGAAAAACATCATAACCAATTAAATACTGTTATCAGCCTGTAGGGAGTATGTTTTTCACTGTTTTGGAGAACAGAGATGGGGATTACTGGATTCAGCATCTTGCACTACTGATGATATCTCTGCTCTTCACTTACTGCTTCAGCTGCAGCTGATAGCCAGGCTGGCTACAATTCAGATGCAGCGGCAAAAGACTCAATTTGACCCCGACCCTGTCCATGCTAGCTCACTAGACTAAAGCTGACTTGGGGAAGCCCACGAGAGTGGTATGAGAAAGCCCTTAAACAGGATATTTAACTGTATCTCAGGCCACAGTTTTATGAGCACTTTAGGTTGGTTTAAAGTGGCACTGCCACAATAAATCAGTCCTACCCATCTCATGTTCCAGTTTTCAGAGAGCTCCCTTGAAACCTTGTTAGTGTTCAAGTAGCTGTACCAGCAGTCTGATCAAGGAAATTACTCAGGGAAAGTTAAAAAAAACCCCAAAACTATTCTCTCCCAACATTAGTTTTAACCCAGAGGAATTTCTCAGTCTGATATTTGCACAGCAGAAAAAGACATTTTGCCAGCAACCAGCATGCAGGTGAGAAGAACAGCCAGAGCAATGGGAGGGCAGGACTGGCATTTTTCAGCAGTGGCACTATGTTACCCTGGTTTACAGTACTTCGGGAAACTGCAGCGTCTATTTTCCACTTCTCTGAAATGCACAAATGTAAATAACATTAATACTACCTTCCTTAGGGGGACTATACAGGTTTTGGGAGACCCTCAGCAAAAATGGTATTTGGGGATCTTGGGATGAAAAGTATAATCACTTGCTTTTATTAGCAGCCAAACCAAGGAACCTAATGAAATTCAACAAGGGTAAATGTAGGGTACTGCATCTGGGGAGGAATAACCCCATGCATCAGTACAGGTTGGGGGCTGACCTCCTGGAGAGCAGCTCTGTGGAAAGGGACCTGGGAGTCCTGGTGGACAACAGGATGACCATGAGCCAGCAATGTGCCCTGGCGGCCAAGAGGGCCAATGGCATCCTGGGGTGCATCAAAAGGAGTGTGGCCAGCAGGTCGAGGGAGGTCATCCTCCCCCTCTGCTCTGCCCTGGTGAGGCCGCATCTGGAGTACTGCGTCCAGTTCTGGGCTCCCTGGTTCAAGACGGACAAAGAATTGCTGGAGAGGGTCCAGCAAAGGGCTACAAAGATGATTAGGGGATTGGAACATCTTTCATATGAGGAAAGGCTGAGGGCTTTGGGTCTCTTTAGTCTAGAGAAAAGAAGATTGAGGGGGGATCTTATTAATGCTTTCAAATACTTGAAGGGAGGATGCCAGGGGGATGGGAGCAGTCTTTTTTCAGTGGTGCCCATTGATAGGACGAGGGGTAATGGGCACAAGCTTGAACATAGGAAGTTTCATCTTAACATGAGGAGGAACTTCTTTACTTTGAGGGTGGTGGAGCACTGGAACAGGCTGCCCAGAGAGGTTGTGGAGTCTCCCACTTTGGAGACATTCAAGACCTGCCTGGACGCTGTCCTGTGCAACCTGTTGTAGGTGACCCTGCTCTGGCGGGGGGGTTGGACTAGATGATCTCCAGAGGTCCCTTCCAACCCTGACGATTCTGTGATTCTGTGACTACATTAGCAAACAATTTCTTGTGAATGCTACTTTTGTCAATGGCATGGAATATTATCAAGGCTTTATTATTGCCTCTGTGCCAGGTATAGACAATTAGCATGTTGTCAAGGTCTTCGACTCCTTAATCCTGCAAAAATAATGTCAAACAAATTGCCTTGGGCATACCAAACAATTAATTCATAAAAGAGGCTTAATCTCTTAATGGTTATTTGTTGAAGAGTGTCTTGCTGTGTTGAAGAGAATTATGATAGTTGATGTTTGGACTCCTTGTACACGTTTTGTTATTATTGTTTTACTGATTATTAAAGTCCTAACCATGAAGGAAATGCCGGGGGATGGAGTGACTGACAAAATGATGAGTTTTTCTTGGCTTCCCTCCCCCTTCTGATGCTGCACCATTCAGTTTTATCTATCACTTTCCATGATACTTCTGTATCAGTGGGGAAGTCAGTGCTGTGGGAAAGGATGAAGCACCAACTTTGAAGTGTGGCATGATCAATAAGGCCTCTACCACATAGACTAGAGAAGAGCTAGTTTTACATGACTTTGTCTCAGCCATGGGCTAACCCTGACACAGAGAGGCCATCTTGAGCTGTGAGAACCTTTCTCTCTCTGATTCCCCCAGGCCTGGCAGATTAGTCCTGAACTCCCAGCTACACTTACAGTTGGTTTAATGATGTGGGATGGATGCGCATGGACAATTCTTCACTGAGGACAAGACAGAGACCACCCATTCATTTAACAGAAGCCACTGAATCACCATCAAGTGTTTATTTATGATCACTGCTAGCATGATTTGGACCCAAACCAAATCTATTAGCCGTCCTCTGAGCCAGTTTGTTCTCCCTTCTCACACTGCCTTCCTCTCCTCCCTTCCCCCCCCCCCCCCCCCCCCCCCCNCTGGAATAAAATTCAATGTTTAGTGGGTCTGTGATGTACATTACATGGGGTTTACACCCCATCTGCTAGGCCAGCTTGTGGGTTTTGGAGTAGTGAAGTTGGTGTGGTGCTGAGCAAAGCAAACCTATACCAATAAGGACAGAATAAAAAAGTTCAAAAAACTCAAAACCCAACAGTTAGGAGGACTAAGGCATAAGGAACCCCATCTTCAAAATACATTTGAATTCCAGTGTGTTTGGGAGTATGGGAGGAGAGGGAGGAAAGTGATGAGACAGAAAAAGCTGTTGATGAAGCAGCTTCAGGTCTTGCAAACAGAGCTTATCCATCTGAAGTTGTTCAGTGTCCCTGCCTATGGCTGCATGAGAGGCTTAGAGACAGAAGACATGGATCATCTCACTGGAACAATTCCTTCAGTGCAGCCTGAGATTCCCTCATCTATCTTCTTTATCATCTCTGTAAAGGAGATTCCAGTTCTAGTACCTTGTTTCTCTCACAACAAGCACGGAATATGATGAAGCAGGACCTGGTCCAGGACAACCAGGGCCACAGTAGTAGTAGACTCAGACTGAACTTCCTAATTTCCTGTAACCTTACGAACACCACAGAACCTCATGGGAAAGAGCAGGCTGGAAATACTGGCTCTGAACCAACCACGGCAACACTGTTACATTGTTTTCTAAAGCGCTTGAAGATACCTGGACTATGGAAAGCTTAAGTCCTCCACTTACAATGGCTTACTTAAGCTGGAAATTTTTGTGCATTACTGGATTGATTCTGTTGAGTCTCACTTAAAACAACCAGACAGCCCTCAACTAGCAATAACTTTATGTCTTTCCTAACTCAGTCAGTCTTCTAAAGTTGAAGACACCTCTGTGGCACTGCCAAGGAACTTGGCTTTTCAAAGACAGCTACTTTCTTTTAATAGCCCTCTCTTTATACTTACATGTTTACTACTCATCTTTATATTTACCTGGAAAGTAAATAGTTAGAAGTTTATGATTGATAGAAACCACCCAGGTCAGTAAACTAACCAATAACGTGAGGTAACAAAAGGGAAGTAATTAAGTGTAATGCGTGTCAAGGCCTTTAAAATAAAACAAAAGACAAATATTGGTACTGGTCTCAAATACCAAAGCTTAATTCTCCTTTTCCTTTTACACAAGTCCGGCATTGCTGCAGATCTGTTCAATTGCTGTTGTCCTGATATGACATTAGTAAGATCGAAACCACCTTTACATCAAACACAGTCAAATCAGTGCCTCTTAAAATGAATTAAGATTATATTGCCTTTCATACTACAGAAACCCTGTGGAAAATACAAAATCTGCATTTGTTTTTACATGCTTGAAGAGAAATTTGCAACAAAATCCCACACAGGAAACAATGTCAGAGCTATTCTTTCTGAAGTTCCCAGCGTGCGTATTCACCACTAGAAGTAAAAAAACAAGTCAACTAGTCTCGCTTACAGTAACTGTGCCAGAACATTTTCCAAAGTGCAGCCATCATCTTTGTCAGTGTACACAGGCTCTTGTGACCATTTTGGGGATGGACCATGGTGCAGAATTAAGCTGTCAACAACAACGTAGACACATTCGAAGTCCTGGTAACTACAAATGAGGAAAGATCTCCCCGGATCACATCTTGTTCACTCTCTGTGCTCTCCGGAGTTATTGTTGTATGCTACAGACTTGCCATCCATCTAGGGCAGACTTTGGAAACACAGATGTGGTGAGATAAGACATTATGGGGCTTCAGCCTCTCTCAGCATTGCTCAGTGCAAAGGCACGCTCCTACATTCAGTTACCCTTCCTCAAATGGTTGCAGCTCTTTTACACTAAAGGCAGGCCTGTTAGATAAACTTCTAATTTTCAATGGCTTTTGACCCATATTCCCTGTTCTTCCATCCTCTTCAGACAGAATTATTGCTAATACTCCGGAGACAGTAGAAAGAAGCATATTTCATCAACGGATTTCAAAATATTTTCTAAAAATTAATGTGTTTATCCTTGCAAAGGACCTTTTTCTAGGTAGGGAAAGTAAGTAGCATCATGCAATAAAGTGTCACAGCCAGTAAAGGATTGCAGGACACTTGATAACCTGTAGATCATTAAATACAGCAAATGGGACAGTTTTTACCAATAATGCAAGCCTTGGGCAAACTCACATAAGAATGACACATAAACTCTCTGTTTGACAGTCAGAAAAAGAAACCACATCCGTCATTCTGCTGGTGAGTCTCGGCAGTTGATTATCACCCAATAAAATGTAAGAATACATTGATTCATTCATATTCATTGAGTAAACCTTCAGAAAATCAACTTCTGCTGAAATAATGTGTTTTGCACACGTCTGTAAGTCACATGATGCCAAATATGCCACTCTTCTGTCCCAATGCAAGTAGCTTATGCCTGAATCCCTGTTTTTCTTTTTTTCCACAGAGCAGACTGGAGGTATCTTGCCTACCCTCCCCTCTTGGTTTCACAGAAAACACCCATTCTATAATTCCTTAAATCCAGATGTAATCCTTTTGCTCATTTCACCTCTCTCTCATCTTCTCGGTTTCAAGTCTAATCCTCTCCACAAATATACACACCTACAGTCTGCATGGGACAAGGGTTTTTGAGGCATGTGATAACCATAGGAAAGTCAATAAATCTCAGGTTCTGCATACATCTCAGGCACCCTCGTAAATCTTGACTTGGAAGACTTCACCAGGAACTCCAGATTTGTGCGAGTAGCACACAGAGCTTTAAGGCCACAAGGCACTGGTTTAGAAGGGACCTTCTAAGTGGATCACCCTTCAGAAAGTATCCCCAAAATGAATCCTCTCTATAATAATCCTGTTTAAAATAGTATGAGCTCCATCAGCTGCTTAGACTGCTTGAGCCATTAATCCTGCTGGATGGCTTTTCTAGAATCTCAGTCCTCCAACAGCTATACACCTTACATATCCTGGATCAATTTGTTCATGGCCATTACTGGTTTTGGTTTTCATTCATGCAAAGTCAGAGGTTGGTACCGAGTTTTTACTTACCTTAATCACTTAATTATCTTAATTTCTCTAAGACTCATCCCATAGCTGAGCACCCTTGTAATAATGAAAGTTATAGTACTGAGAGACGAAAAAGGTATTCTGCCCTTACAGGCATAACATGCATGGCAGGGCCTGATGTGAATTTATACAGTGGAAACACCAGTAAAACAATACAGCCTAGTAGTTCATTTATGGGAACACACCTAGAATATAGCCTGGTGGGCAAGCTTAAGGTTTCTAGGTGAGAATATAAGGTTATTTGATTTAAGTCCACCATGTTGCTGAAAGCTGAAATGCAGATTATTGCCGGGTTGGTGCCTGTGTTGCATCTTTCACAGAAATCTTTGTGGTGGAGTTGGAAATTCTTATTATATCCTAGAGCTAGCTGTCATGACAGATCATACGGAATGCTACGGTATTACAAAGGAAAACCTGTAATGCACTAGGAAACACTTTAGACTCTCATTGCATAGCTTTAACACCCATAGCAGTATTGCTTCTATCTCCCTCTTTGTGCTACTTCTTTAACTGAACTGTAAATCTCATGCACTAGCCCTCCGAACAACCCCTGTGGTTTGGCACTGCACACAAACACTTAGCCAGGTACTATTCATACCCACTTGTGTGTTCAGTCAATGAACAGGGAAGAAGAAAGGTATATTTATTCTCTCCGCCCCAACAGCTACAGAGAGTGCACAGCCCTCCAATGCTAAGGCATCAGCGCTCACGTTTGTTTAATAACTCAGATTGTTTCTTGAAATTGTGCGATTCAGACCATGGAAATTTCCTTGTTTGCATAATTCTGTCATGTTGATATTGTTGGGGTTAAACTCAAAAAAAAATGTTGCACGATGATGATTTTAAAACTGAAAAATCTCTTTTGGTAGAAGGGGGGAGGATTTTTTTTTTTTTTTTTTAAAGTTGACTTCCAGTAAGGCTTGGAGGTCATTTTGAGTTGAACAAATTGCAGTCACAAGTCATGCTCTTCTGAGCGTAAGCAACACAATTCCCAGAGTCTTAGACATAACAGCTAAAATGGTATTTAGACGTTCTGGCTCATCCGCTCTCAGATTTCCTGGACACTGGTTTAACACATGCTAGAAAAACCTGAATTAGTAGTGATGGAATACAGAAGTTCAATTCTACCGCTCTTCTCTTTCCTGCCCAGAATTTCTCCTACAGGCACAAAACTCCATCCTTAACTCCTAGGCAGGGGCTACAGAGCCACTCACCAGTAGCTAAAGCATCATCCTGATTTTCATGGGAAATCTGACTGATCTGATGTCATGCTTGTTGTGCCTCTTTTGTGCTTCTCTTCCTTCCTGCATTTTAGGTTGTGGCATTAAGCTGCATAGCTGCATTACTGGCAACATGATGGCAAGCTGGCTTTGATTTTACTTATTTTGCAATATCAGAGCAGTTTTGTATTTTCCAATCAGGTCCATGAATCTGCAGCTGCTAATGAGGTAAACAGGTCATCTGATGGTGGGTTAAAAAAGAAAGAACAAGGACATGTCGAAGACCTGTAGTTTTAAAATACTCTCGCCTTTTCAAATAGTTAATAGAACAGAGTGACTTCTAACTGGCGAGTTTTCATTAGTCAGTGGTACGTCACCAACGGCCTTTTCCAGGAAATGTGTAATCAGGGCACTCCCTCAACTCACACTGGATTTAAAAATAATAATAATTATTTTATATGACTAACTTCCTTAGAAAGGAAATTTCCCTCAGAAAAATATTACTTTGTCTCTCTTATGGTTTTTCACAGGTATAAGCAATTAGTGTCAGTGTGAAGACAGAGATCACCTCTCTTCACCTGCTTCAGAAAGGCTAACTGTCCATCTCCAAAAGCATTTAAACCAGATAGTTATGGTCACATTAGTATAGCTAGGCAGAGTTAAATCTCTGACATGTGTAAAAGGGATAAGGGAAATTTGGGTGATTATAGTTTCAAGTATTCCAGCTCTCAGTCTGTATGTGTTTTGAGACTACTCTGCAGCGTGAGCTTGCCACAATTCCTGCTGTACTGCCACAGTCCCAAGGCTGCTGAACTGAGAAGAGATTCTATGAAAAGGACAAATACTTCCTTTTCAAATTCTAGTTTGTGGACTTCAGGGAGTCTTTTGAACTATTTCCAAGAAGGCTTTGAAAGATAATTGAAAAAGTAAACCTACTGTCAATATGCCTTGCTTAGCTATATACTGGTTGCCACCTGCCCTGGAAAAAAATTAAAAGAGCAGTGTTGAAAAAACCCTGCGAATTACTGAAGACTATGAAGAGTCTGACTTTACCTATATCATCTGTGCCTTATGCTGAATTTTAATCCAGGTCTTCACTACTAAAAAAAGTAGTGCACCAATTCACTATGTTATCCACGCTTTAGTAAAGTGATGTATGTGGGGGGCTGCATCTTTTTTCATCCTTTCCCTTCAAGTAACATTTGTTCAAATACTGAGAGACAGATTTCCTGGAGAAAATCATTACATCCTTCAGCAGTTAAGGAGTTAAGCATTTTCATATACGCTCAGGCATAAGAATTGAAAACCCCTAAATAGGGATTGTGCAAGAGAGGAAACTCGTGTCCGTAATTTTCACTTTCAACCTCAGGGTTCTCCACACCAATCCACTTTCTCATGGAAAGCAAATGCAGCCGGTGTAGAGCTATCTCTGATGCCATGTTGAAATGCTGTCATTGTGACAGCTTGGGCAACGTACCAACTAGCACTGCTGCACACGTAGTTCTCTCTCCCTCCAGATCCCCAAGAGATGAACCTATCTCAAAATTAGGCTCTCCCAGATTTGACTGGAAAGCTTTATTTTATTCTTAATTTAATAACCCACTCAACACAAACATATAGATATGGAGAGGAAGTCAAACACAGTCAGGGTGTTTACATTTCTTTCCTGTTAACATTTCTTGTTGTAATAGATCTGTGATTGTAAACTATACTGAGGTGAAAAAGGAAGCATTTCAAATGATCAGGGTGAGATCCAGATTGATAAAATACCAGTTACTCTTCAGACAGCCGTCAAGTCAGAGTAGTAGAAGAATCCACAGAAAGGCTACCTTGAAATGGGCTTTGGCTCACATATTCCTTCCCCAACTTTTCTGAAACCAAATCTGCTGAGCTTTCAAAAACATTGCACATACTTCATGCAGCACTGTAGGAGAAGCAGACAGTGTAGCGAGAGAAATGCCTGCAAATATTTGGTATAAGCACCCCACAAGCAGAGATTTAGAGTGATCCGAGTCAGTGTAATTCAGAAGACAGAAACTTAGCCCGACCAAAGGAAAATACGAGGGTGAATGCAGCCTTCTATGGGCAAGACTTAATTGTCTCACAAGGGAAATCACAGAAATTCCACCAAAGTGGACAAGCATATAATGAAATGAACTGTTGGGGAGTGGGAACACGTACTCTACCCCTCACCATCTCCAGCTTTCTTATTTCAAGCAGAAATACATGCTACACGGAGGGACAGAGGTCATGATAAAGCGCTAGAATGTCACCTGCAAGAACATGGGTAATAAGATGCATCCTACCTCAGCTCCCCAGTCTTCCCTTTGTCCTCAAAGACCTTACATTGTAGGAGCCATTCCTATGATAGGAATAATTACCTACAATTTATTTAAACTCCATCACTGCTAGTTTTTAGCTGATTAGAGAAATCCCTATTGACCCACTAGTGCCAGAAGTGAAATATAAAATTTCCATCTTCTGCCAACCCAGCAAGAGCATCTACTAGGAATGTCTGGGCTTTCCACGTGGAAGTAAGAACAATACCCTTAGAGATCAGTCGTGTGGTTGTGATTTTCATGTCCTTTTTCTACCTCATTTCCTTCCAGCACTCTTTTGATATCATGCCAAGAACAAACACTGTGTGCGTTTAAAGCAATAAAAAACCAGCACAAATTAAGTGTCCTCCCACCCGCATTTTACTGGAACTCACTATCATTAAGCTGAATAGTGAGCTTGGAGTGGCACCCGATTAACAATGCAAACCTTTGTTACAAAAAAACAAAAACCTTGGTGAAACTGTTCTGTCCTACGTGCAGCTCAACAATCGTGCTCTCACTCAAGATTTCTTCCTGGCATGGCTACGGCTGCCACCATTGCAGGACATTACCTAGATTTTAGTTCTGAGTAGATTAGAAGTAATTCTGTTTAGCTTTCGCTTAAAAAACAAAGTCAACAGAAATGAAGTCCATGTTCTTTGGGGGGGAAAAGATGGGAAATTGGAAGTTCACAGTTTGAGAAGGAGGGATGGCAAATCCCAGAACTTGTTGAGGCTCTGTCAAGCACACAAAGAGAGAGGCGCACATCACCCTAGTCTAAGAAAGAGGCAGGCAATAAAGAAAATGCAATGAAGTTTCTTTAGGTGGAGATTAGCTGAACAAAATACATTAGCAAAGGCAGAAAGAGAAGCAACTTACGCAAACAGCACATGGTATGTTGATTTTAATCATTACTTTAATGCTATCAAAAGGTGGTGACAGCATAAAAGTCGTGAGCCCAGTGTTTATCCACCCGTTGTAGTCAGATTGCCTAGTACACTTCTGGGTGCCTCACAACTCAAAACGAAACAGGCTGAGCAGTAAGCCTGTCAAACGTCCCACACAAGGCTCCATCCAAAGTATGTCATCCACGTTAGGCAAATGCTTACAGTTTAGCCTCTAAGCCCTTTCTAGATGAACAGGCCCTGTATCTGGCATGGAAGCTGTTTCTGAGAGACCATCCTCAACTCCTAACCTACCTTTAGAAGCAACAGCACTGCAAGTAAAATTTACCAGGTGTCTTACAAAATAGATTTAAAACAAAGTAGGTATTTCCATACTATTCTTTGCTGATCTCTACCTTGGCTACAGCAGCTGTCTTCTAAAACCAGTACTACTTAAAACTATATTAAGCATTGCCATTCGGGTATTTCCACACAACTTTCATTGGTTTAGGAAAGACAGCACCTCAAAACGCAAGCCACGGTGAAGATCTTTCTGCTCTGAACCATTTAGTTTTCAACCCAGTTTGGCCCAACGATACACCTGAATGAAGAAGAGAGTCTAGTACCATGCAGCAGAATACTGTTTTTCTGACCACCTCCTGTATGCTGTAGCTCTGAGGCTGGCATGTCCCTAGTACAGGCTTCTCAGGACAGATCCTTCCTAACTGTCATTTAAGCAGCAGCACCATCTCTTCAGACCGCTGTAAGACAGACCTGGCCACAGCACAGTGTCAGGTTTGCCTTCATGGTGCCGTCATGCATTGTGGGCATGTGTTGTGGTGTGGTATGCCAATCACAACGAGCAAAGTTCTATCTTTCAGACTTTACACTTTCCATATCCGTACAGTATGAGGAAAGATTACACACTGATATTGATGAGATAACTTCACAAATTAATACTGGAGTCCTGTTTCCTGAATACCTCCAGGACTACCAATACCAAGAATCTGAGGCAACATGCCTTCAACAAAGAGAAAGTAAAAACTGCCAAAGCTAAAAAATATACACCATATACATAAGATCACACACATACATATTTTTATTCAGGGTCCTTTGTATCTGACTTCTGAGCCCTGTGAATCACCTTTTCTAGCTTTTCTTTAGGCAGGCCAGAAACTTGCTTTAAAAAAATAGAAATAAAAACTCAAATTCTTTCATTAGCATGTGACTCCAGCAGACGAATTTTTGAGAAAAACTTCCCCAAACTGCAATACTCACTATAAAATAATGCAATGTTCTCCTGGTGATTTGAGCATTTCAAAGCTCCTAAGAAACCCTCAAAGCAATGGCGAGGGGTAAGGCCTTCATAGCAGAACAAGGCACATAACGCACAGCAATACAGGGGACTCTTGCAAAGAATTAAAGCAGCTTTAATTGCCAGCTGACTAGGAGAAAGGGAATAAAGGGAGAAAAGAAAATGCTGATGCCACACTTGTAGCAGTGCATGTCAGATCACTTCGTGGAACTAGGTATTGTGAGCAGAATCACCCATCAAGTTTACAGACAATATAGTTGAGACGAAGAAAGGTGACGATAAACTCTTGCTTGTTTGTTCCCCCTACCCCGGTGCCATCTGAAATCATATCCTCCATCTGCATGTACAATGTGTTCGTCAACCCAAGCAGTCTAATCAAAGCTCTCCATGCAGTTCACCTGAGTTTGCACCTACAGGCACTCTTTAGGGCACAGAAACCCAGAAGCACTCACCTTCACTTTTAAACAGATTAGGATGGTGCAGAGGAGGGAAATAATACGAGCCGGCTTCTGCCTATTGAAAACTCAGCTGTAACAGCCTGAGCTCTCTGGGGATGCCCTCCCTCCATTGTGTCTTGGCTGGGATAGAGCAAAGGTCCTTTTTTCCTTATTTAACAGGAAATAGGTATCTGCAACCCTTCCTCCCAGACATTTTCATGACCACACCAAGACATTCCTTATTATATGCACTGACTTAAACTCTGCTAATTTCTCCTTGCCACAACTGCATCAGCAGCCACAGCGCCCAGTTTACATGGCAGCCACATGCCATTTCTAGGACCTGCACCTGGGGTCCCTGCTGTGGTGGCCAGCATAGCAGGGCTTAAACCAGAGCTGCCTGCTCCAGGGGGAAAGGGGTACCACAGCTCATCCGTTTAGCAAACCATCTCCGGCATCACACCCTGTTGGTTGAAGGGGGCTGCAAAAGATAGATGAGAGGGCAGCAAATAGAAGGGGAGAGGGAAAGGGGGAGGGAGGGTAGGAAAGTGAGACATACAGGGAGGAAGGCTGTGGGGAAGGATATGCTCCACTACGGAGAATCCTGTCAGGATGCAATTTATTTTCATTGCGCGGGAGTATAATAGTGCACTGCCTGAGCTCATTCAATAGCTGTTTTGAAGCGAACCAGGCTGGTATGTCTTTAATTTATCATTTCATTATGAAACGGTTTCCCTTCCAAGAAGCCTTCAAGTCAGGAAGCTCTGTCTGCCCACACAGGAAATTCCTTTGCAGCAACTTCCCCAAAAAGGAAATTTCCCTCAGAAGTGAGCCCAGCTCATGCCTTTGAGCAGAGCTGTTTGAAGAGACTCTGGCATGCGAGCCCTGCAAACACCCCTGCCTGCTTACTGCAGCCGGCATGCCGGGATCAGCAGCACTGCCCTCGCATGAGCATGCAGAGACCCCACCGCACCCGGCTTTTCTCCTGCTCCCTCCTCCCCCAAGACAGCCAGGAGCATTTGGAGGAGACAAGTTGCTGAGCTTTCACTAGCAAAAAATCTGTCTATTCAGGAGAGAGGCACAGGACACAGAGAGCGAGCTGAGAAAGAGCAGGGGAAGAGGAGAGGAAGCTGTACAAAAGCTTCCCAAATGACCCTAAGCCCCTACTTGGAAATCAGGGGGAAAATTTGCATCGTATCTTAGGTGTCTTCTGATGGCATGCGGGAGACTTCACTCTGTCCTTTACATGTGCTATGGGTTTTATTTAATGAACTTTTGCAGTGAAGACTTGCAAGCAAAGGAGAAGGGAGGGGAGAATATACAGAGGGAAGGGGGGAACCACATTTACAAAAATGAATCTCACAGACATCTTGTGAATCATTAAGTGGAGAGAGCCAAGAACATCCAGGCCAGAGTGAATAACAACATACGGTATTTTATGAAGCACCTTAGCAAAGGAGACACAGATCAGAAGCACTGCCAGACTTCCAGTAAGTTTTTAATTTACCATTTCAAATCACGAGTAATACTGAATAATAACTTTTTTTAATGACTACGCCCAGAAACCCAAACTGTTGTTTGGGGCAAGAGAGGAAGCAGAACTGAAACTCATGTTACAGGGATGAGACAGGGCCACAGAAGCTGCACAGGCTGAACTGGATCTTGGACTGGACAACAGCGGGAAAATTAAAGCAGCCCTTTGATGGCATGTGGGAGAAACAAGAGATAACAGAATCACATACAGGGGTGATTACGATCCTCTGGAAACCTATACGCTAGGGAGAGAGACCCTCCTCGTCTACCCCTCAGTCTCAACTTCAGAATCTGTTTTTCAAACACTTGATGGGGGAGATCTGGACCTTGAAGCCGAAGCTCCAGCAGGTGGCTGCCTGCCCTCCTCTCCCATTCCCTCCTTCATCAGATAGCTTTATCCTGTTCTCTTGCCAGCTAATTTACATGACTTTTTTTTCTATTGCTGCCCTTGGCATTACATTCAGCGATTCAGTCAGCTGTTGTGTAAAGAGACTTTTGTCAGAATTGCTTAAAGGCAAATCCCCCCACTTAACTTTTATCCGTGGCCTCTAGCTGATGAGTTAGTTATCACCTAAAAGAGCCCTCTGGCGTAGCATATGCATACCGAATATGTATCTGCTTGGATGGCATCCACGCTACTGTCAGATCACTGCAGATGATTACAAGATGGGGTAAAACATAAAAACTGCCATACTAGAAAAGACTGCCGACCCATCTAGCCACATGTCTTCAGTAGCGGCTGCATAAGCAAAAAGTATAAGGAATAATGAAACATTAAGCAATATCTTCTATAATATATATTGCTTACTTCAGTCTCTGGTAATCTGTGGTTTAAGGACGTCATGAGCTGTGGTTGCATACAGACAACTGTTTCCATACTGACCAAATGACCTATCCCTCTTTCCACAGGTTTATCTGGTTCCTTTTAGAGATTCATTTACGTTTTCACCCGTTGAAACGTCTTCCTCCAATAATTTCTTTCATGTAGTGATGCATCCTCATTCTTGTTTCTTTTAGACGTGTTGCCCAATGATTTATCTCAGATCTCTGGATTTGCTGTTTTGTGAGGAACTGTGAATAATCATTCCCTGTTCACCTTCTGCATACCAAGTATGACTTCATAGCCACATGGTAACATTCTCCCTGTCAACCCATTCACTTACAAAACCATCTTTTCCTCAAACTGAAGAGTCCTATCCCTGCCTCTAGTCTCCTGGGACTGGGGAAACTGGGGAAGTAATCTGTTCTAGCTAGGTCTCTCCTATCACATTAAAAACGACCGTGTGGATGAGACCACCACACCCTGAGTGGGACTGAGTTTGAACAACCTCAAGGTGTTAAGAAACCTCTCTAGAAGTTCACAAGCTTCAACAAGACTGTGTTAGAACTTCAATCTCCTAACAATTTGGGGGCAAAATCATGAAATCGATGCAGAGTTGCAAAACAAATTTGAGACTGGTGACTGATTTTTGACAAATATCTTTAACTTCTCCAGTCAAGGAACATTCATAGGTTTTTCTGTAAAACCACATGAAAAAGTCATGAGCTACTCATATCAATAATTGTTTTCTGCTGAACAACCACAACATCCTTCTGGATGAGATTTCCCTTTACTGTGGTCCCGTATGAATGAGTTGCTGTCTCCCAAGAAGAACTGAGAAAATATTATTAAAATAAAAATAATTTACTTTCATCCCAATTCTGAGTGGCACTGGGAGCAGTTAATTTAGCAGATGACCATAACTTCAAGCGGTAAAGACATGCTGGGCAGTTTATTTATACAGAGAAAGATGATGTCCCTGATCTTCCAGTTGCCAGGATCTATTAAAGTGTAGCTGTCCTGAGGCTCAAATTATACAAAGCATATGTGTAATTTAAAGCTGGTTAAGAAACAGGTTTTGTACCCCTAACTGTATTTTTACAGCCTTTATATTGCTGATGTTACATCGACTTATAAAATGATATAGTGAAAATGCTTCAGAGTGGGAGCCCAGTCATTTCAGAATAAAATTATCAGCGTGAGCTGTTTACTCACAATAGGTTATACCACTCCGATTATTTCAGTTTCCAAACCGGTGTCAAGACTGTTTGTGGATTAGCCTTCACACCAGTAGTCTTTGGGAAGTGGCCCATGGGATGCACTCAGTAAGAAAGCATTAAATGCAGCTGATAGAGCCCCATCTATGATTTTAAACCAACTTACAGATTTCAAACTGTATACAGTA
The DNA here is from genome assembly GCA_013398815.1 of Ibidorhyncha struthersii. Lineage (NCBI taxonomy): Eukaryota > Metazoa > Chordata > Aves > Charadriiformes > Charadriidae > Ibidorhyncha > Ibidorhyncha struthersii. The sequence continues at coordinate 312,617 of VZSZ01008146.1, forward strand.
CTGCTGACTCTGTATACTCGATCTGGTAGAAACAGATTGAAAGACCAGTTCAAACCTGGGTTTCTAGTCTCAAACACAGGCTAACCCTCTAGTGCCCACTTGATGCAGCAGAGATGTGGGGAGGACAGCATTGCAAGCCTACTGGGCAGCACATGTGGCACAAAATGCGCCTTCCACCATCTTCTGCATCCATTTTTTCTGATCATAGGGAGTAATTTTACAACTCTGCCTAAAAGAAATGGTTGTAACACATTGTAAGCGTTAATTAGCTTCAAGAGAAAAAGGAAGAGTATCAAGTCTCTGTGCATAAAACCTAAGTACTTGAGCAAGTCTCCTTCTGTAGGATCTAAATATGTACATGTACACAGAGATACATGACTTGTGTCAGCTTTTTAAAAAATACGCAACTTCCCAGCTTTGAAATAAATTTTGACTGTTAACTCTTTTTCTGAGTTCTCACATGTTCTTACTGCAAATCATGGAGCACCAGAAAGGCTGTGGGTGAGAAGCTGTGCTCTTAGGGTTATTCTGGACTAGCTGGATTCTCCCAGAACTCTCACAAGAAAAGCGCAATTATGGAGAACTCACCACAACACTGCATATCCAACCGATTTGAAAGACATCTGGATTTACTTCTGGGTGTTCTGTTGAACTGAATCAGCCGCCAAACTTTTTGAGATTCAGCCATCGCAATTGCACACACTGATAATGGTGTGGCAGGAGGCCAACAGCAAATACTGACTCCTTTAACGGCCCAGCTGCTTCAGGTCTGCCCATCACAAATACAGCTCATCCCACTGTCACCTTGCTGTCACTCCCAGTTCCCCAGTTTGCTTTTCATTCTGCATGATTTTAAAACTGAGAGAGGGTGTAAAAATTGGAGGAGGACTGTAAGTATTCCAGCTCTTACAGACATTGAATGCTACTCCTTGTTTCTATTTTGCTGAGCTCCAAGGCTTCAATCCTGCACCAAACCTTGAACATCTTCTACTGCATGTGACCCATTCGCCACTGCCCCACACTGTGCATTGCATCCCTGAGAACAACACAAAGTGGAAGTAGAGAATGACTCCTGTGATCTGGTTACACTCACTTTCAACGAGTGAAAACCACCAAGCAAGCTGCAGAGCAGTGATGAAACAAGTCCCATATATTTAATAAAAATATTTGTCACCACTGCCTGTTAGTATTTAAAGAGCAGTAAAAAAAAAAAAAATAACTCTAATAAAAACATCAAGGTGCCTTAAACAATTACACACCCAGCAACACAGTAATGACTACCCACAGTAATGCAGCTAAAAGCCCAGAGGTACTAAGACTACTAAGGAAGTTTCCAAGGAAGCAAGACATAAAAAAGTATGACACACAAAAAAAAAGGGGAACAAAGAAGTATCTGTGTACAGAGGGGTTTTTCTGACAAAATGCCTTCAGTGAAGGATGGAGAGGAAGCGAAAGCCAGCAAGGAGGTTAAAAATTGAAGGAGACATTGCTTGGAAGAAATTAGAACGAAAGAGAGAATAGGAGGGAGGAACTTATATACATAAAGGGAGATTTCCCCCACTAGGAAATACATGAGGGCCCACTCAAGCGGCAGAACTGAAATGAGTAACTGGTTTGTGGACCGGCAGGGAGCGGGGCTACTTCCTTCTGCACTACCAAGAAGGAGGAAGTAGAAAGGGAGAAATTCTCAGTATTGCATAAAACCAAAGAGGCACAGTCGTTCCTTCATCTCTCTTCCCCCAAACACTGGCCAAATAAGTAGAAGCACAGTGCAAACCTACACATTTATTCACACACACACATTCTGGATAAAACTGTGGGAGCTGCTGAAGTCAGTGAGACAACTCCTGTTCATTTCAGCAGGTCCAGAAGGTCACTCTTTTTTCACACTGCAAGCATCTATGAAGCTGACTCAACAAACCATTCCTGATTCAGCCCCAACATTTCCACCTAGGGCTTGTGCAATTTTACTCAATGAGGGTCGATCCCCAATTGTGCTTTCTGAACCCTCCTTTGCCATCGCTATTTCTGTTGTTAGTGCCCAGGGTGTCAGAATGATGAGCTCTGGAGTATGTACGGAGGGAGGGTTTAAATATCACAAAATCTCTCTGCTGGCTTGAGTTGATGGAAACGTTCTTTAAAGCTCAGCATCAAAGCATTCACTTTATAAGCTGCAAGCCTTGGCTCTTGTGCCAGCAGCAACTTCTCCCCATAATTAATTAATGCCATATTAATTGTGCATGTTCCACGGGTCTGTTGAGGAGGTGTGGCAAGGCCTGCATACACAGATCAACCTTCCCTTAGCGCAGCCAAGAGAGAAGCACAGGAGGGAGAAGGCAAAACCCCTTCAGGTACCTACAAAGGAAAACCGAGTACAAGCGACGTGTTCGGGGGCTACACAACCAACGTTTGAGGAGGGGTACGCTGAGCCTTGCCGTGGCATTTCAGCAAACAACAAATGATGAGGGCAAGGAGGCATCTTCCACCAGCTGCACCCTTGTGCAATCTGTTCGGCTGTGGGCCAGCTGGAAGCACAATCAGCAGGCCAAGAGGAGGGGCCCATGGCAGCTGAGTGCCCTTGCAGATAGGATTTGGCCACAAGTCATAAGATCCTGTGAAATCACGGGAAGGAGAAAGGGGGGGGAGGAGGAGGAAAAGGGAGATTATTTGACCTCTCTGCTGTGCTGCGCCTCAACTCTCTGCTGACTCCCAGCATTGAAGAAGTTGCACCCTTGCCCTTCCAGGGGCTTTGGCCATGGTGCAACTGGCACCATGCACGGCAGGGAGCCCACCTCACTCCCCCCAGGAAAAACTAGGGAGAGCGCTCGTGAGAGGAACAAGTGAGAGAAGAGGATGCCCCAAGCCACTAACAGCCCCTGTGAAGAAGCCTGTCCCCAGACATGCCTCTGGATTGGGCTGGAGACACCTGCCCAAAAGCAGCCAGGCAGGACATGCCAGCCTGCAAGCAGACCCACATACCCTTCCCCATTGTAGGACAGAAACCAAGGTGTAACTAAGCTCTAAGTGCTGATCAAGGTGATTTCTGAAGCAGACCCATCCTCTATAAAACAATCAAGCTAGTGGATACATATGTATTTTCAATTGTAATCTGAATGACAGGTAGAGTTGGCCTGAAATCTAACCTGTAAAGACACTTTCACACTAACTTGCACCAAATTTATTCGTGTCTATATTTTTTTGTGTAGGTAAACGATTATTTGTTTTTCTAAAGGTACTGCGCGTTTGGTGTTGTTAAGAGAACAAAGAAAAGCAGGACTGGCAAATGAAAATTTTAGCAAGAGTCCAAAGTGAAAATCATTACATTAAAAATACATGAAACAGAACCATAAAAACAGGGGAGATAACTAAAGTCTTCTGAATTTTCTGTGTTAACAAACTAACTGCACAAAATTGTCCCAGCAAGTTACTTTTAGAAAAAAGGAATTTATGTCTAACTATGAATTTGCTATAGCACATTCACAGTAAATGGGATAAAATGCAGTTGAAGGTCATGCTACTTATTCTGAGATGACAGAGCACCTTAAACTATATAAACAGAAGTACTAAAATATAGGCACATAGCACAAGTATTATGAATTCTGCTTAAAGCAGGTAATACCTTTCTCTCATGAGGAAGGCAAATGCAATTTATGTTTACCATATAAAAAGGAGGTGCTTTTTTCTTTTACAGTGTTGTGAGAATGATGACCAGAAATAAACAGACATCTAAGCTTTATGTAATTAAATGTACAGATGCAGATTAATATCTTAATTTGTTGATCTGGAGAGCAAATGGGTGCCAAACCTAAGACTCTCTTTCTACACTGTCCCTTTCTTTCAACAGTTTGAAAGAAACGCTAAACAAATCTCCCTACATTTTTAAAAAAAAAGGTAGCTATTTATAGCTGCATTTATTGGAGCTGCTTCCTTATCAGGAAGTATGTAGCTGGGAATTACTGTCTGCCTACATCGGAAATTCTTTCAGGGATACAAAAACCCAAAAAGGAAATTTCCCTTCAAAAATCTTCTGTGGTTCTTTGCTGCTGGTGGGTTTAAAATAAAATGTCAGTGCTCTGACCAGGTCACAACCCCTTCGGGAGGTTTGTTCTGCAAACAAGAAGCTTTAGGACACCTGAGGGGAACATAAAAAAATGCTTCTAGAAAACTGAAAGAGGGAGAATGCTGAGAAAATTAATAAGTTAAGAAAATAAACCTTTTTTGCAGGATGCTGAGATAGTGCAATTTCATTACCAGCATTATGGTATTTTCGTCTGAAATGAGCGTGTTCCTAGAGCTTAGCCCTACCAGAAAGCATATGCAAAATTTATCTCTCTGGCAAAGAGCTGACTTTCATGGTGCTGACTACAACTGGTTTGTTCAGACCAGGTCTTCAGTCCAAGCCTTTGTTGTGGTCAGTGTAGTTGTCAGACCCTCCTGACTGAACTCCTGTTTGTCCAATGCACTGCTTCCTCCTCCACTCCCAGGGCATGCCCAGTGGTGCATAGTCCAAAAGCCAGTGAAACTACCACTCCTCCTTTGAGAAGGGAGTATGTAACACCAAAAGCCTGTATTGGGGTACCATCCCCTTCTGCATGTCACAGCACCAGGACAGGGCAAAGGCCACATAGGACATGGGTAGAATATTGCTTGCCCACAGGAGAGGTTCATTTTTTTGTGGCACAGTGCTACAAGTAACTCTGGGACTTGGGTAGCAAATCTCTGGCTACAAGGATCCACTCAGTAAACTCTCAAATATGAAGACTTGCACTGTCTCCAAATCAACCCCTGTAACTGAGAATTTTGCCAGAGAGTCCCTCATCCTACCTCTCCACTGATTGCAGATCACCCCATACTATGCCTGTAGACTCTAAAGGCAGGAAGCATATGTTGGTTAATCGTTAGATATTAATTTCATTTTAACTTGTCACCGTGTAATTTAACATTTTCATTTTCTGGTCTGTATCATTGCCATAGAGCTACTTGACCCTGCTGCCAGGGCAGAATGGACACTTTTTCCATATACGAAAGTATATGAAGATCAAAACCAGACAGGCATGTGCAGTAAATAAAGCAGGGTGCTTAGGGCTATTCCCAGGGTATGATTTTTATGTATAAAGACTCATAAGAAAAGATTTGGAGCTGAGCAAGTACCCTAGTGCTTTGGTTCTAAAAAGTCAATCAGTGGTGAATGTTTATTAACTCACAACATCACCAATCATATGCCTATTAAATACATAAATAACTCATAATTTCTTGAACGAGGATCACTACTACATTAATAGCAGCATGCTAGTCCTGCACAGAACAGTTTACAGGAGGAGTGAGCACATTCAAACATATTCATCTCATAAAAGGCAGACAGTGCACAAGCACTCACAACAGTGGAATGGCTGATGCGCAAGTGCTTCCCCCCTCCCATGTATCTTTGGAAAATGATTTTGAGAAGAGGCTCTAGGCTGAGGTGTTGGACTGGGCCTCCAAATCGCCATGGAATAATTTTACCAAAAATTTCTTCAACAAACTTACAAATCATTTAGTCCTTCTGCTCCAGCAGTAAAATGGGGAGTTGTAAAATGGGTGTAAAATCCTGTTTAACGGAGATTTTGTCAGGCTGTATTTGTTAAGCACCAGAAGGAGTGCCAGCACAGGAGAGAGAAGACATACAAGTACAGCAGAAGGAAATCCAGCCTCTCATAAAGGGCATCAAATAATTGTTTTCTCTGTGTGTGTGTGTATATACACATGACCTATTACATTAATCCCTGGTACCCTGAAGCTGCAGCAGGTTTCTCCTCACACACTATATGCCCTTCTTAATGCTGGACAGTGGTGCTCTCTTCCAACATCCAGAGGCTCAGCTCTGTTTTTTATTAGGGGAGTGGACATTGCATGCATGCTATGTTGTTTCCGCAGGGTTTTCTACCACACTTGTGTTTTGTTGCAAGGCACTCACCACAGAATGGTTTGTTATTGTGGAGCTGTTAGTCACGGCTTACACGCAGTTTCTCTTCTGTGTTTTCTTTAATTGTAGGCCTATTTATGAACACTGGGTTCTTTACATTAATTTTATTTCTTTTTAAAAAAAAAAAGAACATGGAAGCATTTATAACATAACACAAATGAAAAATTAAAGAGACACATTTAGGATGGAAAGAGAAAAGCAAGCTAATTTTAGGTTCACTGTTCTTGACAGCATCCCTTTAAGACAAAGCTAAAAATGCTTCAAACCCAGCAATACCATAAATGTCCTGCTGCTTTTGCTTCTTATTCCTCCCCACGCTTTCCAGGGGAATTCCACAAGGGATCGACTTGAATCCCAGATTAAAGCGACATGGCTCCCTTTCCCCTCTGAATAGAGGTGTGTCTGTTTTGAAGATTTAAAACCCTGAAGTGAAGCTTTCCAGGAGGGTAAAAGACTGGCTTAGCACCACCCCCACACTGCAGGCTCTCCGTACCCTGAAACACAGGTCTCTCACCCTCCCACCTCAGGACTGCTTTACAAGTTCCCACCAGGGCAGGAAGGATTTCATCCCTCCACACACTTCCACTGGGGACTCTAGGTGCAGGAAACTGCTGTGTTAACTCCGTCTGGGTAACACCAGGTATGTTAAAAAANAAGAAGCAGAAACCAGTTCACAGCACTGGCCCTTTAAACAAGTTTTTTCACACTTAACCTGGATGCCTCTGCCACAGTCACCGTCACCAGGCAGCAGTAAGGAGTAACAGATTTAGGGTTCAACTCACCAGTTGTTTACATCAAGCGTGACAACTGAGGCGGCCCTGAGTCACCCTGATTCAAGCCCAGTGACAAGGGGCTCGGTTTCCCACAGGTGATGAACAAAGACCATGCCAGAAAAATGTAAAGCAGAATTTACCTGATCAAAAGGCCACAGCTTCCACAGCTGGATCAGTAATGAGGTTTCACTCTTCCCAGCCCAACATATTCCAGACAAAGCTCTTTCAAGTAAGACAGTAGCATCTGTATTGTGCCCAGCCATGGTGCAAGAATCAATCTGAGACTGGGCTTCCCCCCCATCTGAATTGCCTGTCTCTATGATCACTTTGAAGCTGGCCTGAGACTCACTGTAAGAAACACCCAGGAGGTAGACTGGAGTAGATGAGTTAAATTCAGATGAGCACCTGAAGCTGCCTGTGGAAGAGGCCACCTTAGGGTAAGAGGCAGACACAATCAACATCTCCCTGGTTTGTGATTCTCATCCTGTTTGCCTAACCACTGGATGCAGCTCACAGTCATGAAGGAACCAGGCCCAACCACTTCACTAGAGTTCACAGAAGTAATAGTCACTGAGGCTGACAGGACGGCTGGCTGGGATTTCCATAGTTGCAGCCAGCCTGCCACTAGATTATTACTAGTTTTGAACTGAAAGACCAGGAGGTACTGCTGAACAGAGGAAGCAGATGGGCCCTGCCCTGCATAGCTCACAATATAAACATGCAAGAAAAGCCCATGGTGGAAGAAGAAGATGCAACACGAAGAAGACTGCAGTCAAGTGGTAGCAAGCAGGGCCACTGTCCTGCCTGAACTTTTTTTTTTTTTTAATACTGTGGTGGGATTGGTTAGTAAAGGACTAGCTATGCAGAGACAGAATGAAGCATAAGATGGAAAGGAGATTATGAGGAAAGGCAAGCATACAAAGGACAGCAAGAGGGAGGAACAAGGCTTAAGTGGCCATAATGTCAGAGAACAGCAAAGAAGGGGCTGAAAGAAGCCAATCATCTGAGAAAGACCAGTCCAGAGCCCACTAAAATCAGCTGGAAACTAAGCACTCGTTTCAGTGGGACCAGGATTAGTCTCAGAGTCATTAATTTGACATTCTGGCCACCTCTCACTGTCCCTTTGTCTTATACAGCTTTTATTTTATTTTCCCTGTATGTGCGTCAGTCAGTTTTGTTCCACAAAGATCCTTCCAAAGCAAATATTTTTATTGCTTGCTGCTCTAAATGTGGCTTAGGGTGAAGGGCTTTTTTTGCCGTCTCACTACATACTTTCAGTTCAATGCATTGAATATTCTAGTAACTAAATAACAATATGCTTAATGCTTCGAAGTGGCTTTCCAGCTGCTAGCCAAAATTGTAGAATAATTAACAGGTGCCAAAGGATTAATAAAAGGAGCAGCATAATTAATAGACACTATACAGAAAAAAATGGATCCTTGGCAACCCTGACAGTGTTGTTGTTTCCTCCTCATTCTCTTAATTGTTTCCTGCATTCCTTTTAAAAAAAAAAAAAAAAACCAAAACACCCCCCCCAAAAAAAAAAAAACCAAACACAAAAATGGTGCCTTTAAAACACAAATGATGCATATAAGAAACAATGTGTGATCAGGAGAAAGAAACTCCAGAAACTCATCATAAACTGCTTTCAGGTCTGATAAATGCCTTAGTTGGAAGAACCTGCTGAACTGCAAGCCCAGCTCCCTGGCCTGGCCTGCTCTACTGCTGATGTCCATGCTTGGGGGTTATACATAGGGTTTTTTTGCAGAATGTGGTACAGCTAGGGCCACAAAGATGTCAAACCAATACAGAGCCACTGGACTGGTCCCCACCAAATTAGGGTATCAAATAACCAATATAAATAGGCATGCAGAAAGATTCCTATGAAACACTCACTAAAAACTTAAAGCCTTTAATATAATCATTGCAGAAAACTAAATAAATTTCCCTTCTGCCCTCCTTAATGAAGGCAGTAGAACAGACAGTAATTACAAGGAGCACAGAAATACTGAAATAAAACACATCATCTCACTAGCTGTATGTGACCAGGTCTGGATACTCTGAAGTTCATCAAAATCAGCTGTAGCCTGGAACACATGGCACACTGAAAACCAAAGACCAGAACCTAAGCCTACATTGAAACAAAAAGTACTTAAATGATTTTACAAATAGGTCCTTAGCTTTCCCTACCACCACGACCCCCCCAAAAAGTGAGTGCAGTCAAGATAACAACACTGCAGTTCCAATACAAAAGTTCTCCCCTATGAGGCGATGCATGTATCCTGACATCTAGAGTGTGTCATTTTGCTCCAAATATCAGTACAGGCTGTTGGGGGTTCAGAAAAAAGCAACAGCGAGAAAAATTAGTTGCTGCCAAGAATAACTGCTTCATGTATAGAGAAAAATACAGAAAAGTATGTGCAGTGTGCCTTGCTATGACAATGGGCTGTAGGCATATGAAGGATGTGAACACTAAAGAAAGAGAGATTAGTTCAGAGGAAGAAATGAACCCTTGTTCATGCTTGTATCAATAGAAAACACTGTGAAATCTTTGCCCATGAGGTCCACCTCCCTAAACAAACATGCATGCGCTCCCAAAGGAAGATGCCCTTCAGAGATAAAAATCAGACTGTACAAATCAACTGACACATGCAAGGGGGAATGCTGCTGCACAGGATCAGAGCACGTAACAAGTCCTTTTTCAGCATTGATATTTCTGTGTCTCTTGTCGAAGAAGTTTTATGTTGAAGTAGACAAAGAAAACCATGAAGCCATTAGCACATATTTACATTTGCTGTTGTAGAAGGCAAACCACCCTATTTACATCTTGTATATTACAAAAAAGGAAAAAGCTATTTTCTCTCTGATTCAGAGCATATTAATAGACACAGGGAAGGGTTCTCGTATCCATCTCTTAAATGCTGTATCCTCTGCTCAGTTCCAAGAACTTTTTACCACAAGGTATTGGGCATAGCAAAAAATGAGTAACTAATGACAGCATTGTACCAGACGAGACAAAAAGAGTGGGTTTAATTAAAAAAAAAAAGAAAAAAAGAAAGAGAACTTTCTCTCCATGGTAATATGGAGTATGTTTCCTCAGAGATAAAGGGTATGCAAATAGTTTCAGGACTTCCACCTATCTCAGCATTCTCCATTATCACATTATCTGGGCAGTCACTGTACTAATTTTCCCAACTTTTAAGAATCTTCGCACTCACGTGTTTTTTTCATTTTACAGCAGGGAAACTAAAACAAGATGTTCAAGGTCTCAGAAGGCACCAAGAGCAGAGGCTTGTGTGAGAGCTGAACTTGCTTCTCCTTAATCCTCGGTAAACATCTCCATTTTCCAAACACTCCTATCTGACATTAGTGCAGTCTAGTGGAGATCAGATATGCTGCAAAGCTACCACAGCATGCACACCAGGGACAAAGAGCAAACTGGAGATCACTGTACTTTTTGACTACATACCTCAAATAGAGGAAAACATATTCTCCAGCTCCTCACTGATAGTTTGTTTACAATGTCCCCAGTAGTCAGTTACTAGGTAAGAAGTGGATGTTAGGCAGAGAAGTATGTTTCGAAGTATGGATTAAAAGTCCCTTATAGAGAAAGTTGTCTATTACCAGAAAATTATTCTCACTCTCCCAGATCTATACATCGTATTTCTACGCTATAGGAATAGGGCAGGGCAGGCCAGGAAGAAAGCAGCTAATTAAAACAAGAAAGACTGTGTGAGAAGGGGAAGGTGCCGTCACCCCCAGGAAAAGGGGTTTCTCCATATTTCTAGGTGTGTTGACCAGAGATGAGGAGTCCTCCTCTACATGCTTCTAGCAAAGAGGGATCTGCATTCCACCCTTCTAAACTTTGCACTTCTCCCTTTTCCAGTCTCTGGATCAAATCAGCTCAGCATAGATGAGACCCATTTGCTCACCAAACAGTGAGAAATAATTTATTGCACCAAAGGAAATTGCTCTACTAATTGTCCTGATGCTATTGGCTGTTAGCGCCTTCAGAGTGCTCTTAAACATTAAAAACAGTGAAATTTCTAATAGGGAGGCATAAAATGCTGTGTGAATCCACAGAGTGCACTTCATGTTCCATCCAAAATGTTTCTCTCTTAGTTCTACCTTCGTTTGGGCCAACTGCTGTTTTCAGCTGCACCTGTAGCATAGCTCTTGAACTTGCAAGCTGGCAGAAAAGAAGATATACAGGTTAGGACTGAAATCTGCCTTTATTTTGGTAAATGCCATCAGAATGTCATGGAAACAGAGAATGAGTAGAAGCCTGACAAGCTATCAGCTCTGTGTATGAATGGAGAAACTTACCATATTTCCCTGTTGCACTGGAATGAGTGCAACAAAAACAACAAAAAGGCTGGAACCAAACAAAATCTCAGATCTAGAAAACCCTCAGACTTTGCAGATCTAAATCTTATCTTCACACACAGTACTACAGCCTGAACTAGAAATTAGCTACTTCTAAGGCAGTTTGGATTTAGGACCAAAGCCATCGCTCAAACACATCTCTCTCTCTCTCTCAAAAAAAAAAGAGGGGTCCATGTAGGAATTGCTAAATCCCACGTCAATACCTCTTAAACCTCATGACCCAAGATCTAAAAGGCATTTGGTTGTTTCTATACCTGGTATTAGGAAGACTGCTCTTGAAATATGATCTTCAGTTCTGTTGTCCTCACTTTAAGAAGGATGTCTGAACTGGGAAACGGTTCACAGAGATGATACAAACAGAATTTGAAATCTGAAAGCTTTACAGGAAGACTGACAGCCTTAAGAACCTCTCTTCCTACCCAGTTTAGCCAAGAAAAGGTTAAGAAGTGACTTTATCTAAAAGCACCTATATCAGGAGTAGTCTTTTGACAATATTTAGCAGGAAAGGAGATAATGAGATCTAATAGTTGGAAACCGAAGCTTGACTAATTCAAACTATAAATAGGGCACTTAAAAAAATAGCAAATAAGGAGGATAATTAAGCATTGAAAAAACATCTGAAGACCTTATATCCTCCCCACTACTGTAGTCTTTACATGAAGAGCAGAAATTCTTCTGCATCACATGCTGTAGCTCAAACAGTTACTGGACCTAAACACAGGAGTTACTGAGTGAAGTTCTGTAACTCATGTTATATCAGAGATTGTTTTACAAATTCACAATGGTCCTTTCTGGCCTAGCTATGAATCTATAAACTTTAAACAGTGGTTCTAACAGGGTCAGTTGGTTGGTGGCAGTGTTTGGGTCAATATAGACTGCATATTGAGCTACAAAATACTATACTGCCAGGGACTACAACTAGTAAGGCTATGTAAACATGCTCCATGTTGTTTATGACCTGAGACACTATGTGGAAGACTATTCCACAGATATTTAATGATTAATCGTCTGTGTTTTTACACTACAACAAGTCTGGTGTGAAAATAATAATGGGAAAGAAGCCTCCTTGCAAGTTTAGAAATGTGCCAATCAAAAGAAAAGAAAAAACAAAACAAAAGGCAAGGCGAAAGGTTGGATCACACCTAAAAATACGGGATAAAAGGTTTTCACTAAGAGGAAGCCTTATAAGCTTCACACTACCTAGCATGCTGGCTAGCTGATGGGAAGGAAGCAGGTACCAAACACCCCTTCTAGTGTCAAGGGTCTCTGCCTTCCTGCTCTGTGCATCTGTCAGACCCAGCGGGGAAGGCAATAAGTAATTGGAAGGCCAGCCGTGATCCTAGCTGTGGAGAGGAGAGGACAGACAGAAGTAAATAGTACCAACTAACGCAATCAGGAAAATAAAAAAAGATCTCAGAGATTAAAAACCACAGTGTGGAAAAGAACTGCTGGAGAAGAACTGCTTCTGTGTTGGTTTCTTTGTGTCTAAGTTTTGGGCAAAGTATAGAAATGCCCTGTAAGTGTGGCAGCAAGCCCTCCTTGGGCTGGGAAAAAAAGGCCAGCAGCCACCCACAGGGGCAAGCAAGGCCCGGGAGCTCAGGGATACTCAGGCAGCAACCAGAAGGTCAGAAATGCTGCAGCGCCAGCTCCCATTCCCACCAGAAAGCACAGAAAAGGTACAAGCTGGGCTACACCACAGCACAGGCAGAAGAGAGTTAAGAGGCAGCAGAGGGCAAAACCAGGACTGTTCAGGCAACAGCTAACCCTGGGACAGTGCAACTCAGTAGCCAGCAAGGAGAGTGAGCATGGGATTACAGAAGCACCGAGAGCAGAGTTTGCATCCAGAAAAGGAGAGTGCCTGGAAGACAGCTGAAGACAGGAATGAGAATGTCTTGAGATAAACATGGACTTTTTTTCCCTCCCTCTGAGATCCCAAACCCATTTGGCAGATGGCAACACGCAAAGTTACGTTTGCTTCTGGCCCTGTTGCTTGTTGTCGCTCAAGTACCCCAGGAATGTAACACCTGACAAAAGTTTACTTAAAACCTCTCGATTTACATCAGAACTGCTTCCCCTCCAAAAAGGAAAATTCCACTCTGCTTTGTCCCCATCCTATCTCACTAATTCACCTCTTGCTGGCCAGCAGCCCTTGGCCTTTCCTATTCCTCAAACATTAAATCATCTCGGCAAGGAAGTGCCTGGCTCTCGCCTTGCCCCCAGCTCCAGTTTTTGTTCCAATGTCAGTGATATGCCCTTCCTCCTTTGCAGCATCCTTTTGTGCACAGCTAAGCTCACTCTTCCTCCTTTCCCATTGCCTCTGTCAGCACACACACTCTGTAGTAGAGAGCCTGGGCACCAGGAGCATTTAATACTGAGACCCATAATGACCTGAAAAATACCCACGGCACAAATGCTCTCCACTTGCCACAGTTTGTGAAACTCTGACCTTGTGTCGCAGCACATCACTGAGCAATTCCTATACCACGGAAAGAAACATAGCACTTCCCATGAAAATAAAACCTCTGCATTTGTGCCTGTCATGAGAAATAAGCCAAATCCTTGACAGGGGGTGCAGGGGTATAGGGGGTGGCAGGAGGGAATAATACACTGTATTTAAGAGCAATTTCCTTTGGTTAAAAAGACTATTAAGAAAAATAAAACCAGCAAGAGCTTTAAAAAAAAGAAAAAAGTCTAAAGCCAGGGCACTTCCCTGCTCTCTTCCATAAAAATAGAAACACCTCCTCACCCTACCCCGCACCCTCCTCAATCCCAGACCATAAGAAACCTCCGCGCTGACACTTACGCAGGTGTGCCGGCAGTCTGATCGTGTCTTCCTCCATCCTGATCGCTCGAGGCACTGGGACATGTAGTGGTGACGAGGAATTATAATTTGGTACTGGTGACGAGGAAGTATAATTTGGTACCGGGCTCACTGGAGGTGTGTACGAAATTCTTTCCTGCTGTTAAACAGAAAGCGGGGAGGGGGGGAGTGGGAAGAGAAAGAGAGGACAATGTGAACTTTGGAACAGAGGTGTGAAACCAAGGCAAGGGAGGGGGAAGTGGGTGGAAGGAAGTGTGCATGTGGTGGGGGTGAACAGCACCAGCGATGCACCCGGCTGCCCAGGGAGCCACAGAGCTCGCAGCCCGTCCGCTTGCAGGCAAGTGCTTGCACGGGCGACGTGCCGCCCAGCACTGCAGCCAGAGGCCAAACAGTTTTTAGGGTGACAGGTTTAATTTTCAAAAGGTCCAGAAAATTTCCAGTGGTCTTCTCAGAAACTTGCCGAGGGAGGAAAGGGAAGTGACACACAAATGGGGAGACTCTGAGGGTTTTATGTTGGTGAAAATCTGACAGCAACTCCATGATACATGCATGAGTACTGTTACAGAAAGTGCCAAAACCACTTAATCTTATGCTAACAAATCAGTCATGATCTGAGCACATAATTAAGTATCTCACACTTTACTCCTTCATAGCATTTTAAAGACATTAAGCAATTAGTTTTGTCTTTGCTGCAGAAAACCATACTCTATCACTAAAAACTACTGTATTAGCCTTCAAATAATGTACTACTTTCTTTTTTTGCCTAAACTAGTTACTAGCACTTTCTCTGAAGTAGTTTAACTTGCAACCAAATAAGTAAGTCAGCGTACAGAAAGCAGCTACATAAGGACAGTCAAATAGAGTTAAAGGGCAATTTGTCAATGTTCCATTAGTTTCATAATTGTCACTGTTAGTTTTTTTATTTCCGAAAACATCTGTCAAGAAATTTAAGTCTGAAATTTTGTCTGATCTGATTGGAAAATTCTTCCATATTCTAAGCCTGTACTCTAATCACAGCGCAAATTATAGCCATTGTAAATAAACATAGCCACAATTTTACAGGAGCATTAAAAAAAAAAAAAATCGTTATCATATGCTTCCTGGAAGGCAATGTATGTTATTCCCCAAAACCATGCTGCTGACATTTAATGACGGCAGTGCAAACATCGTAGATTTACATCCACATACATACAGAAACAAAAGGAGCTACCTTAATTTCTGAGCATTTGCATGAGAGCACATGTGCAGCTCCCTACTCTGACCCCGATCTCTGGCAAATGGAAAAGACAAACGGTGCTGGAGCAAGAGAAGGTAATTACTTCCATTATCATGGTTGTGCAGCAGGCAACTAGACTGAGGCTTATAGAGGCACCTGCAGAACACAATGTTAGCACCCTTACTGCCAGCAAAGGGAAGGAGAGGTTTGTACAGTATGAGTAAATAACTAAATGTACCAAAGCAGAAAACTCTTCAGGCAGACTAGGTGACATGTCCAAAAAGAAATGGGACATGGAGCACCTAGAAAGTCTTGCATCTCTCTGCCACCACTTCAAAGGAAGCCCAGCTCATTCTAGTGCAAGGTGCTGCTATCAGCTTGCTGCTCAGCAGCTCATGCAGAACCAGAAGTTTTGCCTCAATGTCTGGAGTCCCACCACCAGACTATAGCCACCACTGCTGACAGTCATGGCAGAGAAGACTGACGGTATGCGGGGAATAAATGATCTATCTCAACACTAACTATTCTGGGTTTAGATGGAGTGGTTAGACAGGCCTGGTTCACTCCACCACCACTATGTTGCTATTTCTGTGAGTACAGCCTCCGTGGCTTTCAGCTCAGTACTTCTTAACCAGAAATTGTTCCATTTTAGATTCTAGTCTCCCACAAAGCCCTTTAACACCTTACTGTGTCCACTCACAGTAAGTTTCTTTCTACTCATCACTGTCCAGGCAACACCAATCTATTAGCTCATATGAATTTAGTTTTTCTTAGTTAACAAACAGCGATGTTCATTGAGACCTGGTGAAAGACGCACCTGCAGAGCTACACAACATTATTCTGCTTTCAACTTCGGTAACTCCTTCCCTGACCTCAAACAGCTGACTCTGCACTTCACATTCCTGCGAGGTGCAGCTCTCTGTGCCCATTCTGCAGTCTCACTGCCCATTTGCACCTTCTCACCACTGGTGCATATACCAGAGATTCTCAGTGAGACCAGCCACTTCCCAGCATTTCCTGCTGTGATCCACAGCTCAGATAATCGAAACACACTGCAGCTGCTCATTTTGTTTATTGAATGAGATATTTATAAAAAGAGGAGTGCTTCTGAAACATAGACACACAGATGCCTGCCTCTGCCAACAGGCGCTACAGGATAGATGGGAGACCTGAAGTCCTTTTCCTCCCTCCTAAAGAACACAGCGTACAGTCCAACCTCAGGTCACATTTCATGCTCACAGAAATACTGAATCACTGCTGCAAAAACAAGGACTAAGTGGCTTCGAAGGGTCTTCTCACCAGCCAACAGCAGGAGAAAAGTGCAAGCGGAAGACAAAATTAACTCCAGAACCCCATGCACTGCCCTCAACACTCAGAGGAGGTGCTGTATCAAACTAAGACATTAAGCTTCCAATACCTGATGCCTTTCTCTCCCCACTGATCAACCTCCTAAAGGCATACGGTAACCTGATTTATACCAAGACATCTTCACTGAGATTTACTGTTATAAATACATACATTTGATTCATTGTTTCCTAGTATTCATAAGAACAGGGCAGTAAAAAAAACAAAAAGAAGTTGTGGAAACACAGTTACTTTTTCCACATCTTGGATGTCCACAGTAACGTGTGAATCGGTAATATCTGCAGAACACATTTTACAAAGCACAAAGGGGAGTTAGCTATCTGACGCTTATTAGTGCCTTTGAAATGCCCTCTCTTACTAATCTTGCATTTTTTCCCAGCACCTTTAACCCAAATATTAAAGTAATTTACAGACATTAGGTAAGTCTTTTTCTTTTTATTAGACACACGGACAACCTAAGTTACAGAAAGAGCAAAGCTCAAACAAGCTAAGCAATTTCAGAGTTAAGCTGTCTTGAAAAAAGGACAGCATGTACCTCTCAAGGGCAATACATTTAACAAGTGCGTCCTGAAAGAGTAGCCCTTGTAACTGTCCTGGCCATATTTCCAAAAGGTGTGGAATGGTAATGTCACAAGGAGGTCAAGGAACTGGGCTTGTGGAAAAATGAGCTTCATCCCCGTTTGCAGCATGAGTCAGTAACACATCTGGAAGCAGAACTGCAAACTTCAGTCCAGTTCTGCAACCGACCACAGCTCTGTGCTTCAGCTACACACAACTCCTGGCCTACACAGACGTGTGAATGCACAAGGTCACATTTGCTCCCCCAGGCTTTTTAGGGTCATACTTCCAGGAGGTACCTATTGCACTCACACCACTGAGAACACATTTGCTTTAATCTTCATAACTCCAGACCTGCCTAGGACTTCTCCCTATGGGGTCCATCAAACAAAAACATGGCTGGTATCTCATGCCTCTAAGGTTATGCAACCGGATACTCTGCTACTCGAATTTTTTCTGAGTTTCCTAACCAGTCAGTTTAACATTTCCCTTTGCATTAAGGCCAAGAATAGATGGTTCAATGGTAGGGCTGTTAAAGCAACAGCTTGGGAAGAAGGTTAGGTAGTGCTGGTAGCAGAACCAGCGTGAACCTTGTGTGTACTTCAGCAAACAGCCTTGCTGCAGCTTAGTCTACTGGTAAAAGAGACTAAATCAATACATATTTGGTGTGGTCCCTTAAGTTTATTGGTGACAAGTGCTAGGAAAGAGCTTGGCATTACCACATTACAGATTCAACTGCCTGCCAGGGGGCTCTATAAACATTTAAACCCACAAGTGACGAAACGCTCAGCCCCAAATGCTCAGCTATCTACAAGCAACTTCAAAATAGCAGCTCCCTAGTATTTTGCCAGTAGCCACAATGAGGGGGATAAAACAGCTGGCATACTGCTTGCTGTCATTGTTTCTGAAAGGCTTCTTCAGCTCACAGCGAGTCAGAAAGTTTCACCATGAAATTTCACCTTGAGTACGATAATTGAAGAGATGCATTAAGTCAACCTTTACAGAGACCCTCGGGTTTTACTCTAGTAGTGGCTGGTGCTTCAGCAGTGCCACCTAGACAGCCAGCCATGTTCACCTGCCCAATCTAGCAGGGACAGATTGAAATACATGGTTAAGAATCAAGACAAGCTATTGTTGTGCTCTCCTTGTACTATAAAAGTACAAAACACTAAATATCGAGGTGCTGAGAAAACATTAGATCAAACTATTCTGCCTAAAAAAAAAGGAAGGCAACTCAAAAGCTATATTGATCATGACTATCTAGTAGGAGTGTACATAACAGCTGACTAGAATCCCAAAGCCATCAAAACACACACCAATTCCAGTTTGAAGAATTGGGGTAGATCCTTTACTGACAAAATCTACCTGAACAGTTAGAAAATTCTGTCAGGAACACAAATAATTCATATTGCTAAAGTAATAATAATTTAAAAATGTCAAAATTGCAAAACTAAATTTGTAGTCACCTTTTAAAAAAAGGCTAACAGTTGAGGTGAGGCTGCAAGTAAAAACAGCTTCATGCTTTTGCTAAAATGATGCCCTTCTAGACTCCAGAGCAGCAGCCTTCATCATGAATGTTATCCAGCTTGCAGTCTGACAGTCTTTTTGTCCCTTTACTAACTCCACTCAGATGGCAGGCACAAAGGACATGAATGTTTTTGCAGAAATGAAAATAAAATAGGTAAGAAAGAATGCTAAGCAAGCCCTCATGTTGTCCCAATGACATGACTACTTGAGTAGCTGGACAGGATGGTATACTAAAATGACTTTTTTTAATTGATAAAGCAAAGAAAAATTACCAATGCAGCAGTTTTAAGGAAACCAGAATGGCCAACATAGTCTGCAAATACCCTGCAGTAGACGTAAAAAGCATCTTCATCTTATCACCATGTAAAAACCTACTCCTGTATTACATGCAATGATACTACAAAGGGCAAAGTTAACCAAGAGTGAAAACTGACATGTGCTTGCCCCCAGACTCCTGGTGTACATGTGCCACTCCGTGCCCCTCCCGTTGCATTTGCAGTTCATCTTCGCTTCTCCAAATGGCGTAGATTCCCCCTGCTCCCCAGAGAAGCAAGTGTTACTACAAGGTGGAGATACAGCAATTTGTGCTGCGGTAACTATTGGGAAGCCAACAGTTAAAAAAAAAAAAAAAATGTAAAAAGGGAGAAAGTTACCTGTCCTATACTCACAGGCCATCTTTGGTTACTCACAGGACAGTGGTAGTGGGATGCTGCTTTAATGGAAGCTTCCAGCTCTCGAAATATCATCCCATCACCCTGCTCCAACTCCTTGCCTGTGGGACACGCGCTCAGAGAGGTGTGCAAATGTTCTAGTGCCCTCTTAGATTTTTGAGGAAACCCTAGGCCTAAAAACCCTTGGGTAACATGCCCTTGCCTTGTGCAAATCCAGGTTTGGAATGTGTGGTTGTAGCTCTCAGGAAAGCTGGTGTTCTAGATGCAACACTGTATACCTCAAATCAGGGAGGATGTTCAGCTCTGCGAGGACAGGGGACCAGGGCTGCTATCTCTTTCAGCAAGCACACTGAGGCAAGGGAAAGTGGAAGGACAAGCCAAGAGACTAGGTAGCTAGGGGGAGCCTGGGGGGTCTGGTTTTGCTATTGTGGATCCTCCTAGGGGTAAAAGTGACTTAGGTATGGTAGAGGTGAAAAAATGGCCTTAGAGAAAAGGGGTTTGGGGGGAATGAGGTGCTTCCAGGAAAGATTCAGAAGGCCCTGCACATCTGGGCACTCAGCAGGGGAATGCCGTTTGTTAAACCAGCCACAGAGTAACACAGGGGACAAAAGCAGGAGACTCAAGTAAGTTAATAATTCAGGAACCAAGTGAGAAGAAAAGGAAAGGGAAGGAAGACATATGCAGTGTTCATATGCACCAGGTACACAATTAAAACATTTTTGGTCAATGCATACTTCAACTTCTGCTACCAACAAAGGATCAGGCTCCAGAAAAAGCAAAGTAGAGCTCTGCAGTACCAGGGTATGAATTAAACTGTCTGCTTCCCTCCCTTCCCCCAGTTGCTGTCATCTTCTTAATTTCCATGGCAGACTTCTCATTTTTGATCCCATTAATATAGCAATTCACGTCAAATCTATAGCAGCATAATCAGCACACTATCAGTAATTAGAGAAATTAAAACAAACACAGCTCTCTGGAATGGACCTTATGCAAAGCAGCACTAGGAAAAGATTAACATCTCATTTCCTGCGCACAGAGAGCAGAGATTGTCTCAGTGACCTTAGTGAATTTGTGAAGTTCAGTTCCTCCCTGCCTCCTCCCTTCAGCCTGCCTCCGACGAACCTCCCAGCACAGGGGCAGGAGATGGCTACCCTCTCACGTCACAATCTTTACTCAAACAAATTAAATAAACCAACACAGAGGTGCAACAGTTCATCATGAAAGGGAAAGGGAAAGGAGACAGTGGGGAAGTTCATGCTTTTCCCAAAATTATTACAGCCACTGTTCTAATTAAATTAAAATCTTACAGACAGCAACACTGATGCATTCAAGTGTTGTGAAAAGGCAGCTTGCAGAGGTCAATGTTGTTGTTGAAAATGCCATGGTACAATTGTATTATTGTCTAAGCACAGCACAGTATCTCAAATTAACAAGTATAAATGAAGCAAAAAACTAGCTGAACCACACACTCAAAAAGTATTTCTTCACTGAGGTCACAGATAATATGGGGGAATAAAGAGTAAAAAAAGGCTGTGGGAAGATAGTATCAGGTACAAGATTCAAGAAAGGATTAGTCATTTATATTAATAATAAAGAATGTTATCCACAGATAACCCAGCTAGGCAGCATAAAACATATGGGAAGCACATTCTAGTTCAGAATTTGGAAGTGGAATTGTCGCACTCCAAAGCAGGTGTAAAGCCTTATCAATTTGAAGTGGGAGACCCTTCTACCCACCCTCCTGCAGCGAGGCTCTAAGAAGAGGCAGTAAAGCTAGGACTTGGCCCACCTGACCTACTACTTCTAGACAGAAGTCAAACACGAATTCAACTACCTGATGTTAAGAAACTATTTGTCCCTGGCGCCTTTTCACATGCGACTTCCAAATTTCCAAAATTTGCGTTACGGGGTTGTCATTGCAACATTCCTCTGAAGAACTTGCAACTGACCTCTGTTTAAGCGGGGCACAGAGAAAGGTGGGCCATTGCTCTGATCCACAGGGAACCCCTTTTGTGCCTACATCATGATTTTGTCAGCACATTTGCTTAGCACAAAACACCACAGAAGGCTAAGAGTTTATTGCACAGCTACAAAAAAAACACGTGAGGCTCTGAAGTACTGTGGCCAGTGAGAAAGCAGCAGGCAAGTAGGGAGGGCAACAGAGAAAGACTTTCCAGGCTCAGATATCTGAGCATCAGAGATACTTCACTGCATCTTTTTTGCTTTCTCTTTTCTAAAACAGGGAGTGCTGGGGAGCCTCATCTCTGTAACATCCAGTGGTTGTACAACCCTGCCTGTACATGTGGGAATTCACACCCTCAACACCCGGGACTGGAATCATGCACTCACTTCAGTGCAAAATTTCTGGAGGCCATGAAACTGAGATGGGAAAACTTCAGGGGTGTACAGGGAGCTGCCCTCTCACATGTTATGGGAAAGGAGAATCCTGGAGCTACTGAGTAGCGTCTCAGGGCTGGCATGGCAGCACGTGTTTTCACCAGGTTGCATTATGGAGCTGTCACTGTACTGGCAAGCTGCAATGCTACTACGTATTCAAACACATTTCCAGGACAAGCATAATTTCTGGTCTTTGTACAAGGGATGAGTGTTGCTTTCTGAACATTTTTACTAAAGCTACAAATACTGTGAACAGAATCCTTCACAACAGGGGATACCAAATATTTCCATAGCATGAACCACAGGTCAGAATTGTCACATGGATGATGTCAACTCATTCACTGCCATGGATTATCTACATGCCCATCGGTTAAGTAGTGGAAAGAGTAATTCGCTCTCAAGAGTAATGGGAGAGTAATTCACATAAAAGTCATAGCTTCTTTTAATCCTCAGTCACTGTTGGAAACAAAATTCCTGAGGAGCTACAACACTCTGAAATACACATTTTAAAAATACAATTTAAAAATATAAGAAATTTCCCTTCTCGGTCCCATTGCATGGTTGGACTCTGCTCTCATCTATACCTGCAAAAGTCTCCAGCGATTTTTTTAAATCCATTATTCTGGTTCTGATTTACATTACGGGAAGTAAAGTCCGGACATGGGCCTCAATCTTTATCTTCTCTAGTTCAGTCACTTAAGTTTACTTTCTCTCCTTATATAGATGAAATCAGTGTGAACCTGGGGGTGAGAGCAGTATGTATATATGCCTGTTTGGAAACAAATTGCATCATGATATGCCATAATTATCTTATATCTGTTACCATTTGAAAATATAGGCACACCCAAAAATCAGCTACTATAACAAACTGGAAAAAAGTTGTTTATGTTTGATCGCTTAGGTGCCTACCCTGGTAAGCATGAGAACATCTCTCCTCTACAAAGAAAAGTTATCCACCACTGGAGGCACTGAGAGGACAGCCCTGATCGCAGGTTTGGGTTCTGGCATTGGAAGACCATTTCAGACCAGAGAACTGGTGTACCTACTTATTATCTTGTGAAATAACAGTTTAACCCTGCAGGGTTGACATCTTTACAACTTTCCTCACTAGCAAAACAAAACACCACTGGCATACACATCAACACCACATTCTCATGTCAGCATTTCATCACACTTCAGACTTCTGGCAGATTTTCCATGAAAAAGGACATACCAAATACACAGAGAAACCTGGGGGTGCCGTGATGAGGTCTAACCCTACACGTTACAGTTGCTGCTCCTAAAGGTTCAAGCAGTGCAAAAGTAAGCCAGCCTACACAGCGTGGCAGGGAGCATACTATATCCCCTTGTTCAACACCACATCTAAGTAGGTAAAGGCAACTTGCAGAGGGAATTGAGGTCAGCCCTGGAAGAGGACAGCTATAATAAGGGTTGTTGGTGAAAAAATTGGCAGATCCACTTGGGTGCTCAGGAAAACTGAACAGAATCCACGAAGAGAGAAAGACAGCCAAATAAAATACCCATTCTCAAAGACTGCCTTAATAAGCTAGTCCAGAAACAAGCAGCGATGGATGTTTGCCACTATAAAATATCAGAACGATTCAGATTATTTGACTCCCAGCATATTAAATGCAGAGGAAGTTCCTAAAAAGGACCATGCTTGCACTGACGTTGTCTACTTTACAGAAACTGGATATGGAAGAAACAGCAAATTACAATCTTCCTCTCCCACTATCTTTCACCTACTCCAGCCACTTACTTCAACATGAACAACATCAGACCAGTGTGACTAAAAAAGGAAACTCTAGCTGACAACGGACAATATATATAAAACAGCTGGTAGGATTTCACTTAGAATATTGCATCCTGCACATTTGCAGGCTCTTCATTCTGTACCATATATGTACACACGCACACCCCTATATATACAAGATAGAACAATTTTACAAGAGTCAGAAGGTCTAGCTTACAAGGAAGGAATAAAGGAACTATAGATTGAGAGAGATATGACAGATATAGCCCAACAGCCACAAGGAAATAAAAACAGAGGAAAGGGAAGATAATCTGGAAGACATATTGCAGAAGGATGAGCTAATAAGAAGCTGTGATTAAAATGTTAAGATGCAACGGGAGACCACTGAAGGAAGCTGAGTTACATCAAAAGAAATCAAATCTACAGGAAGGTCAACCTGTACAAGAATCAGGTTATTTTTTTTACAATTTATTTAACAAACTATGTAGCAACTTTTGGAAGGTCTCTGCAGTCAGCAGTCTCTGTGTATGAGAATGCAAACTAGAAGAACTGAATTTTTTGCTGATCAATGCATCAGGCACACAGTATCACTTAGAAAAGGTAAACAAGCCAACCTGGGGGATAGCTTAAGGCACAGTAAAATCTTTTATTTCCTCTAAAACATGGTTCTTCCAGTGCAGAACCATTGGGATTGGCAGAACTTTTAAAATATGTTTGTACACAAACAGCTGGTCACAGTACAGCATATCTGATTCAAAGAAAAGATGAGCTTTCACATGTGTTTGAAAAGAAGCTGAATGTTGGAAGCTCCCGAGCAAGCCATCCTTTTAAGAAGGGGTGGGTGACAGGAGAGCACAGCCTGAATTTGACAATATGGTCTGTATTCCAGGGACAATGACAGGGTCGAGTGATGTCTTTTTATTAAATGCTTTCTCCTCCATTAATGCTGCACACTCTAATGATTTGGCCATTACCATTAACAAATCTGCAATGTCCCTGCCTGGAGCTAATAAGTAATGAACTAAGCGGGTGAATATTCTGTTGTGTAAGGAGAGCTATTAGCAATCCTTTCCCAACTGCTCTGAAAACAAGAGATGCCTTCCAGGTATGAACTGTCCATGTGACAGGGTACATCCCACACAGCCCTTATTCCTTCACTCTGGAAATTCCAGTGGCACTCCCAGCACTCAGAAGGGGAACAAGAAGTGGATCATCCCCTGCATGTGCTGCTGTACGGGGCTGGGTGGCAGATGCCACACTGCAAAGCACAGGAGAAAACAAGCTCTGCAGAAGAGGTTTGACGAGAAATGGTGAGAAGGACAGGAATCTGTTCCCAGACATGCTACTGACTCTCCAAAACAAGTCGTGGCATTACTGCAGCCCTCGTTCCTTTGGTTGTGCCAACAGGGCAATGGGATAATGCTGAGCCCACAGGTCTGTCAAGCCCTGGGATGGCTAAGCACAAAAATCTCAATTTAGCTGCTCTCCTTCTGCCATAGCTTTTCCTGTTAGTTAAGTTCCCCAATTGTTTTAATTGTTCCTTTCAACCTTTGCATCGCTTTTTGTTCTTCCTCAAATTATTATTTTGTTTTAGCTCATAATCACAAAGCATTAGTTATAATGTTGCTCCTGGCAGAAGAGAAGTGCTGAAGTTTCACTCTGGTTATCTTTGGCTTGTTTTCACAGCTAAGCATTGCTGGTTCACAACTGAATGGACACTGTAGTGAGAGCCACTCCACCCTTAGCATAAGTCTACTTACAAGCTGCAAATAATTGCCTCGCTACCTAAGTGACAAGCTTGTGACCACGCCAGCTGAAATGGTCAAATTTGCAGCCATCTTTAAGAAAAAGAGGGAAGTGCTAGTCCTGGGCCCATTTCAACTCGATCTGAAGCCTTGTCCGCAGTCCTCATCATTACATTATTTCAATAAGTCCTGTAATACCTTTACCACTTCCCTGCAATGAAGGAAAGTGTTATTACATTCACCTTTACAAGTGGAAGGACCAAGACATACATAGATTAGGTGGTTAGCCCATCAGGAGCACAGAGGCTGAGCAAACCCCCATTTCTTAGAAAAGAATATTGTCTCCTAGGAACTCTATTGAGATCTGAACCCAACTATTAGGATTTGACATTTATGCAGTGTTAGCACTCAGAGGCAAACTGAATCATGGGGCCATTGTCCAAGGCACCGAAGAAACACCAAGCAGAGGACAGCCCTGAAGAGCTCAAAGCCAAAATAGTAAAGACCAGAAGCACCAGAGGAAGAAGGATCTTTTTGAATCCTATTTTACAATTAGGAACAGAGATACATGAAGCAGCGCAAGTTGCCTAAATCCCATTCTGACCCCCTACCCACATGGCCATGTTCCTGGGGTTATGTTGCTGCTCTGGAAACAGAAGGATGAACCACAAGAGAGAAGTAAAATAGCATGGACATTGCACAAAAGCTCTGAGAAGGCATCATTTCACTTCATGTTTTAGCATTGATTTTAAATACCCTCCCCATGAGCACTTCTGAATTCTAATGCTCCTCCTTGTCAAAGAACTGACTGAAATCTTTCAGCTCACAAGTGGTAGGGGAGATGGCCTGCATCAGAAGAGAGCTGTGAACCCATTCCAGAAACACATCCCCCCTCTGCCGCAAGAATCAGGACAGAGGCACTCCAACCCTTCCCATGGTTACGCAACGACACAGATCCAGTTAGGAAGGCAGCTCTCCTTACCCGACCCAACTCACAGCTAAATGGCCTTAAAAACCAGCACAGCTTTCTGCTGGCACAGGCAAAGCAAAACAGGGGAGCATCAATCACCCCCATCTAATCAAGCAGGGTGTGTTTAAAACTCAAGCTGAGCTGTGAGACAGTCAGAGGAGATGGGGGAAGGAAAAAAAACAAACCTGCTTACAAGAAGCATGACAAAACACTGCTTCTGTTCCTACAGCCAAGAAGGTGACTGGGACAATTGCCCAAGAATAGGAACATTCCCAGCATTTGAGGACACACGTGTTCCTTCTAGCAAGCATCCCCCAGCCCCTTCGACCACATGCCCTTCCCCACAGTCCTGCTCACACATAGCTACCGCTGAGGTTTTCGTTAGGGGAAAATTAACCAGATATTTTTATTTTTATTTTTAAAGCTGGCAACAAAGACATGAGACTTTTCCTGGCATTTCTCCTGTTTATACAGGACCTGCCAAACCGGTTGTGTGATTTTTATGCTGCTTTCTTTTCCACAGAGTCCTTCGAAAGGCAGAATAACAGAAAGCAAATAAGGAAAAAAAGTTTGGTTATATAGGTCCAAAGATCAACCCTTGGTAACACAGTTGAAAAAAAATCAAAAATTAACCAGAATCTTCCTGAATTTATTTTTAATATCCAAAGACCAGGGATTTTTATGTTTATTATTAAGACCGTGTCAAAGCAGAGCAGCTGTTTTGAATAGCAAGAGGCAGTCCCATGTCAAATTGTTCAAATCTGAAGAGATAAGTTATGCGGCAGATAAAATGACAAACTGACACACAGAGCAGTCAAATGAACTGCTTGAGGCAGGCAGAGCCAGGGACAGAGAGCAGGTCTTCTGAGCATCCACCTGGCTCCCTGCATATTAGGTCATGCCACTTCCCCTATGTACATGTGCCTAATTCCTAACCAAGGCTAGGCTACCATAGGTAGATATGGATACCTCACCTCCAACACCAAACAGTTCCTAATCCCAGAAAATTATGCTGCTTTATCCTCCTACAATGCACTAGACAAAAAATAATTCATCAATTGCAACTCCCTGGGTATAAGTCTGCTGCCAGGGATCTGAAGACCAGAAGTGGTAACAAATTTTATAGTAAACATTTCCCTCAATCCACACAAGCTTGCTAAAAATCAAAACAATGCACCAAAAATAGCCCTTTCAATTACTACATAGGGTGGAGTTTTTTTAATGTTGAGGTTTATTGGGGGTTTTTGTAGAATAACTTATCTCGAGTGCAGCAGCACACTATGCTGCTACACTTTCCAGTTGGAACATTTGGTCTTCGATCCTGAAGAAATTTGTTTTGATATTAATTTTGCTATCCACATTCAAAATCCTGAAGCAAACTGAAGAATAACACGGAAGTTTAGCTTTCTGTTTGGAGTGCTCTTGTCTTGCTCTAATGTCAGAATTTCCCCACAGAACAAAAATGCTATGGGCTTGAGGAAAAAAAGAAATTGAAAAAAAAAAAATAATCAATTGAGTGTACCAAACCAGGCACCCTACCCATACAGCCCTGAGTGTCCACTGTTTACTCAGGTGTTCCTATCTTTTCCAATGGCACAGAAAGCATAGCCTTCCCCTCCAACACTTGCATATCGCTCCGCTCTCTCACCCATGAGGCCACCTAGCACGCACAGAGCCTGCCACTCAGATGGCCCTGGTTTAACTGACATGGTAAATACTCATTTTCACTGGGCTGTATAATAAAGGATGAGATAAAACCTTGAGCAAATAAATGGGCAAAGTTCGAGCTTACAGCTGCTCCTCGTGGGCCACTTTGAGCTGACACACCTGCTTCTTTGGCAACTGGTTTTGCTCCCGAAGGCTTGGGCTTTGCAGGGCTGGGTGATGTGCTTATACAGGATCTCCCTGTCAGCCAGAAGGATCCCAAAGCGATTTACAAACAATTTATGAGGGATTTACAAGGTCACTGCACAACAAGTGAATGGGCACCACTGCTTACACACCTGCAAGCAAAAAAATCATTCACCAGGTTCCAGTTACACCAGACAGGCAGCTGTTTGGGAGTCCATAAAATCAGCTTAAATGAGAACAGCCAGCCCTCCCAACCCTGCAAGCCCCACAGAAACACCATCCTGTATGGTAGTAAACTGTCTGAGCTAGTCCAGCTCCCTCCGCGGCCACCGTGGAGGGGTTCAATAGTAATATCATAAAATAACCACACAGCAGTGTGTGAAAGGATTCCTCGTAACAGCCTGGATGCTTCTAAACCTGTATGAATCAGATGTCATGGGCATAATGCAGCCATCCTATACCGACTCCTCCTCTACAGCATGCACCCTCAAGCTGCTTTTAGGCTCAGACATACAGACATCCCACTGATGGCAAGTGTGGTTCTTCACACCAGGAGAATTCAACCTGAATTAGACAGAACGCTGCATGCTGTATGCGCGACAGGATGATATCCACGCAGCAAACTGCATTCATCATGCAACCAGCAACCACTCCACTTGCCTCCTGCCAGCTAATCTAGTGCTAAAATTACATAACTTTGTGAGCTGCCACAGAAAACTATACTTCTTTACTTATTTACCCCAAACACTTCTCCTCTTCCCATGCCCATCCAGACTGGAATCCTAGCAATAAAAATACAATGATCCAAGGCCCCAGACTGGAAATGCTAAAGCTACTAATGCATTAAAAGTGGAGTAGTCTGGTTTGTACAGAAACCTGAGACTTTTTGTTGGATTAGTTGATGTAGGTGGAAGAGTGGACAGGCTCCCAGGCAAAGCTCTGCTATCTTTCAACACATGTGCACATGTGTGCACATACACATTATATATGCATATTGTTACATATCGCCATTGCAACGTTAACTTTAATGTCAAAATTTACAGTAATAATCAGGAACCTGTGCTGAAACTCATCCCAACCTGCAAGTGTGTAAAAATAAATGCAAGATCTTAACCACATTGCATGAACTAATCTTAAAAAAACTGTGAGCAAGCATGTGCATTTCTACTGACACGGGGAACTACAGGTTTTGCTGAACACTGGAAATAGCTAAAGCGGGAAATGGAGATACTGGTATCTTCACTGAGCAGAACTACCTGCACCTATTACTTGCAATAGCTGGCTGGGGACACAGTCTGTGATACATTGCAACATGGCAATACCCCATGCCACAGCTAAGCCCATCATTACAGAACGGCTGAAAAAAAAAAAAAAAAGCATCAACCCTGTTGGGAGATGCATATAGCACCCTTAGCACAATATAAATGATTAGATGTACACAGAGCTCCTAGTTTTGGGAAAGAATGAAGCCTGTTACTAAGAGACAGGTGAGAATTTAGGGGCACAAATTCTCCAGTACATGGGAGAAAAGAAAAATGGGAAACACGGAAAAGAATCATATCTCACTGATGAGGATGGAAAGAAAACACAAGACACCCATGAGAGTAAGTGGGAGGAAATACCATGAGCTCCATGGTCTGTAGAAGCAGCAAACACCCTTACCTTCCAGGTTTAAGTATAGAAGCTACGAAAGTAAGAAAAAGCATAAACATCTTTTTTTATTAAAGGTGGTGGGCTTTTTCCTCCCTCTCTGTGGAAACACAAAGTTCTAAGGGCACTAGATGTGCAGACTTCAGACACAACAACTGCAAATCCAAATACCTCAGCAAGTCCTAGAGAACAGAGAACAAAGTATGTGTGTGTTCACTATTCAGAATATCTACAGGTTCCTATTAATACAACGAAGAAAGCATTCTTTTGTTCTAGAAGAAAAACATTTTATTCCACCCTTGCTCCCTAGCAAAATTAGTCCTTCTGATTAAACAAAAACTGGGAGATTTCTTTCGGTCATTGTGGATCCATGAACATCAGGTGCATCTGAAACATTACTTAGACAAAGCCTCCCCCATTCTTTAGAGAGACATAGCTCAATGCTAATCTTGCGATAAAACTCATTGCTATGCTAGGGGTCATGCAGAGGTTTTTTTGTCCTGTTTTAATTCAAACTAAATTATCTCAGTATGCATGAGAACAGACACTATGCAGATCCTGCACCAAACACAAGGCATGCCATTGGTCTCGAAAGTAGGGTATCAGCCTAGGAAAATCAGCCAAAGCAGTCGTCCTGAAGCAAATGTTGGCTAGTAAATTTTACAACTGTGTTAGTTAATGGGAGTCAATTGTAATCTCTTCATTTCCATTTATACTGGATCACAAATTCCCACCTAGTTAAAGCTCAGGGTTTAGTAAACAATTGCAGGGATTTAATCGTTGTTCCTTACCACCCTGCCACCAGGAGTTACAATCCCAAAGCAGACTAGGCAGAAGGGAATGCATGAGTGCTCATTTATCCACTCCAGAGCAAAGTCCAGGGGCTTACGTGAAGCCACCAGGGGCTAAAACCAAGCAAAAGTGACCTTCAGATTAAGGAGAGGCATTTGATTAGCTATGCACAGTGACTACATCAGCAGCTGCAGAGTTAATGTAACTAGGATTGCTCTCTCTCTACTATTTTTGTAACTTGAGCTTTGGTGACAAGGAGTTTCAATGACTTAAGCTCAAGGAGAAAGCAACACTCTAGTGGAGGTAAGGATGTGCATATAAACACAGGAGAGAGAGCAGTGGGGAAACTGGAGTTATAAGGTATATTGCCAGAGCAGTGAGGACAAACTTTCAGTGGTCAGTCTCTCAAGATGTTTTTCTTTTCCTACAAAAGGATGCTATTTAAGGCATGCAATCTACACCACTATTCAAAAAAACTACCACCACCACAACCAAAAAAACCCCACACCACAATCCCCAACTCCAAAAAAATCTAGCACGTGATACAATCTGTGTTTTCACATAATATGTATACATTTTAAATATCTATCTACCTTCCCCTTCCCAATATCCACAGATTATTCCTAAACTCCTGGCAGCCAACTTGTACAGTGGTGACAGTAATCCCAGGTGCAAGGGCTTTGTTCCCTGACACAAATTTACATGGGCAATTCATATCATTAAAGAACATGATTGTTTGCCCATCTATCTTTTTCTTCCTATCAATTTCAGAGACTGCTGTTTCAGAGAACAAGGGGGAAATAAAAGAAAAGTTTTGTTCACTTACACACACTGACACCAAATCTAGGTTAAGAGTAGGTAAATCATCGTCACCCAGAGAGCCCGGCCTAATTTTTAAACATACACATAAGGCTGTAGTTGTCCATGCTAAATAATATTTGCCACACCGATGTAGATAGCAGAAGCCTAAATAAGCTTTGATGTCTGAGGAGCAGCGCCTGACTGAGCTTTTGAGAGCAGAAGGGGCAAGGCCCCGTAGATCCTCTCTGCTCTTGTACCGCACTTCAGGTTATGATTCACTGCTGCATCTATACAAACTTTGGCCCAAATGCCATCTCAGTCTTCAGAAAACTTCAGGTCAATATAAAAAAAAAAAATGTACCTGATTATTCCATGTGATATATAAGGACTTTAAGGATGACTGTACAAACAGTAGATGTCATACATTGTTTCATTGCTGTCATTCAGCTAGAATTTAAAAATATAAATTTTTATTCAAAGACCTCTGAAGCCAATGGGAGAAAGAAAAAACAAACCACACCTTAGAGGAAAAAAACAGAAATTATTTCTTCAGTTAAATTTTACTTATACTGATGCAACAGATCTCCTTCACCACTGTAAAACCCCGAAGTCTACCTGAACTTTGGCCTCATTTTCTTCAAGTCTCATACAGAAAAGAGGCTTCCAGACAACTTAGACATGGTTTCATCCCTTTAAAAGTACTTGAACCATAGATTAAACAAACTTCGACTCTTCTTAATCTCCTTACCATAGGGATGGCTGCTCACACTTCTCTTCACAGCTTGCTGCTGCTGAAGTGTGTCCAACGTCACTCACGGTAAGTTAAGATTTCAGGTGGGGAATTAGCAGCAGGGGCAGACAGATTCTCAAAGACACAAAAGACACTGCTCTTGTGGTGATGTCATCTGTAATGAAAAGCCACAGGAGAAATCTCCTGCCTCTCTCAGCTATGTCAAAGCAGAATTTTGTCAAGTAAAAATCTTGTCTGAAGTTTCTCATCAGTAGCTCTATGGAGGAAATATTACAAAACATTTCCTTTTAAACCATTGTCAGCTGCTTCTGCCAAGCCGCAAACATCTGATCATGAAGCCCCTAATAAATGTTCAGCACCAGTCAATTTTGGGAGGCAACTAAACCGTGGCACAAGAGAATGGCACCAGCACTGAAGGAAAGCCTGTTGTTACATGATAGGTCAACAACTACCTCCCTTTGGACAGAGCTGAGAGAGAACAAGCCTGTCTCTCACTACAGTCATTCCACTAACGCCCATGCTCATTGCTTAATCCTATCTCAAGTCCTGCACCATGTCCTTCCTAGCAAAACATGAAATCAGCAGGAAACAGAGATGGTTTACGGACTACACACTGCTGCTCAGCGCAAGCCTACTCATTCGCAACAAAAGTTAAACTTATTACAAAAGAGAGGGCCTGAAAGAAGGGACACTGCATCACAAGGCTCGCAAGCCCATTTGCTTTAGCTCTTTTCCTCCCTTCCTTCCCCTGCCCCTTTGGAAAGCACAGTCACTTCCACGCTAGCTAGCAGGGCAACAAAAATTAAGGTGAGCAGATGTTGCAAGGCTCGTGATAGAGAGTGATGAACATACAGAGTACATGCATAATAGCTGGAGAGGCAGAGGAGCCCAGGTTTGAAGGAAAGACCTCTGGACCCCGGGTGGTAACGGTCCAATCAAGCCAGCAGATGGGTGGCAGCAGGTCAGCCCAGCAATGCTGGGATCACAAAATACATCATGGCAATGAACTACTTCCTGATTAAAGCTGCTAGGGGATAATTTCAGTTACCCAAACCTGAAATCCAGCCTATAGGCAAACAGGAACAGCATCTCATCCACACAGCTCCCAAACCAAGCCGAGTGCCAGTGGTAAGTTTGTAGCATGGTTTAGGCTATGAGGGAGAGGAGTCTCTTTGTCCCCACCTACTCACAGAACAAGGGGACTCTGCCACAAGGCAAACCCTGTACTAGAAATGCCGAGAGACTGTGCCCACAACGCCTGGGGTGGGATGAGGCGCATGGAACTGCCCCGCATGCCCGGCCAATGGAAGGACAACCAGCAGCCACGCTTGTGACACTGGCTTCAGCCTGCACGCTTTCCTTTTCTCTACGGCTGTGAAAAAGCAGGGTCTCTCAGCAAAACACCCCTTTTACACCAATTAATTTTTGACAGTCCTGGGCGGATTTCAGGCGCACACGCGCAGCCCGTCACAGCGCATCACATCAGCGGCATGGCTGCCTTCTCCATGCAGCACCTGGCAAAGGAGACCCACACCTTACCACCCACCTTATTAGTGCACAAACAAGCGAAGTGTGTTTCCGAGTTCACCTCTCTGGCCAGTGGCAGAGACAAGGAAAGTGACCCAGCTCCCTCTCATCATCGCCCCTGCACGGCTGTGACATGTGTAGGGATGCCAAAGCATGGTGGGTACATTTGGGAAGAGGTGGTATGCTCCCAGCCTGCGGTAGGGACGGTCACCGCTCCACGGTGCCGCAACCCAAGGAGCCTCACAGTGAAGGGGCTGGTGCTTCTGAAGGAAATACAAAGGGAGGGAGGCTCCACAGAAAGCACTATCTGGGCTAGCTTTTGCTTAGACAAGCCCAACCCAGGAAGGCAGGCTGCTGCCGAGCATACCTCATCTAGGCAGCCTCCCTGAACCACTTTGAGCTTTGGCCACAGCATGGGTCAAAATACATCTGGGATGGCTCTGCACCATCGGAGAACGTGAATCAAGTCCCGTCCCCCTCCCCACACACTCTCTCCAGAACAAGCCCCTTTCCACCGACAAATAAAGGAACTCCCACTGGCAAAAATTCCTACCATCTGCTTTCCATATTTCTCTATAATGGAAAAAGAGATTCTCTGCTATTTTTAAAGCAGAATTATTTTGCAGTCTTAACGTCTTTGCTTTTTAATCAACATCTTTACCTCAATATGTAGATGCCATAGAAATAGACTTCAGATACATGGAAAATCTGGCTCAGGAAACCACAACAGACCCCAGGACCAGTGGGAGGTAAATCCCACTGAAACAGTAATCTCTTCCCAATCTCACCATTTAAAGAAAACGACAACTTTCGAACTAAAAAAAACACCATAAAATATCTGATATCCAGAATACCATTAAGGAAAAAAAAACAAACCCACAAACTGGTAATTTTGATAGAACTGGATCAGGAAGCAATTACAGAGGCAAAGCTGAGCAAATGAGAGGGTTTTGTAGGCAGGTGGGGTGGAGGTGGATCGGACAAATAATATGGTGATAAGTACTTGAGGCAGCACCTCTTCAGTCTAGATTAATTGCAGCCAGAACATCACATCTGATCAGGTCTTCAATCAGATTCCTCCAAGTCCAATCCAGTGACGTACTGCTAAGGCTTCCATATCTATCTTAATTGGTGAGAACTGAGGACACTCAACAGTTTTTAGAACAGACATTCACAGCAGAGATCTTAAGATGGGAAGTAATCACAGAATCACAGAATGGTCAGGGTTGGAAGGGACCTCTGGAGATCATCTAGTCCAACCCCCCCGCCAGAGCAGGGTCACCTACAACAGGTTGCACAGGACAGCGTCCAGGCGGGTTTTGAATGTCTCCAGAGTGGGAGACTCCACAACCTCTCTGGGCAGCCTGTGAAATGGCTGATTTTCTGTTTGTGGTTAACAAAATAAGTCTGTGTATTTATGGAAAAATGTGTTTCTTCTGAAAATGGATATAAAATAACTTTTTTCATTACAAAGGAAGAATCTATTAAAAAAATCATTTCTTTTGACATTTTTCATGGGAAATGCCACTTAATACAAGTTCTATTTCTATGTAATAAACATGCTACACAGATGTAAGAACATGCGCCACATTCAATGTATTTGGTTTATTTTAAAAAAAAGCAGAGAAACGCTAACGCATCTCCTCCTGCATTCCATATTTGTGCATGAATTTATGTACTACAAAGAAAGGGACTGAATAAGTCTCACTTTATCGCTATTTTTTTTTTGTTGTTAAACTCCTGCTTTATTTCTGACGTGCATGCTTTAAAGTTAACACATCATCATGTGGGTGAATTTCTAAAAATGGTCTTGTGAAACGTCTGGAATTAATATTGTATATCTGCATATGTTTAGTGTATTAGCCAGTACTCACATTAATAGAAAAGTTAGGGTGTTAAAGGAACAGCTAAATAGACAAGAGTAATATAGCAGCTTTGAAAATGAGCCTAAAATGCTTAGGTCTTGTTAGATTCACGGGTTCAGGCACCAAACATGGAAACTGTAAAATCTCAGCCTCGGAGTGCGCTCCAAGTCCATTCATAGGATCCATACACACATTGCAAAAAGAGTTATTTACTGAGTATTTTACTTCATCTGTACTAGTGTAAAAAGGCAATGACAGATAAAGCTTTTCCTCCAGATTGCTTATCAACATCTCCATAAATAGGCCTCCCATTAAAATGTGAGAGTAGGTAGGTTTGCTCAGGGATCTCAAAGATAGGACACTCCCAATACTTTAAACTGCCTGGGTCATACCCCATATTCGCCACGCACTCGTCCCTAAACAAAGGGCAACACTTGTGCTCTCTTACTAGTGTGGGGTCGCAATCCTGCCATCAGATCTGCGTAGGCGGACATCTGCACCTATAGGGAGTCCCACTGAAATCACAGGCACAGAAGTTCACCTACGCAGATCTGATTGCGGGATCAGGAGTTTGGCTGGAGTCCAGAGTAAGGGCTTGTCTACACCTGGGTTTGGGGGGGCGGGGGTGGGGGGGGGTGGGTGTTTTGTTTTGTTTTATGAACTAGGATAACTACAACTCAGCAAAAATTCGCAGCAGATTGGCTGTGCTGAAGTAAAAAGGGATTCACATTACTGCCTTTCACCTCTGTTTAAAACACCTTGCCTACAGAAAATAATCAAGTAGCAGAACTATTGCAGATAAAGCCACTGCCCGACTGCTATTCCAGAGTAGCTCCCCATATGGAGACAATTCTGGAATCAAAGTATTTTTGTTCTACAATAATTATGCTGGTAGTAACGTGGGCAATCTATTCCATGGTAACTAAATTACTGCAGGATAGCCATTTTAGAAGAACTAAGATGGTTATACACCCCCATACACACACCCAGTAGACTAGGCCATAAGGAATATGGGATAGATCCGAATGCTAGCTAAAAAACAGTGGGAGTCTTCCTAATGACTTCAGTGGGCTTTGGCTGAGGCACTGTGTAAAGGAAATTGCTTAATTCCTGTGTATTTTTAAAAAGTATTCTAAAAAAGAAAAAAAAAAAGGCACAACCAAAAACATATAAAACTGAGCTGCAAGCCTGCAGGCATTCAGACACGTGAGTAATCCCACCAAATCCAGTGGGATCCATGTGCATTTGTAGAACTGTGTTCTTGGTGTGTGAAGACTACATCTATACATCAAGAGCAGACTGAGCAAATTATTAACCCTTAACTTTCTCGCTGAGAGGCAGTCCAAGAGAAAGTTTCAAAGTATGTTCAACCATGATATACACCTTGCTTTAATCTACTGTCCTCTTTTTTAACTTGAGCAATATGAAATTAGTAGTGTAAATGAAGGACATCCAGGTGACAAGCACTGCAATCAATTCCTTCCTGAAAAAATTCGCTCCATACAATGTTTTCTCTTTCCTGAGGGATTTATTTTGCAGTTGTTTAAGTTTAAGCATCAGTGATTTTTTTTTTTTTAAGGATAAAATCTTTCCATCTAAAAATTCTAACCAGATGTGAATTTCAGACTTCCAAATTTGGGAATGTTCAGATCAAGAGCTGTTGTTTTAGTCTTTTAGCCATGATCATCACTGTAAACATAAAAGTTTTCAACTATTTCACCCTCAAACCATCAAGATGCTCAACCTATATTTGGCGAAAACTAAGTGCAGGTCCAGAAAATCTCAGTAGATGTTTACAGGACCCAGGCCTAAATCACAAAACCTTCGATCGCACAAGTTTTGCACAACTCTGCTAATTTGGTTATGAAAGTTTAGCAAAATTTTTGATGCAAATCTCATGTATGGCAATTATGTGGGTGAGCTAAGGGCTAAGAGCAAGTTTCAAAATTGGTACATGTGCCTCCCCTCAATTTACATCACAAATTGTAAGTTTCTAAGAGGGGGAGTATGTTCCTTTCTCTTTCTTCAGCTGGGCTCTGCTAGTTGCTAATCCTCACCTTACGAGATGTTGCAGTCCCTTCCTGAACCATCAGTTCTGTCTTCCCTGTGCATCTCCCAAACCAAGAGAAAAATGAGAAAATACTCCTTGTATTATGGCTCTAGCTTTCTACTAACCATTTAACAAATTTAATTAAACCTTTTAATAAATCACTTAACCATTTAATAAATCACTATGCAGATGTTATTTGAATAATTCTTAACCCTTCTGGCTATGGAATTAGATGTTAACCCAATGCTTCCCGATTTGGTAGTGCCTTTATGGTAGTTCTCGTCCAAGTTCTCGTCTCCTTCCATCCTTAGACATCAATTCATGCGCCTCAGTCCTTCATAGAATTTGCTTCTCCTCCATGGAAACTAAGTTATTTATGTGTTTCAAACATCACAGACAGTATCAGTCCATCCCTGCTACTAGCTTGTGCTTGCATTCTGTGGAACAAGATGTTTGAAGATTGCTGCATGCTGTACAGGCAACAGCACAGTTAAAGCCTCCCAGCACTACAAGGCAATAAAGCAGCATTTCTCTTTTTTTTTAAAAAAAAAAAAAAAAGAACACTGGAGATACTGAGGCACAGACAAGGAGCACACAGGGAGCTCACACAGGGAGCTCAAGAGGTCACCCCATAAGAAAATTCAGCTGTCTGCAGGATTGGACAAAAAAATCCACTTCAGACTAACTCTGAGAGCACATAGTAGTCTCTAATTTTAGAAAATAATATTACTTAAAATTAAATGTAACAGGCAACAGCATATATTGCACATAACATTATGATATATAATATATATTGCACTTAATGTAGCGTATAACAATAAAATACACAACATACATTCTGATCCCAAATTTATGAGCTGGAATTTATGTCAGTGGGAATTAGTAATGGAAACTCCCATTGGTTCTAATCAGAGTGGATTAAGTCCTGATGTTAATATTGCAACACTCCACAGAAATCCTGGATCTATAGATGGAAAGAAACACAAGTACATAAATTCCTGAGATATGATCGCTCTCTCATAAACAATCTCGTTGAGAAAATCCAAGCCAGGTGAAAGTTCTGAATCATATCCTTCTGAAATCAGTGGCAAATACCCCAAGATGATCAAAATGCCTAGAGGGATATACTGAACTGAGGTTGGCCTACAGAGGAAGAAAAATGAATAGCGTCTCACATGATGTACGAGAAGAACTCAAGCAGCAAATGGAGTTGTAACACTCTTTCTAGACACTGTAATCCCACCATAATGCAAACAGCTCCTGAGTTGAGATCCTAGAAAAGGTAATTTTCTTGGCAACAATAAATTGCTGCTCTTACAAAAGCTAGGCTGGCTGTCGGACCTCAGGGTTCATTAAAGTAGCTTCCAACGCTGACCTAAGTCTGCCTTTTCGCATAATCGTGAAACGTTTTATGCCAGGACAATTGCGAAGACTGAAGCTCTCTTTGAAGACAGGCAAGTAGATGCACTGGAACAGTCATTGGTCATTTGGTTTGGGGTTTGTTGTTGGTTTAGGTTGGGTTTTTTTTCAGCGAAGGTACTACATCACTTGCATGCTCAAGGCATGAGTAACAGGGGTCATTACACTGCTGTATGAAAGTGTTTGCTTGGTGACCCTGTGCTGCCTCTGTGTGACTGTTCTGAGCCCAGCTGGAGGTTCAGGAGTTTCTTTTCAAGTCAACTCAATCCGAGAACCAACTGTAAGGACAACTTTATTTGTCTCCATCTCCTGTAACCCAACTGGTAACACTTCCTCACTGTAAAGATGACTCTTTGCTCCATTTCCTGTATCCTTAATGATAAGACAGGTTCTACAGGCCAGATGTTTACATCCTTTACACCAGCAAATACAGTTTTCTCCTAATTGACAGCTTGGGTGATGCTAAAGGGTTAGCATAAGTGGTAACAGCCCTGCAGTTTGGGTTCAGTAAGAAGCACTGTTCATGATGCTCTGAAAAGAGGAATGGTAAGTGAGCTATTGCCATGCTTATCATTAAGCATGTACTTAAACGTGGTGTTGAAAATTGCCCATATCACTGGGCTAGAATAAAACAAGTTGCTATTCCTGTTCCCTTTCCACCACTGCTCCTCTCTGCCTCAGTATCCCCATTAGAAAAACAGCAGAAATTACACTGATTTGCTTTTGAAAGGTTTTAGAAACAGCAGCTGAAACATGAAACAAAAGCTGGGCCTCGGTCCACCAAGGACCCAGGGCCTGGTTACCACCCACTACAGCCTTTAGCGCAAGGAGTTTAATCCTTCGCAGGAAGGAACTTAAACGAGCTAGAGGGAGGATCCAAGCACCAATGGACCAGCACCTAGCATGAACCATACACATTACAGATCTGCAATAGGAGAATACCCAGCTACCTTGTCTCTCCTCCCAGGGGCAGTGCATGTCACAAGATATGATCTGAGTTGTTCCTCACACCTCCTCCATAATTTTTAGAAGGGCTGCACATACACCACAGACACATGCAGATCTACCGATGTCCATCAGGTCTGACTAACGTTGCTATGCCAGAAGTGCATGCTGTGGACCCAGCCATACCAGTAAAACTGCACTCATGCTGGAAAAATTTGTTTCACTGGTGGACAGTGCTGATTTTTACAGCATTAATGCTTTGCTACACAGCCACATTTATCCTCAGACCACTCTGTCAATATGCTCTGTCTGCTATTCTTGTCTGTGTAAAGCACTGATATAGCTTCAAAAAGATTTCTCTTCCTTTCTCTGGCCTGTACTCCCACACTTTCAGGAAGCTGTTTGAGCCTCTCAACCTCTCGTTTTCTAATCTGCTATTCCTATACACACACAGAGTCCTCAGCAACTCTGCTTCAAACCACAGGTGGCCAAAAATCCACCACAACCGCAGGACCGTGGGAGTACAAAAAAAACACGCAGCATCCCTACTTGAGATTTAAGTGGTGAGCGAGCCCCAGTTCCAAGAAGTGCAGTGAGGTGCATTTGTACTCACCACAAAGTGGCTACAAGTGCAAGCAAAATTCCTCGTGGGTCTCCCAGGGAAAGAAAACTCTTCCCGGAACCTATCCCTCTGCCCTTTCTCAAGGCATTTAAGAACTTGCAGTTCTTCACAGGGATATTCTGCAAGCAAGGGAAGATGCTCAAAGGGTGCTCCCTCCCCCAGCACTTCAACCACCTTTTCGTAAAGTTGCTGAGTGAAGCTCAAATTGGCACCTAACTTTAAAAGGAAACCTCATCTCACTAGTAAAACATGCAGGAAAAATCTTTGAGAGTAAGGGGAGAGGAAAAAAAGAAGTGACCTGTGAAGAGTTGGAGACTATTATTTACAGGGCTGAAAACATCCTCACACACACACACCTTTCCTTGTCTGTTGTGCTAGTCCCAAGTAAAAACTGCACAATAACGTTGCTTGAGCTGATCTAATTCAAAGATGGGTCCAACAAAAATGACTCTCAGAAACTTAAGCAAGCCCAGCAGGGGCAGCTCCAAAAATCCTCTGTCCAGCTGCTCAAATAACCTAAGAAGGATGTAGATTCTGTAGGAACAGCTGCTGCAGCTTGGAAAGTGCCTGTTCGCAAACAAGGTGGCAAACATCGACCATTTCAGCCTAGAAAAAGAAAAGGAAGGGAGTAATCCCTGGGAGCCGACTGTCAGGTCAGAGCCACTGCCCCTTAACAGAGCTGACAGTCCACATTACCAGCGATGCAGCAGCACTGGCAGGACTTATTTCAGAGAAGCAGGGAGCGTGATGTGCAGCTATTAAGGACTAGTGCGGAAGCTACACTTCTAAAGCAAGGATTTCTATTCTTACATAATTTGTTTCCCCACACACACACACACACCCCAAAAAATAATCTCACTTTCTGATATTTAGGAGTTCTCTCTAGTAATTACAATGTTCCAAGAGTTAATGGCTATCTATTCATAGGGAAGTGTTCTAGCTAAGGCTTCTTTCCTTTTTTAAATTAAAAAAAAAAAAAAACAAAAATATTCAGCATTGGACCTCTTCACTGGCTGATATCTATTCAGTCCATGCTAAACAGGTCTACAGTACTACTAGTGTTCCTTGGCACGTAGGTACCTATGTATGGTGCAGTGTTTGGCAAGGCATGGCAGAAGACAGAGGAAATCACGTCTCTGAGATGGGACAAGAGACAAAAGCAAGACAGACAAGAACTTTAAATAAATCTGAAAGGAATTTAACAACAAATGGAGATTTCTCCCAATCACAGTACACACAAGGAAATGATAATACAATAATAGCCAGATGATTGGAAGACCGGAGGATAGCAGTCGACCAAACTAATGAAGTAGCCCCTACACCTGTTTCATACTTGTCAGAGACAACCTGGATGTTTTACATTTTGCAGGGGGTGAGGGGAACACAAACCTTTTCTCAGTATACGAGTTCCAACTTGCAGGCAATGCAGAGGCTCAGGAGGAAAAGATGCCTCCATCTGATGCACTGAGACAGGGCAGTGGAAAGCAGTCTTGTACCACTGCCAGCAAGTATCCCTGCCTCCTTTCCCATCAATAGCGCACACACATCAAAGAGAGATGACTCATCTGGGCAAGGTCAGCCTTAAAATCTGTTGAGCCCCAAGTTGCAAAGTCTTGAGCTGGTGCAGGGAGGAGACAGCTAATCAGACAACAAGTCACCTCTTGTGGCTGCAGAGAAGCAACAGCATCAGTGCTACCCATTGTTTGGGAGCAAGAATTCTCAGTGAGTTGCCCCCCTCCCTGACCAGGCTGCCTGTGAGACAGAGACATCACGCAGGCTCAAGAGATAAAGCATCTGCACAGTTTCAGGCAGTCACCAGTGTTACTTGAGACTGGACGTGGGATATGGACAGGTAGCTGGGTGGGTGGGTCAAGAACATAAAAAAATCTGGAGGGTTTGTCATCTGCCTGTCGTGCAGGTGTGATGGGTAAGATGTAAAACACTGCTTCAAGAGATGCAATGGACTCCACTCATGGCTCCTCACCAGCCCATCTGGCCTATTTTTTGTTGCTGTTGGTGCTATCATCTGCTAAACAGAAACTATCATTATTAGAAAACACATCGTCTGTATTCTGAGGGAAAGGTGTGCCAGCCAACTTCCTCAAGCTGAGTCAGGAAAAAACAAATGCAGAATGGAGTTTTGAAACAGTGAATCATTCTGCTTTGTATGACAATACTTCAAAGTAAAAAAATATAGTAAGAAAAAAAAAAGAGACAAACTGACCTTACTGTTATCAAATCCCTAGGAATCTGACCAGACTTCTAAGGATTTGTTGTGTGGGGTTTTTCAAACAATCAAAGACCTTTTTCCACCCCATGTCTGAACTTTCAGAAAATTAATTAGAAGTAGTTATGTTACCTGTGTGACAAAATCCATCTCTTGACTAGCTTTCATTATGGCCAGTGCCACTGACTAATAATGAGTTTTCCTTTATCAGTTATCCCTTGTTCAGTTATCACTATAGGCTTCAGCAACATCCCCTTGAACTCAGTGGAGCATAGAGATCAGGTCCAATAAAACACGATTGTCTTATAATCTCTGGTAAATACTTGGGTCTTGAAGAGTAACTTCTTTCCTTCTTTAGCTGCAAAAGTTTCTTTAGTTTTGCAAGTAACTTTGGAGGAGGGGGGAGAATTTCTCAAGTCTTTACCACAACGATCATCTATGCTTCCATCAGCCGGAAGGAACCATTTCACTAAAATCTACCCAAATTGCCAGCACTGGGGTAATACCAAACTGATAGCTCAGCAGTTC
Organism: Ibidorhyncha struthersii; assembly: GCA_013398815.1. Lineage (NCBI taxonomy): Eukaryota > Metazoa > Chordata > Aves > Charadriiformes > Charadriidae > Ibidorhyncha > Ibidorhyncha struthersii. The sequence continues at coordinate 355,789 of VZSZ01008146.1, forward strand.
TACACTGCGCAGATTTTAGTATCAACTTTTGTTAATTTTAAGTTCATTATCCTAGCCATGGTTCAGGCATCCTTTTATGCATTAACCAACACAGTGGTATCTTTAGGGGTGCTTCAGATAGAGTTCAAAACAGAAGGCTTTTTTAAATTTAGAAAAAGTAAACTATCCAAAATCATACCCCGGGACTGTTAAACCCTGGGTCCGACTACTAATAATCCTGCAATATTAATCATCCCAGGAAGGGGTTGTGGCAAGACCATTGTTAATTATTTGTATTAGACAGGGACAAGCAGTTTCCACACGTGATCTGACTCCACTTTGCTAGGGGTTAACACTTTATGGAGGGACAATCACATTAAATGACTTCAAGGTCACAAAGAATACAGTGGCAAAGCAGTGACTGAACTAAAACCTCCTATATCTCCATACAGTACCTTAAACTGAAGCCTATCCTCGCTGTCCAGGATAATGAGTATACGCACCAGGCTGGTATACTTCTACAATCACGTTGCAAGGCCAGCATAGAAGATATAAGGAAAACAAAACAAGATCTATGACCTGGCCTAGTTTTCCATAAAAAGGATGCCGCAAATACCTTTCACGCCAAATCCAATACAGGGCATATATACCAAGTTCCCAGGAAAGCTGTGGTGAACATGGCTCATAAAGAGCTAGCATTTATGGACTGAATGTAGCATTTCCGTGTTTGCATGTTTCAAGGAGACAATTTTAATAGATAATTGAAACTCTGAAATGACCTCTAAATTAGGCACGTGGGACAAACTTCCTCCTCTGACCCACAGAGGCTTCACGCTTTGCTGCATGGTTAAACAGGTCCAGACCGTCTGTCAGCACCAGCGGTACAGAACAGCATAAATTTGCAATCAAAGTGGGGGGTTTGGCATTCAGTGTTCTCAGCCTTTGTCAGAAGATTCAACACCTGCAAGTGCCTCCATTTATTAAAGCAGCATTCTCCTGCAATTAAACCTAAACGACATAGCCAAGGTGCATTCAGAAATGCAAAGCAAGTCATAGCACAATTGGAAGTCCACAGATGACAGCAGCAGGGCCTCACACTGATACCAGAAGGTGCATTCAGACCTCCAGGCAACAGCTCTACCCTTCACACCAGAAGAGCAACCCATGCTCCTTCAGATACTTGGTGTCTACTGGCTTAAGAAAAGGAGAGATGGCTTTCCAGCACAAGAACCACTGCATTTTCCTGAACCAGTGACCACTTTTCCTGTAGCTACTCTATCTAGCCTAAAGGGACTGTCCTCATAAAGAAAGTAGGCGTGAAACTTTTAAAAGCTTTGGTTCTGATGTCAGGTAACACAGATCTGGCCAAAGCTTTATTCTGAGTTTCATCAACGCTTTAATCCCAGATCAACTGGCACCGGCACTGAAAAAAACGTGCCCTGCCCTCCTCATGTTCCCAGCTGCTCGTTCCCACCTCCACACCATGCTCTGCCTTGCGCTAGCACAAGTTGTCCATTTTAATCCAGATCTGCTGCCCTATCAAGTGCACGTCCGCCCAAGCATTTGTGTCAGCCCAAGGGAGGAGGAAGGGGAAGGGTGGGACAAGATCTTTCAGGGTGCTACTACCTTATCTTGAATTAAGAGTCTTATCAAACTACTTCTTCAGCAAAATAACAATGGTGCACTTTTGTAGTGCCTTTAAAGAATGGTTATAAACCTGTAGAGAAGTAACCAGCTTCATGTCAGCCAAAAGTTGTATATTGGAAAATACTCCTTTTCACAGAGACACTGCCAGAGGCAGGGAAGGATGTTATGACAGTATTGTACAGCCATACCGTAGCGGAATTCAGGAATGAGCAGGCCCAACCTAGGATGAAGACCCAGGACTCCTGCACAATTCACAGTTTTCACTTGCCTCACTATATCCTGAGCAGGACTCTTCTTCATATCATGCTTAAAGAGCGTCACCGCAAATGATGCCAAATGCCACTATACTTCAAAAGAATACAGGTTATAGCATAGCCTGACAATATAGTCCGCAACCTCCTACATGCACTTTACACGAACAAATTGTTAGGGCAGAGTTTAGGGAGAATATCCTTACCCTGTGAAAAGGGCAATGACAAAGCATACAAGCCAGAGGCAAAACAGGAGGAGGCTAGACACTAGTTAGCCACAGGAGAAACAAACATCTCAGCACAAATGACTTGTGCCTGGAAAAATGCTCTGTGTTCAGGACTTCTTAATGAGCCCACAGCCAGAATAATTAACAATGGACAGCAGCAAGACTTGAGAGCAAGAAATGGAGGGAAGGAAGTTAATGACCTGGCCACGCGAGCAGCCTGCTACTTTTGCACACTGAGATCTGTGCACTGCCTTTTCATTTTAGGCAGATGCTGTGCAAGCCAGCAGCAATGGGAAATCAGACAGGCTAAGATTATGCTTTCATCTGACACACTGTTAAGAAATCAAAGTTAAAGTACTTTCCATTAACGGTCTAAATCACTCCAAGTTTACCACTGTACTGCCATACAGATTATCCAACCCTCGCCTTTTTTTCCACTGGAAGGACAAGATCAGATAGAGTACTGCTGCTTTCTAAAACCAGGCATACCATTTAGGTCCTATTTCAAGTGACTTGAAGAACAAACAGACTTTGCAATCTCCAAGGGTTGTGTTTTCCCAGTAGCCTTGTCACCACTACTTTTAAGGACTGTGGCTTCAAACATTTGAAAGGAGAGGTAAAACCTGAGGTACAAACCTGAAGGAAAACACAGCATGGCAACTGCATGAACGAAAAAGCTATCCATTTGGAAATGTGAGAAACGGGAAGGCTGAGAACTGGAAAAGGCAGGCATGAGAAAATCTAGCCCTGCTTCAGCCAGCCTAAAATGAGGGCTGAATTCAAGAGCGCATCATTAACTGTTCATTTACCCACAGATGGCATTCCAGCACCATGAACCGTACTGATATCCAAAGCCTGAGGAGGAAATTCAGGAGTTAAGCAGTTGAGTGCAAACAGCTCAGATATCACTAAGTAAGAAATTAAAGATGATCTACAAAACCTGGGCAAATAATACAGTCCTTGGTCACAGGATCATGTTACTGCTGTGCTCACACACTGCGTTAGGAAAGTGCATGTCCAGACTCTGCACATGGACATACTTTTATATGGAATGATAGAATTAACTTGCTTGTGTTTAACACTGGGAAAATAGAATTCCTTCATCTATCAGCATCTTTGGGAATTTCTGCTTCTGTTTTCCTGTGTGGGTGGTGGGTATAACATCTTCAGACATTCAGGCTCTACAGCCAGCACTTGGGAACTGCCAAGGAAGAGCCTGTCCCCAGATGGACCGTCCAAGCTGGTGCAGTGGGACAGGACCTCAGGCGGCAGCTAAAGGTGAGCAGGTTGTGCAGCACAGACATCACAACTAAGTTCAGCCTAGACAAACCAGTATGTACCACATGAGAGCAAGCTGCTATGGCATCTGCCTGCTGTAGTACCCTGCTCTAGATCTGGGGCTTGGTAAAAGACACACGACCATTTGCAGGTTTGGGTTTGTTGGGTTTTTTTTTCCTTTTAGCAAGCTCACCTTTCTAGTTCTAATTGCTGACTAACTGCATTAGCACAGGACAAGCATGGTTTGAGAAATAGCTCAACTTGCACTGAAGAAAAATACTTGGTGTACACAGGGTCCCATGAGAAGGTCCTGTCTGCTGGCTTACTCATTTCTTAATCATTACGTGTAGAAAAATGAAGTCCAGGCACTCTGAAAACAACACTTCCTCCTCAATTTTCTCAGCTATTAGGAACTTAAAAAGAAGAGTCAAGGATTGAAAGGCAAAGAGATTGAACTATCAAATCTAGACAGTCACTCCAAAGCAGGTTTCAGGCATGCTGATGGAATAAATTAATGGAAGCAATGGAATTGTCCCTGTATTGTATAACACCTGTTCATCAGCCACACAGTTATGTGGTTGTGTTTGTGCTATCCAAACAGATGCATGCTCCTCTTGCAAGGAACTGTGTTCACTTGTCTCTTATCAGCCATCAGAAGAGGTGCGGCTGACACAGCACGTAGCATTTGAATTATCTAAGAATCTAATTATTTTTTTCATCCTCTGTCAGCCAAATCTTGGGAAAAACCTAGAGAAATAAAATAGGTCAGGGTACTTTATGCTAATAAATGGCATCACAGCCCAAGAGGAGAGTCAAGGACAGGAAAATCCCCAAGAATTTTCCTGAACAAAATTCACTGAGAAGTCCTTCATAACCTGAAGAACATTTGTCTCATGAGAAGGTCAGGTTACCTCTGCTGAGGAAACATCACAGAGCAGAAGGTCTGATTCTATGATTCACATGAGAGGTTTTCTTAACTATTATTTTTCCACTTGTCAGAGACGTCTGTAGGGAGTCCAGCACCAAAGTATGAAAGGCCTACATGAAAATGGAAAAACACAGTAGTTTGGTCAGCCCAAAGGTCTGTTTAAGTTCCACATCTCCAGCAACGCCCAGCAGGAAATGCTCAGGGAAAGAGCGTAAGGAATAAACTCTCCCTTGCGCACTCCCTCAGCAGCCCTCTGGTTAGAGGCTTTCTGAGCCAAGGACTGCAGCTGTATCTTTGCAATTAACAGTCCGGAATAAATGCATGTAGTACGAACCAACTTTTGAAACCAATTGCCTGTTGGGCCCTACATTACAAGTCCTGGCAGTAAATTTGGTAATCTCGCTGTACGTTGTGTGAAAACACACTTCCCCCTATTTATAACTGCCAGACACTTCCATCTGATCCTCCCTGTTCCCATACGATGAGAAACAACCCTTCCCACTTCAGCTTCTCCCTGCCTCTGCCTCTCATGACCTTCTAAAGCAAACTTTTATGATTTCCGCAGGAGTCTGCAATGGGCCCAGCTCCTTGCAGTTTCTGCCATGGCAAACTCCTCCCTATCACTTCTCAATTCCTTCACTCTCAATCCCACCCTATTTCCCTGGCTCCTGTTTTCCTTCCTCCACTAACCTCCAGTCCCATAGCTTAGCGTAGGTGTATAGAAATACAGATACCAGATCTCTGTTTGGTTCAAACAGCTCCCTATCTACATAGGCGTGACCCCATGTCAAAGCTCGCATCTTGCAGCAGTGCTGAATATCTTCGAATTTCTGTGTGTCTGGCTGTGAACGTAAACGGGCTGAGAGCAGCATACTCTGGGAGCCCTGGTGGAAATCAAGACACAAGTTCCAACCCTGAAGGGCAGGACTGCTCACCTAGACTCTCATCACCACCAGCATGCGTCTAGAAAATCCTGCAGGTGACCAGTTTGTTGGTGCTTTCAAGACTACGACAAAATGTTTTCTCAGAAAACCCACAGGTACAAATTCTGAACAAATGATGTCTGTTTTTTTCAAGTATATGTAATTATTTTATTTCCAGAAGCATAGATAACAACAAGCCATTCATTTTTGTGAGCAAGTAAGTTGAACAGTGGGCAAGAAAAATTTTGCTGACCAGTCAAGACTGTTCAGGTCTGCTCTGTTCCTTGGGTGTTCCAGAGAAAGCAACCCAAAAAATGGAACTTCCTCCATCCCCAGAAGTTATCATTCCAACCATCTCTACTAATTAATTCCCTGAATTCATTTTGGGTTTTGTTGTTGGATTTTTTTTTTTCTCTATGGAAGATGAAAATTTAACTATGCATGTGCTCACTATAATGCTTAAATTTAAACATGCTCTAAAACCAAGCCCCACTGCAGGCAAGCTGCTCAGCGTCCTTTGCATGCAAATCACCGAAGCAGCTGTCTCAGTGTCTTCGATCCACAGCTTTCACACTTTCTTCACTGCTGTGCCAACCGCCTGCTGACAACCTGAGTCTACCTATGTTTATTTTTTAATTGAGGTTAAGAAAGTGATAGAACTTCAGTTGTTGTTTGGGGGAGGGTTTTTTCCTCTTTTTCAACAAAAAGGAGGCCTATACAGCTACAAAAAAGGAGTACTTTTGCCCTGTGTACAGCTGACGGAAAATGGACGGGGAATTAGGAAACTCCAGCCTAGACTGAAGGCCCTGTCTTTCATCAGTATATAAGTTCACCTTACAACTGGACTAACTGAAGTGATGGTGACGTAACTCTTCACCTCCTAGGGACACACAATAGGACCATGAGGTTCTCACCGCAACAAGCAGGAAGGGCAAGCACGAGTGATGGGACAGGCCAGCCTAAGCACAGTATCACCTGCCAAGCCAATAGTGAGGGGGAGTCCCAGGTAGGCTGCAGGCAAAGGGCCCAAGGAGACAGTGTTGGGAGAGCACAGCATTCTTTTGCTGCAGATACAGGTACCGAGAGACTACACGAAGCTACTCTGCTCCCCATCTGTGAAGCAAGGCAATCCTAGATCATACCTCACAGGGAACTGGCGGTGACAACAAACGTATTAAAACATTGAGCTAATGGAGACTTTTGAGTATCTTAGAAAGCATACAGACACCTCTACTACAGGATGCGAGTTAAAACCTGTTTTCTCAGAGCCTTTTCTTGCCAGAAGCCCTAATACGGTAAGGGGTTTGGTTTCATTTGGAACCAGGAAGCTTGTGCTGCATCTATGATGGCTTCCCCTCTTGTTTGCAAAGCCAAACCTTCACACTAAACTGGAGAAACACCCCTCACGTCATCTGATTTTCTACTGCTTCAGCCTCTGTGGCTAGAGAAGATGGGTGTCACCAATAAAGCATTAAATGAAAACTCAGTACAGGGGATAACATGTAGAGGACAGAAAGAGGTTCTGCCTAGCACTGTATTCAAGATCTGCCAAGGTATTACGTCTAAACGTGTAATTTTTCAAAGCCACTTCCTTTGAAATTTCAATTTTTTTTTTTTTATTTAAAAAAACCCTAAGAAATTTGAAACTAAAGGATATTGAGATCCAGTCATAACTATAATAGCAGAAAATAATTTTAAAGATAAATCCCAAGTACAAAACTTTGTGCCAAAGCATAAAAGAAAGTCCTACCATTCGAACAAGTGGGACCCACTATTGTACACCTAGAGCCCGAGCCTGCCAAAGAGCCAAGGCAGCTTTTGGCAACAGATACAGAGAGAATATTTTCTTCTTTCAGTTTAGTCAATTAGTTCATTACAATGACTAGTTTACCCAAAGTTGGAAAATGGTTTGGAGTTGCAGAAACAGAAAGCTTGTTTCCTTCCTCCGGTCAACAAATAAAAATGAGGGGTGAGGGAGTAAAATCTACTAATACTAGATCAGCAGGACAAGAAACAATCAGTGCAATTAAAAAGAAAATACTATTTAATTTGCTTAATAAAAAAGCCTGTTATTTATTAAGTAATATTACCTCAAAATATAGCAGATACTTCCTTTTCATGTACAATTACCAATTTTTTTTATTTTTTTTTTTAAGAACGACTTTTAACATTCAGGGTTTTGATGGGGAAGACTGCATTTATAATTACATTTCACAGCAAAGCCAAGTACAGCCTGTCATAAATAGCATATAAAAATAAAATAAAATCAATCAGCCAGCAAATAAAGTAATTTGTTTTTTTCCAAAATAAAAACCTAACTAAATCTGTATGAGGCTATCCAATTACCTACATGGATACTTGTGGACATTGTACAGATTAGCAGAAAGAAGAACTAAATTTAGCTTAAAGGCCATATTTAGTTGCACATCGATATGTTTTAATGTCTATCCAACACTGTGAATCACTCTCTCTTTAGGAAAAATAGCTAAAAAGTACACATGCTAAACAGCGTCAGAATTGATTTTGTATATCCATTCTTCTGTTTGCCATTTAAAAAAAAAAAGAGAAGCCACAAAAAGAAGTCACAATCAAAGTGTGATGGAAGGTCTGTACAAGTGACAGCATTTCTTAGCAAGTGAGACAATTCAGTAACTGCTTGCAACATTTGGCCAGGCAGTGAAAGCAGCAACTCATGCCCATGACTGCAAGCTCCAGTTGGGACACCGTTTGTCACATGTGTGAAAAAGAGTTAATGCTTCAAGAACACATTTCACATGGGTGATAATGGGAACTGGGAGACCTTTGGAAAAGCATGGGTCGACCCACATTTGGCTCCTAGAAGCAAACAACATCTCTTCCCCGTAACCAGAAAACTTCCCTTTTTCAAACGCTGAGCTGTAATTCCTCTTCCATGTATTTCCTGAAGATTTTCCCCTCTTTCAGTTGAAGCTGGGTAATTAAAGCAACAAAGCAAATCTCTTGCTAGTCCTAGCAATCCAGACTTCACAAATCTCTCTGAGTCACAGACACAAATTCTTCTTTAGCTCTCTTTCCACTTACAATTAACTAGTGTTCTTGAAATCAAGACTGCTGTGGCTGAGACTTAGGAAACAATCCAGAGGAGACTAATAAGCACTTGAGACCGGCCTTCCAGGGTGCAAAATTTTACACTGAAGCATCTGAATGCCTATACACGATCACAGCAAGTCTATCTTGCCTAGGATCTTGTCCCCAAAAGACAAGAAGTCTCTGTTTCAGGAAAGGCTTAACAGACAGAAAAAGCAACCCTGTGTAATTATAGGGTTTTCAAACCCCCCCATACAAGCTGTTAGGCTTAATATCCTCCACATATTCCTCTACCCTCTTTTTTAAATCCATTTGTACTTTTGGTCTCCACAGCATCCTGCAGCAGTGAGTTCCGTAACTTAACGCAGATGGAAGAAGTGCTTGTTTTAATCTTGCTGGCTGGTAATTTCATTGCCCGCTGTAGTTTTGTACTATCAGAAATAATTTCTCCCCATACTACACTACTGTGTGATTTTACAGAGTTCTCTTATACCTCGCTCAGCAGTCACCTTTCCAAGCCAGAGTCCTAGGCAATGTATCTTTTCTTCCTATGGAAGTTTCCCCGGGCAACTTCACTGCTCACTTCTGAATCTTTTTCAGTGCCACTACAAATCTTCCTAACAATCAGGAATGCACACTGTAATCAGAACCAATACACAGCATGGATTCAAACTGCAATATATCAATAATTTCTATTTTACTCCCTGCTCCTTTCCCACTGCAGTTCTACTTGCGTATTTGACCCCAAATTGAAAACTGAGCTCAGTTTTCTCTTTTATTCACCAACCAAATCATCTCCTAAAATATGACGCCAGCTTGCAGACCAGTTCTGGGAGGTCTGTCAGCAAGCAGGACCAAACAGCTGAAGGAGACTTCACTGTTTCTGTTAAGCAGAAGAGCCGTGACACAAGCCTCACTCAAAACCACCAACAGGGACAAAAAAATACAGCACTTTCTGTCCACTTCTCCAAGCCTGCAAAACTCAGCCACTGCCCGTCAACATGCTTCAGTTGGCTGTGCTAATTGGCTGTGCATACGCTATTAATCCACTCTCTTCTTACTATGCTTTAAAAGAAGTTGTAATTTGTCCCAGTAGGGAGGTAATAAAAGCCAGCACACAGTCAGTCACGGATGGCTCTGATGACTCAGCTGGTGTGAGGTAGCTTGCTAAGACACTATCTCCAGTGTGTTTGAGCCCAGTGTTTACTGTGCAACGTGCGATACATATCTCAGGCCACATGCCATGAAACATTTTACAGCCCATAACCTTCTTCGCCTGGAAGCCTCTCCCACAGTCTTCCCCAAGTCCTCTTCCAGAGAACCCATTTGCTCAAGCCATTTTACAGCAGCACCATCACTCAGACTGCCAACTGAGAAATATCTTTTACACCCATCAGCACTCCTGTTCCTGCAACTTGGTGCCCTTCCTGGCACCCTGCGACTTAGCAGGACCGAGTGCATCCTCATCCCTTTGTGAAAACAGTTCAGCCCTTCATTTCCTCACCCCCAGGGAGATGGCGGGTCCATCACTCCACAGTCACAGCACAAGCCCCAGTCAGGCACCTGGGACCTACATGTGCCTACACCAGGCTGCTCAACCCAGCACAATGGTGCTCTAAACTGGAGGGAGCTGGTCCCCTGGAGCTGGGCTGCTGGGACCAGAGCCACCACGGCAGAAGGGCAGTGGCACAGCTGACAACAGCCCACCAGTGCTACCCCCATCGCTCTGCAGCCTTCAAGTTGGCAGTGGTGCCCACTGGGAACAATCCAAGTGGCTTTTCACTGATGTGGCAGGGAGGACCCATCTGCCAGGGAACATTTTTTCTGGTAGTTTCCAGTTCCTCACACCTCAAACCTGAACTCCTGGGCAGGTCTGAGAAGGTCTGGCTTTGCCCATGTTTTAAAGCATAGGGTAGGTAGGAAGATGAGAACTTGCTGTTCAAGAGGGAACATAGTGAAAAAGCAATCTCCAGTCATAATCAAACAGAAGAAAAAAGAATTACTTCTCTCATGGTGGGGAAATCCCAACACAGACCTCAGACAAATTCCTAGAAAATGGGAAGGAGCTCCCCAATATTGCTGTAATGCTGGATTTGCTCCATTTGACCTCCACGCATATGAACAGAGCTTCACAGTGCTCCATCAATGATGGAAACCACTTTTATGTGAAGTCCTTTTAAGGAAAAAAAGGAGAAAGAGAAAAGGAAAATGCAGTTTGCAGATACTGAATGCCTTGTTGTGGCACTACTAACTGGATAAATCTGTCTCTGAATTCTAGTACTACTGCCTCTGGGATTTCTATTAAACATTTCATTTATCTGGCAGAACTCCAAGCTCCTGGATTTCCACAGAATCCCATACCATTTAGAAAACATTCTTAGTTTCTGTTAATAGATGTTTTGGAGGATCCCACTGAAGACACAATGGAAAAATCTCTTCAGCCATACTCTGTTGAAATTCAAACTATATAAAGAATCTCACTGTCTGCTGCATTCCATCAGTTTTAAGGATACTCCTTACTGGATGCCACTGGGTTTCCTCCAGATTAAACTCTCAAGACTTTTCAAAACAAATAATTTCCAAGCTTGATCAGACCCTACCCAAGCTAGCTAGAAAAACAAAACAACCCTACAACAAAAGCAGACAAAAAATCCCAAACAACATGTCACCCCCTAAAAAACCCACCAAGAAATGACTCATCATTCCTATTTACAGCCACATTTAATTTTATTTTAAAATTAAACATGCAAACTCTGGATTTAATATTAGCCAGCTGTTAATAGTTCAACATGTAAAGCCTGGTTGTCACATTCAAAGTATTTTTGTGGAGTTGTACTAACACTTAACTCTTGCAGTCACACCCAATGCTACTCTTCGCTTTATACACATCTTTAAAATGATTTACAATGCTATTTATTTCCATGTGCAAACATTCCATAGAACACCAACATAAATACCGCAGTGAGACTCCCTCTCTCTCCTGCCCATTTTCTCTCCAGACTATCTTAAGCAGGACAGTATTTACAAACTGTACAAGAACAACACTGAAGCAAAGAAACTGCATGTAGTTTAACAAGGAATAACCTTTGGAAAATCATTTAGATGAAGAATCATTTATAGCTTTCCTTAATTGCTACACCCAGTTCACTTTGGAACGCAGTAGCATTACAGAAGAGAAGCAATACCATCTATCACTGAAAAGCTTAACTCCTTTCAAAATCCTTTATTTACTGCTGCTCCCGACATTCCATAAATAAGTTCAACTTCAGTGGGAGTTTGCATTTATTTTCCTGCCAGCAGTGGCATTTTTGGAAAAAAAAAAAAAATCAGTATAATCTAGGTTTGAATTACATATGTTACTGAAGAAGTAGATAAAGAGAGTAGCTGTCCTCTGTGCTCCAACAAAACACTGCCTGAAGACAACTCAGCAACACCAGAACCAATATGGTCTAAATTTGGCTTGGGTTGTAATCTAAAAAAGTAACCCACGATAGCAGGAATGAATCGCCACAACTCTGTTGTTAAAGGCATAGGAGTTTTGGTGACCTGTCTGTCCTTGCTCAGGCTGGACCTGAGCACACATGTACCTGGGCTCAATTTGGCTTTTTCACAATTGCTTAGAGGAACATCCCACCTGTGGCCTCTTCAGGGTGGCCTCCTTCCCTCAGGAGGCACACGGGCACATTGCAACCTAAAAATTAATTGTTGTGATGATGCTAGCAGCTGACCACCAGCCACTGCCTTGGCCAGTGGGTCCTCCCTTGTCAGATGAAGGTGTTTCTGACCTAACAGAGGGATGACCTCCTATCCCCAAGAAAAAATAACACTTGGGACAACCGAGCATGCAGCCGGCTCTGCGTTCAGCTTCAAGGAGCCCTGAGAAAGACAGTGGTCAGGGGGAGGAGGCAGGGATTGCTCTGGCAGCCACATCTCACTGCCGTCCCTCCCAGGAACTCCTGCCCTGGGCCAGGGGCAGGATTGTGGCACGACAGCTACGCCTGCACCACGTGCCCGCCCCTCCCAAAGCCAAGTTCAACGTACGCACAGAAACACCACCCTGCCCGCGTGTGGCTGATCCAGCCATAGTGACATGGTGAAGCACTGTGAATCTTGCTCTCTCTGACTGCTCAGCAGAGGTAGGTGAACCCTACCAAAAAAGCCAACAGCCAAACAACCACCACCCCCAAACTAAAAAGCCAGCAACAAATCAGATCACTCTGCCACTGATTTCTGTAATAAAAACAATTTGTTTCCATGATGCATTACAAGTAGTAAGCCTTGTAGCTGCCCTGCAGAGGTATGTACGTTATTTTTATGCCCGTTTCGCATGGGAAAGCAAAGGCTAAAGAGAACGTTTTCAGAAGCACTTGCTTTTGAATGGCTGTTGCTCTGGGAATGCCTATCTGGAGGCACAGAAACACAAATACTCCAAAACAAATACATGTAGAAAACCCCAAATTAGCCAATTTTTGGATTGTAGGTCAGAACCACAATACTGGCCAAAACCACAGGTTGCCTTAGCTCTCCCTTTTCACCGTAAGCAGGTTATTATGAAAGCTTTTATCAGAAGACTTCAGAAGGCAAGCACTCAAGGACCCAAATAACTTTTAGAAAAGGCAGAAACCTTACTTCTGTGTAACTGTACAAGACTTCATCTCCTGCTTATCATCATTTCTATCAGCAGAGCACTGCTTAGCCACCTCCCTCCAAAAGGCACTTTGAGATGCAAGCTGCAATATGCATGCAAATTATCATTAAAGTATCCTCTGTTTAATTGGGGCATTTCAGATTGGGGCTGCTATTTTAATGGGTTGCCTCCCAGGAAACTGACTTGACTTGTAATGACACAGTGAATAGTAATGACCAGTGTTTAATTGGGGCAGTGTTAGTAAAATTTTGCTTCAGAGGGATTAAATTTAGCTGGTGCCAAGGAGTTAAGTGATTAATCAGGTGTCAAATAGTATGTGCTTCTATTGGTCTTCTCCCATTCAATCCTACACCCACTGAACTTAATGAGAGTTTTGTCATTGCCCATAACAGAAGGGGGATCCTCCTCCTAGTACACAAGTTTGCTAATAAACATTAAGGAGCATACTCTGCACTAACAGATACTCAGCCTTGGTTAAGGGTAACAGGAATCTGTCTGCGTGGTGCTGAACCCTCAGCATGGGAAGCCCTCAGTGGGAAAGATGGCTTTTTGCAAAAACAGCATCAATGATGTATTAGGAGACATAAAGCAGGACTTAAAAATTAAGTAAATCTGGGGAAACCAGTTAAGATTGAAAGCTCAAACACTATGCTGATTCTCTGCCCTCCGGCTTACACGATCAGTCTTTTTTTCCTCTTCCTTTTTTTAAATTATTACAAAATACATCCTCAGAAGCCAGAATGAGCACCAGCGAGACAAGCCTTCAAGCTACAGGGTTCTGTGCTGACTCCTGTGGTGCCCATGCAATCACAAGGGCCACTACATACAGCTCACTGCAAGAGAAAGCACTCACATCCACCAGCATACAGCTGCATAAAATCACCGCTGGAGCCAGTTGTGAAACCCGACTCGCAGGAAGGCTCCATGCGTTCAGCGCTGCCCACAGAAAGCACTCTCGGCTCAAGCATCAGCCAGGAGCATGCAAGGGAGCCTGGGCTTGGAGAAGCCCTGGTCTGGGAGATGTGAAGCAGCTGATCCCCCCCCGCCATATTCGCAGTTTTAGTTCCCCCACAACTCCACGCTTGTGCCAGCACAATTGTTCATACGGTCACATGGTAAATGAGACTAAGCAACTGAAAGTGCCAGACTTATAAAAAGGAAAATAAACAAATTAAACTGCACCCTTTGGGACCCTTCTGTTTGCCTGCTGAATTTTGAGCCTACATATGACACCACAGTGATATTTGCAAGGTATTATAATCTCAGGGGAAAAATAGGGAGATCCTCACAATCAGAAAGCTCTACGTGAGGTTTTAAACAGAACTCATCACCACGTGGACCTTAATTAATCACAAAAATCATCATCTGAGTCTAAACTTCTAGTCCTGTCTTCCTTTGAGCTTTTGCTCTCATGTAAGCTTTTGCCCTCATGTAAGCTTTTGCCAAGACATTTACACTCTCCCTGTGCCTCAGTTCTCCCAGCTGGGGGAGGAGAGGTGAGGCCGCAAAGATCGCTTGCCAATACTGTAATGAGTGCCAACGTCATGGCAGTATTTAGAATAATATAATCAGCTACCTACTACAGCTCAGGATCAGAGGAACAGGTTTACTACCAATGTGGACATCCCAAAAGCTGGGATGAAAAAAGTGCCTGAATATGACAACCACACCAGATGTCCCTTTCCCAACCCATCCCGGAGTCAAAGCCCTCAGGCCCTCTTGGGCTGGAGTCTGCCACAAGCCTGAAGCCTATCAGTTCACGCAGAGAGTACGCTGATGCGCTAAGCTGTAGTGAACACGGAGGGTCCAACATTCACACTCACCTCTGACCCCTGAGATCTTATTTTCTGAACCCCAGCGATGGCTTCTCTCCACAGCTTTAAGCTCTTTAGGCACACACTTCATTTCCTTCCCACAACAGGTCTGCTTGCCATCAGCCAGGCAAGCACACACCCAAGTGTTGGCAAGATCGGGATATCAGGCTTTATATTTTTCCTCTCTCGGAGAAAGAGTTAATGTAAGTAAGCACACATACTTGCCACAAAGCAAACACATATCAATATACAGTCACACATACATATTGATAAGTACTTGACATGAACTAAGATATTACTGCAAGTTTATATTGATTACCAGTAGTTAAATGCATACCAAAACTTCCCCTCCTCAAAGTTTTCCTAAATCTTATTAGAGCACTTCTCTAACAAGGTGAGATAGGGAGACCGTGCACCAAGCAGCTCAGGCATAAACAAAGTACTAGGCTTCACTCCCTCCGCTGAAGCCTTCCGTGGTTCACCACCCCAGTTGCTGTGGCATTTACTGCCCTTGCCCTATGTTGAAGGAGGAAGGGAAAAAAATAAATAAATACAAAATACATCCACCAGCACCACTACTTCCAGTTCACAGGCTCCTAACGAAACTCTGCAACACCCTCACAGCACAATACTTGGCTACTTTTCAGAACAACACAGCAGCTTAGCAGTGAGGTTGGAGTACAGTGCGGAGCTTGCTCCTCTGCCTCGACCTCACACTCTGTGCCACAAGACGGACTGGCACACTGAAGAAATAATTGATTGTACTTGTATAATCATGCTATCATTTAACAAACCCTCTTAAATTCAGCTGCTGATCACAACCACCTTAAACTCTGCCTGGTTGAAACAAGTGTGCAAAAAACAATGGTAGTTAGAAAAACTGAAGAGAAAGGTATCCAGAATGGTTTGACTGGTGAAGAAATGCTATCATTTGATATACACATTTGTCTGAAAATATGTACTTTCTATATTTGAAACTATTAAAATAATCACCAACAGAGAAGCAAACAACAGTAGTTTCTGTAAGATAAATTCAGGGGTCAGCATGTAAATAAATCACACATTAAAAAAATAAAAGTTCAGACCACGATGTTTAGAAAGTCACTTTAAAAAAAAAATCAGCTTCCCAATATCTCTCTAAATGTAATGAAAAATGGGCATTTAATCGCTTCAAGACTCAAATAGAAGTTTCCTTGTATCTCTCCTGCTATGTAGCTGATCCCTTACAGTACGACTCTATAACATACCCTAGTGAGGTTAGGGAAGGACCAGTTTCATTATTCCCCAAATAAACAGTAATGTTGTTGCTGACTTCAGTAAGAGCAGAAGCAAGCCTCGTATTTTCAAAACAACATATATTGAAAACAAAGAAACACAATTTATATGACACTATTTTTTCATCACATTCATTTTCTTCTGGCCAGAGAACACATCCTACCTTTCCACGGGGTTTACCAGAAAAAAACAGTAGTTAATATTTCAGTTTATATATACAGGGATCTGCTTAGTTAATTGTACACTTTTTGCCTGCATTAGCATTTTGCCATACTGTAATGTGCATACAATACCCCATTATCCAATTTGTCTGTCCGTGTTATGGAAAGTCAAACTAGACTGTCTAAGCCATGAGACTTCACGGGACACAGGCCCAAATGCATTTAACTCAGCAAGAGAAAATAACACCCAGAAGTTTTCAAATTGCCATCACACCGTATAGCACGCAAGACTCCCACCATAAACGTACGCAGACACAGATGGGACAAGCAAACAAAAAAGCGTCACGCTTTTAAGCTGAATATATAGCTGTTTATTCCAGGCTCTTCCCCTTAGAGAGAGTCTGGAAGTCACCTTTTCCTTCCAGGCAGGGAGAGACAACCGCTAAAGCACTCTTACTCGGGCAGAGTTAGTTGCGAGCAGAACAGAGATTCCTGGCTGGCAACAAGGCAAAGCGACTCCTGAGGAAAACGCATGACTGAAACAAAACCAAGGGGTGAGGGAGGGACAGAAGAAAGTACTATTTCTAGTGGGCTGCTAGATAGGAAGGGTCTGGACAAAAAAGGAAACTCAATTTTGTTTCCATTGTCTCAGCTTCATACCGCCTCCACTTAAAACGAGAAACTTCACGGGGTAACCCCTTCTTCAACTGGCCAACCCACAGAGAAACGCATCCCCCAGGCCCTGGCAGAGTGGGGTCGGGCTGCACAGCCCTGGCTCCCCTACCTGCTGACGGGCAAGCGATGTCAGTAAACGCAGGGACTAAGAATAAATAATAACAACACGGATGTTTAAAGAAAAATAAAAGGCAAAATACGAAAAAGTAAGCCTCACAGCCCACTGTTGGTGGAAGCGGCAGCGGCTGCATCTCCCTGACAGCAGAAAACTTTCTGCGAAGTTGCTGGCGGGGGACGGCGGGCGGGCGGCCCTGCGGGAGACCGGGCCGGGCCGGGCTCCGGGGCTCCCTTTCAAGCTCTCAGCGCGCCGCCGGCTCCTGCCGTGATGAGCCACGCCGCGAAATCCCGGCCGCGGCGGCTTTGCGCTGCGTGTGCGTGTGTGTCCCCCACCCCGGGGCGGGCGCGCGGCGCTGACAACCGGCGGGAGCCGCGTCCCGGTTGCCCGCCTCCCGCGTCCGTCCCCCGTC
>VZSZ01008150.1:0-23220 GCA_013398815.1 Ibidorhyncha struthersii
CAATACATTCCAGTTGCTCTCTCATATAAAGAGCAACTCCATCATCTCGCCTTGCCGGCCTATCTTTCCTAAAGAGAACATAGCCCTCCATGACAGTGTTCCAGTCATGTGAGCCATCCCACCATGTCTCAGTAATTGCAATGAGATCGTGGTCCTGTGACCGCACACAGATCTCTAACTCCTCCTGTTTATTCCCCATATTCTTCTCTGTTAAAGTTAGTTTAAAAGGTTTTCTTTATAAAATCAAACAACACCCTGTCTTCCTTCTTTCCCTCTACCTTCTTCCTTCTCTCCCCACCCTCCACCCCATCATACAGGTTTTTTTCCCAATAATGATGATGGTAGATAAACTTCCATACCTCAAGCTCACTTTACTAGTTTTGAAATACTTTTGAAATATTTTTGAGCATAGGTTTGCATTTCAGTACTTACTGAGATAGCTGTTACTGAGATAACAGTTCCTGGAGACTTATTGAATATTTTTATGCACCAAGCTTTGGTAATTTGATGTGAAAATTGATGTCTCAAAACTAAATAGCAGTAGGAATGGGAAGTCAAGTGTGTGAAAGAGTTGCAAAAGGGGGGAAAATGTATAGCTACCAGAATGTAGGCTACCTGAGAGGGATTGCTTGCTTTCAGACAAAATATGGAAAGAAGCACAGGGAATCTGAAAGATAGGCAGTCTAAGACTGTGGGTTGAGCTTTTCTGCACTGCTCTGAAGTGTAATAAAGCAGAAAGATTAATCTAGTGAACATCACCATAGAAATTGTGTGTGTGTATATGTACGTAGTGTACAAGATAAAAATATTTATGTGTCATATTTTTTAATTGTTAGGGATGATATGGTAAAATTGTCATGCAGAGGAAAAAGTCTAATATCTTGGTATGTGCGTTTAATCTATCCAAAACAGCAAACACTAAAATGTTTTAATCATAAGCAGATGGTTATTTCATAGTTTAATTACAAGGCAGAATATAAAGATTGTTTTGGTATGCTTATTGCATTTTTGCCTTCTCAACTTATCTTCCATTTTTTTAATGTAACTAAATCAGTCAATACCACTCCAAATTCCTTTTTAAAAAAAGAAAATTAATCTGAATTTTCTGTGTGTTTATGGTGTCTTTTATTTTGCCTGAAAGTCTTTTGCACTTAAATGCAAATGTGAAGTATTATCTCGCATTCTGTGTACTGTAGACATTTAAATTATTTTTTTATAACTCTGTGTGCTTAAAGAAAACAAAATGTTCATTGGACTGTGCAGTATTTAGGGCAAAAAAAGTATTTCTGCAGTGCCACTCTTGGCTCAAAACTACACCACACAACTGAAACACATCACTTTCAGTTGGTTTAAAGACCTGAAAGTAAAAATTTCCTTCCAACTGTGCTACAATATTCAGCTATTGTTTGAGATGGATATAGAAAAGACAGTCATCAAGAAATTATAAAATTTCTTGTCTTAAATTGATTTAATTTGTATATCACAGGGTACTGTTTAAATATTGAGTTCTTTGTGCAATTACAAAACATTGTGAGTGTAGGCAGAGCTCGAGTCAATGGGATCCAGAACCTTGCCTCAGTTTCTACTTTTATCAAAATAATGGATAATTTTCCCTGAGCCATGGTTCATCTTTGCAGTTAGTATGTTGAGCTTTTATTTGTAGACATTGTTTAGTCATTATGATAAAACATATTATAAAAATTTTGGTAAGGAAGAGTTAAAAAGCTCTTAGTGTTTTCTTTTTATAAGCCACCTGTTGCCTTAGATGCATAAGTATATAAATTCGAACAAAGTGCTCATCACTTGTCAGCCATCAGTGGCAGCATAAAAATTACTTGTGGTGCTTGCTTTGCAAGAAGTTCTTTTGTGTTTGTGACATCAGCTTTGTTTTATACAATTAAAGTATTACACGCTAGAATAGTCTAAATTGCAACTACTAAATGGGGATGTAGTTCTTTTTTCATAGAGCTGAATTTGTTTACTGGTTGTATACAGCTATTGACTACTGTTTAACATGACATGTCCCTTTTGCCTTGAACAATCTTTGAAAAAGGTGTTTTTTTTGTGTCCTGTTCTTGTCTCCCACCCCCTCCATTCCTCCTCCCTTCTCCATTATGGAAGGCTTTTCTTGTACTATTTTTTTTTCAAGTAGATATAAATGCATGTTAGGCTTCAGCATTTTTTTTTCAGCTAACAAATTAACAGCACATGATGATATTGCAACAGAGAAAAAAGCCTTGCAGTAAAGTTATCTGGACTGCAGGAGATGTTTTGTTCCATATGAACACGTTTTGACGTGGACGGAATAGTTTTAGCTTGCACGGTTTAAAATAAAACCCAAAAGCAAACCCTGGTTTTGATAACGCACGCAGGGTTTTCTGATTTTGACCCTACTGTACTCATGACTGTACAGATACCTACTGACTGATTTTCTCTGTTGGAAATACCTAATATGTGGTGTTCTGTTCCTCTGTTATTGCTGTATTTTTCTTTTATTTACATATCTTTCCACTTCAAAGTGAATAGGAAGAATTTGCATGTGACTGGGTTATGATTTCTTAATATTAAGGTGTTTTCCTTGTGTTAAAACAGATATTCAGTGCTATAGAAATTTGTGGAAAATACTGTCCTCCTCAAATTCTGTAGTCTTGAATAAAGGATGTTTTTTGTGGATAGTTCAATAAAGCAGGTAAAATTAGTGTAGTTTTTTGTATGTTGGTTGTGTTAAGTATGCAATAGGTCTGTCTTGTTCAAAATAACCTTAGTAAAGGAATAACCTATTCTAAAAATTATCTGAGGCATAGTTGCCATTTGAAGGAATTAGGCTATAACAAAACTCCATCAATACTAATTTTTGTATTAAATGGCTTTATTTTTGTAGGGAATATATGACAACTGTAATTCTATAGTAATTTGCATGCAGGAGTTACTGCCTGTACTGAATCTGTGATAATCTCTGTGGCTGCATATTAGTCCTGGAGCATTAAAGGCCGCCTTTAGCGGTCACCCCTCCTACTTGGGCCAGAAGAACTGAGACAGGAGTGCATAAGCTCAGCTTTCCTATTCTTTCACATAAAGTTGACCTAGTAACTTATCCTTCTGAGGAATACTGCAAATTAGGGACTACTTACCCTAGCGACTTCATTTTTTTGTCTCAGACCTCCTCCCCCTTGTGCTGATGGTGAAGTGAAATAAATCCAACTCCGTTTGCTCATGTGTTCCAACCACTTGGTGTGGCCCTGCTGGAGCAAGGAGTCTGTTCATACTGGTTACAACTGGGACAAAAAATTACTGAAGCTTGATACTGAATTTCTTAAAACCAGGTGTCAGGATGTTGGCAGATTTCTTGTTTTACTAGTTAAAGCTTTTACAAAGGAAGGAAAAAAATATGCAATAGTATTTTAAGGTATTCCCCCAATCCACAAATAAAAATAAAGTTTAAAGTAGTTTACAGTCGAATAATGATTACAACACTGTTCCAACAATAGTCCTGTAGTGATGGGATATGAAAAGGATATAAACACAAGCTAGAGACCATGCAGAACAGTATTAAAAGATGCAGTGTACTCATATAGTCTCTTTTTCCTATGCAGTGGCTTTGATGATAATATGATTATTTTAATGCTCGCATTTCACAGTTATGTTTAAACTGAGAAACCAGTAACACTAATCACTTTACCAAGATGACAGTTTTTATTTTATTATTCCAACATCATTCTAAGCTGCTAACTGGTAAATTACTGATTCTCACTCTCATCCTTTCACATGTTTTCCTGTTGTTGTTTTTCCTGGAATGCGTATGTAAGCAAGTAGGAAGAGAGAAGAAAAGTGACTTTTTAAAGTACTTCTATATCCTTTCCAAGGGCACAGTTCTTTTATTTAGTCATACTGTGTTTGTGATTTGAATTCCATGAATTGCAGTTAAGTTCTGCTCAGTGTGAATAAAGATGGCTTGGTCTGAACCTGAACTAATCAGTATATATTTATAAAAAAAAAAAAGTAAACACCCTCCCCTCTCCTGTATTGATTATATTTGCAGACTGACATTAATGTATCTGTGCCACATAGAATGAATAATTTAGTGTATGAGTTAATTGATCATTTACAAATACACATTCTTCTTGTGTGGAAAGAGAATGTTTTTTCTCTTCTCACAGGTAATTAATGACAGAACAAGAGGGAATGGCTTCAAGCTCCAACAGAGTAGGTTTAGACTGAACATTAGGAAAGAATTTTTCACAGAAAGGGTGGTTGGGCATTGGAATAGACTGCCCAGGGAGGTGGTTGAGTCACCATCCCTGGATGTGTTTAAGAGATGTTTAGATGTGGTGTTGGGGGATATGGTGTAGGGGAGAACTTTGTAGAGTAGGGCAGATGGTTGGACTCGATGATCCCAAGGGTCTCTTCCAACCTAGACAATTCTATAATTCTATGATTCTATGATTCTATTTGTCCCGTACTAAAATAAAATAACAACATTGGTATGCTTGCTTAATTTAAACTTTTTTTCCTCTGTATGTTTTCACTGTGAGTGGTTTTGAGCATTAATGGATGCAACTGCACTCTCTGAGTAAATAATTGGGGTGTTCCGTTATATGCATGTATTTTCCTTTATACAGAAGTGTTACAGTGTCACTGTTGGACTTGCCTTAGCCATTGGTAGAACTGGAGTGCAGGGTGAATACGCCTAGCAGAGCAAGGGTACTTGCCAGTCAAATCAGCTACTCAACTTTTCAGGTGTCTTGGTCACTAAACTTCATCAGGGTTTCCGTTATTAATGGAAGAAAAAACCACCCAGAACTATTTAATATTTTTTTAAAATGAACCTCTATACTTTTTTTTTAAAGTGTTAGGTATTATTAAGTTTTCATTTTCCTGCTGTGCCGTCAGTGTAATGTTGTCATGCTAAGGTATTTTGACTACCTCATTTGAGCAGTGTTGAATAATATGATGGACTAGACACTTCAAAAGGTAAATACATCATAATTCTGATCTTCCTAATCAGCCACTCTTTCAGAAAAATGTTTCACAGCTTTTCCTAGTCCTGCTGTAGGTGGGATTGTACAGCTTGCTGTGTAATGAACTAAGGGAACCAATTAAGTTCAGGAGCACAGTGTATACTAGTGGGGTTTGGATGTGTAAACTGTGGTTCTCATACTTGTGCCACAGAGATGTCCCTGTACCCCCTATACTAAGGGTGATTAGCTTATGGCATACAGACCTGTTCTTTTCTGCCCTGCACATGGTCCTTGCTAGCGGCTTACTCGATTTCTGCTCTGTTGTCATGTGGCAGGAGCATGTCAGGCCATATTTGGGAGAGGGAGCGTGGGTTTCCCAGGAAGGGTGATGCCGGAGCCTGCAGGAATGGCAGGTGCTACCTGCCTGGAAAGTGCCTTTGGGCTGCCTGAGCTGCCTGCATACCAACAGGTTGTTGCAGACCGCCATTGTTTCCAGCTTATGTGTCTCAGTCACAAAAGGAGTCCGTCCTTCTTCATGTCCCTTCATATGGTTCTCGTAAGCAACATCCAAATTCCCTCCCTGCTGGAGAGAAATGCTGCCTTTGTCAGCTAAAAACCTCAAGTTATGCTTTTCTCTCATCTCTTTCTGTTTATGGATTTTTTTTATTTTTTTAATTTTTTTTGCAGAATTCCTCTGCACATGGTAGTAGTTGCTGGTTTGGGTTTTTTTTGCCTTCCTACTTTTTGTTTTCTTGCTATGTAACAGCAGGGTGACGTTGGTTAACAGGATTTTGTACGTCAGCAGTGCTGTTTACCAGAACGTTGTTAATTTATTGTACTACAGCAGGGAAAATGTGAGAAAAAATAATTTGTTTGCAGTGTCAGAGAGATAACAGCTTCTTGATTAGAAAGGTAGCTTTGGGACCACTGCAGCAGCTATAGGAAAATAATTTTAAATAAAAATGTTAAATTTGGTGGAATTTGATAGGTTAAGCCCCAGTTTAACACAAAGAAACTTGAAATCTCACCCATAAAACCAGTTGGGTTTTTTTTCTGTGTTTTAAACTTTGCCTTGGAGAACAGATAGCTGTTCTTTGTTTCAGAACAAGCATAATTATGTGGAAGTGCATTATTTCTGTATTATACAAGCACTGCATAGAAATATTTACACTGGAATGAAATATTCAGCATGTTTAAGAAGAAAGAGCCTTT
The DNA here is from genome assembly GCA_013398815.1 of Ibidorhyncha struthersii. Classification (NCBI taxonomy): domain Eukaryota; kingdom Metazoa; phylum Chordata; class Aves; order Charadriiformes; family Charadriidae; genus Ibidorhyncha; species Ibidorhyncha struthersii. The sequence continues at coordinate 6,171 of VZSZ01008150.1, forward strand.
TGGAAATCTTTGGTAAGGGAAAAGATTACTCGTATGATGCAGTTTGAATGCATAAATCGTTCTCGTATGTATGGAATGCCATTAGTTTTAATATCTTGGAGTGACTATATGGGTAAGCTGGGCTTGTGGATGGCAGTGTGGGGGAGGAAGGCAGATGGAGCTGCATCCGAGAGCGCGGCAGTGTCTTCTCGTGGAATGCAAACAGGCTCTAAAGGCCTCTCTTAGGAGGAGGGGGATATTGTAATATTATCAGCAGTGTTGTGTTGAAAATTGAAAACCCGTAACTGAAAGCACATTGTAAAGAAACAGATGATTTTAATGACTCAGAGAACATTTTTAGGGTTAGTAATCAGCAAACCACAAAGAAAATTATCTTGTGATCAGAGTTCTGATTTTTCACCAAGATCAAGAGCCTAGTCAAAGGTAATCCATCTTCTGTTCACTTAACATGTTTTTTCTTAGCTATACTGCCTACCAATTTATTTAAAGAAAAATATTTTATATATGTATGTACTATTAAATAAATGACGGATCAGAAACTTAACAGCTTTATAACTTTTTGGAAGTTCCTCTCTTCTGCAACATCTCATAAAACTTCAGAAAATTATTTCATAGAAACAAATTGTTTGAAAAATGAGCATTGAGTAAACACTGGCTTGCTGATAGTAAAATGCAGCCTGTTTTCATACCATTGCAGCAGCCGTGCTTTCTTCAAATTTTTTTTTTCTTCAGCAGAAAAGTCTCTTCCTGATTTGTGGTGTTTCTAACCTTTTTGAAGTCTCTGCATGATATTTTCATAAGCTCTGAACATGAGGGTTTTCCTGCCAAATGAAAAGGAAAGAATCTTAGATGGGTAACATCTTCTTTCGGTGTTACGTGATATGGAATTTTTTTATCCCTGATCCAATTTAGGTTAGAACATTTCATTATGTAAAAAGGTATGTATAGTATTCTTTGTCAGGGTTGTTACAAAAAGGGAAAAATTGAACAATGAACTGTGTCTTCATAACAAACTGGTTTGAAGTTGTAAGGTTACCGAAAAATGGGATTTAGCCTTTAAGAGATCTTCTTCCCTGTCAGATTCTTCTCTTTCAACTAGCAGGTGATGTGAAGTCTGCTAGGACAGTTTTTCTGGCCTCTGGCTTGCTCCTGTCAGCCCTCTTTCCTGCAGGCAAATGGTGAGCAGGCTGCAAGTTGAGTGAAACTTTGTGAAGTGATGGTGTTGCTTGACTTGCTGTTCTGGGAAGCCATCTCTAGCAGTAGTGCTAGAGGCATCTATGTAAATGCTTAAATGCTGTATATGCCTTTTTCATGTCCTTTGAAATTTTTTTTTGTCATCTATCTTTCATCTAATGTGCAAAAGTATAGGTATTGCGGTTCAGCATCTACTGACAGTCTACTAGTTTTAGAAACCCTAAAATAATTCCATGTATTTTTATAAAAATGATAGCCTCTTCAGGACAGACAAGGTCCAAGACAAATGCTACATGATAGCTTTTGGGGAAAAAATTGCAAGGGACCTTGCTACAATAATTGGATGAAGATTTTTTTATAGATCTAAGTGCTGATGAACAAGGACTTTTTTGAGGGACTTCAAAAATTGCCAGAAGCGTGATGGCCTGTATGGTCCTTTTCTTCTGGAGAGTCTTTGAAAGCCAGAGTGTTTTGAAATGGAGAAGATCTTCGTTCTGTCTAAGAATGATATTTAGGCTTATTTTATCAGGAAAATAAGACCAAGGTCAAAACAGACCTTGAACAAAAGATGTTGCATGCTGGAATTAGCGTCTTTTTCAGGGTCCTTTCTGACTGCCTGTTTGACAGTTTATATCGCAACCCATTAAAAAAGTCATGGTAGCAGTGATGTTTAAAAAGGCAGTGGTCAAGTGAAGGATGACAACATTAGTACTGATTGTTTTTCATTCTGAAATATTTGGATTTCAAATACTTTTTTGTTTTTTAATCAGAGGTAATGTTTTAAGATACATGTTTCCTCGTGCAAAAAGGCAATTTCTGGTGGCCTGCTTGACTTTTTTTTGTTGTGTGATACAAATGTTCACACTGACATTCATATATAGAGAACTGTGGATATTTCCTTGAGAGTTTGAGTGTACCTTTATGTATGCACTTCTTTTGGATTTCAAAATTACCCCCCCCCCCCCCCGCAAAGATGTACATACTATCGCCAGCTTATAGTGACTAGGAAACTAAGGCAATACTGCTGAGACAGGCAGTCTGCTATCCATTTGGTGGTGGCACATGGTTTTGCTTGTGTACTGTCCTGTGTCTATATGTGAGCACAGAATTAGTTGTCTTTGTGTGCCAAACTTTATGGAAGGCCTGGTCTTGTTTGTAACTAAAACCAACTAATTTGCAGCTGTAATACCTTGTGTTAGCCCATCTAGTAATCATGAAACTGTGAGGAAAGCTAATACACCTTCATATGTGCTGTGTTTGGAAAGCTTAGCAAAGAATGTGAGCGACACAAAACAATTCCTGATGTTGAAAAATTATGCTAAATAAATAAATAAAAAAAGAGATAAGCATATAGAGAAGCTGGTGCATAATGGTGGGATGCAAACATGGGGGGGGAAATATCAGAAGATATTTTCATATGAAAGTGTTGGTCTCCAAAAAGACTACTTGCTAGGGCTAGCAAACATTTTTAGGTGTTACTGTTAATACAGACAAATATGAAAGATAGAATGTGATGGAATAAATAGAAGATGGCTTTAAAAATAGCATGTAAAGGTAAAATATTGCCACTGTTTTAAAGTGGTAATTCAATTGCAAAACTTAAAACAATTATCTAATGAAGTATGCTGCTGAAATGACGTTGCAAACCAGTGCATTTAAAAGAACACAGGGGCTGTCTTGGTAGCTGTTCCCTATCTCCAGCCCAGGGTGCCATCATCACAGCTCGAGTTGTTCTTTGCTGGTTTTCCCTAGCTGCAGTTCAGGTGCTGTGGTGATGGCAAAATACTTCTTATTGCCATGAAAATACTGAAACTCTGTTAGTTGTTTAACTCTGTATGAATATGGATAATAGAGGTTGGGTGTGTTTGCAAATGCTGAGCTGTTGTGAGGGGTGCAACAATTTATATTAATGGTGCTTCCGCTACATGAACCACTTGGTGAAAGAGTAGGCCCTAAACCACTCACCTAGCCGTGCATTACTTGCATTGACATTTTTAATTCATAAAGTACTGTAATTTCAATTCTTAAGCTGAAGTTTTTAATGTTTTAAACAAAAAGGTTTATAACAAACTGTTCCTTATGCTACAGTACTTTATAACATCTTTGTCTTTTTCTATCATTAAGAAAAGTGTTTCTGTAATGTTAATTAGCTAGTAACTGCTGTTTTCAGTGTGCTTTAATTACCATATGTTGCTTGATTATATGTTATGAAATAAACTTAAGGTTATTCTAGATTGTTAAACGGTGAGCTAATATATAACTACTGTGCTTAAGATGACGTTTTTCAGATACGGTGGTGGGGATATTGGGAGGAGGAAAAGCTAAACATGCAGTTTCATTCCTAGTATATGAAGACAATTTTAAGAATTGCCTCCTCAATTTTAAAATTACTATTTACGAGAAATATCTAGTAAAATACCATGAAAATACTTTGAATCATAACTGTGCATAATCATAGAATAGATTGTAAAGATGTAACTCTCAGATGATTTGCATATGTGTTACTAATAGGCATCCTTTGCTGACAGTCTAATTGTACAATGCAAGTTACTTAGCATTTACTATCACTTAAGAATTTTTAAAAAACGCTCCTGTTCAAATTACATTTAGTAATAGCTACAGTACTAGGAGATAAATTACATGTATATAGTTCTGCCTGCGCATGTGAGTATTGCTGCAGTGACAGTTGTACTTTTTAAATAGCAAAATGTTTAAATAACTTGGTGCTCACAGGCAGTTTTATATTCAGTTTCAGATGGAACAATGCTAAATAAAAGTTTGTACTTAGTGGTTATGTTATGTTTGGTCAACAGACAAAAAAAAGTAAGCTAAACTTCATAGAAATTCTGGTAACAAATGCATTCGATTACTTTCCATATTAAAATAAAAAAGTTGAAGAAAATCTTTGAGCAAAATTTTTGAGTATTGTAGAATGTATCCTGTAACTTCTTTGTCTCCTTTAGGAAGATAGTTGCATTAGTTTTTATATTAGCTATTGACGTAACTGATCTAACACTGGAAACCACTAAGAATTTTAATATTGTTCATGTATAATTGCCTTCATCTCTGGTCTTTGCAGGAGACAGTGCTTTAAATACTCGGGTTTTTTTCCATGATGTTTCTTTCTCAGATTGCTAGAATAAAATCTGTATTTGTTTCAGTTGATTGTACATAGAAGTAAACAGTTGACGCATAACTCTTTCATTTGCTTTACTATATCTTAAATTCTAGCTTCATCCCTAGTTAAATTTTGTGGTTATGTTCACATACCTCCCCTCAGATCTTCAAGAAGTTCAGTGTAAGCAGCTGTATTGTTCTGATCATGAGCTAACTTTGCAAATGGTGCAAAATATATGAAGATAAGTCCTGTATTGTGCCAGTTTATTCCCCCAGAGATTTTCGTCATAATTTCTTTTACAGAAATATTTTCAAAATGACTTCACCAAAAATATTAACTCTCAATAAACCACCAGTCAATAAATCATTGTATCCAATATATTTTTTTAAAATAAATTTCTTTTTTAAAGAGTTTTTCTTTGAAGTAGGGTAAGAGTATGGCTCAACAGTGTCGATACCTAGGAGAATAACGTCAGCTGGGGGGGTTGGTTGGTTGGTTGTTTTTTCCCTGTAGCCTAATAAAATGTGGCATTTCAAATGCAGTAGAGAGGGTCTCAATTGTGGCCACTCTTGCAGTTAAGTAACTGCTTTGGGACACTGAAGATGAATTTTTTCATTCAAAGAAAATAAAACAGTTAAGTCTTCCTGCCTAAACAAATGTTACAAAATGTAACATACCTGTTAATTTCCCTTATTTTACTGTTCATAGTGGACACTGGGGCTTTGGTACATGTGGGTGGTGGTGTTTCTTTTAAGTTTGATATATTTTACAGCAGTTGTTGTTTTAAGTATCAAAGTCTCACTGTCAAGTCACCAAATGGTAATATTTTTTTTGTGCCCCACTTTTTTTTTTATTTTACTAAATTTACTGCTGATCCTGTTAAATACTGTTGGTGGCATTTTTGCATGCAAAGTTGCGAGTCATCTGGATTCTATAGTCACCAGATAACTCACGTTTATGTAGTTAATGGTTATTCTCTACTGCATTTGATGGTTTGTACTTTGAAGAAAATGTAGTAACAAGAATAAAGTATTCCTAGAGTTAACCTTACAGAGTTGTTTGGGGTGGGAATTTGATTAACCACCATTATTAATATTGTAGTGTATAACTGAGACTTTAAAACATTTCAATTTAACTTGCATTTAAGTTTGATAAAAAATATGAATGAATCAATCTGGGCTTTAGGTCTAAAGGTTCTCAAATTTAAAGCTTTTGAGACCCTGATGGGATTATTTCAGTGGTCGACTGGAACACTTGAGAAGGAAAATATTTCTTTAACTCTAAACAGAGTGAATTGAGTTGGGAATTGGGAACAGAGGGGAAAAAAACAACTTTAAACCCCCCTCTGATTATGATCATCATGAAACTGAGCTTTGCTTCAAGACTTTAACCAATGCTATGTTTTCATAATTTAATTGGAATTTATTTTCTCAGAGGTAACTGATTCGAATTTCTTAGAGGAAGAAAGAAACTGGATCCATCAATAACTAACTCATTTACAGCATTATTGTACTCAATTGTGAGAAGTTTAATTGCCGTTTGCTTCCATCATTTTTCTTGACGGCTGTTGAAAATAATGTGGTAGAATTGGATTTATACCGACTTTTAGGAAGCAGATATTTGTTCAAAAGCAGTCAGGGAGTGCAAAGATCCATGCCAATATTCAGAATTCATATTTCCCTTGAATGGAAGGTTGTGATAAAATGGTACATGGTGTGTTTTCATTGCCTGTTGAAAGACTTTCATGCAGTTAAAATAAGCATTTTGATGGTGGTTGAATTAAGAGTTTTTGTCAGTCTCTTCTCATCATGGATGATTAGACTAAAACGTCTGCTTGTCTTGACTTGAGATCACCACAGCTTCAGATAACATGCTTTGTGATTGAAGGTCGAAATATTTTGAATTCTAATAGGCTGCCAGATGAATTGCTTGAAATAGACTGTAAAATTTCAAGGCTTCCTTTTCCATCTGCTGTGAAAAGAACCATTGGGAATGGTTGAGCTTGATGATCATAGAATTACGGGATGGTGATTCTAAAACCCTCAAAGGGAAGTTGCTATGGAGATCTAGTTCCAAACTGTGAAATGATTCACCTCTGAAAGGCTTCAGGGTCTGAGAAGCTGAACACATCATTGTTCAGGTGGTCATTGGTTAGGAAATTGCTGGTGCCTGTGTAATCAGCACTCCTGTGGTAGTTAACGATCTAAAAAGGTTTGTTCTGAATGATGTGGGACAACAGCAATGTGCATAAGATGGCTTCTCTCAATCATAGTTTGCTCAGCCTGGTGCTTGTAAAAATACAGTGAGCTAAATGGCAGAGAAATGAACTGCTTCATTGAGGAAGTCTTTTTAAAACAAAATTCTTTTCTGTGATGGATTTGACATTAAAGTAAAAGGAGAAGAACTGTTTCAGCTTAAAAAGCTGTGGTTAGATGCAGCAAAAGTATCACATTTATATATTTATTTTGCAAGGAGCAGAATCAGCGGGGCTGTGTATTTGTGTTTGCTCGCAGGCTAAAGGAGTAGAACTGTTGGAAATGAAGATTTTTACTCAGTCACACCTCAGGAACACAATGAAGTAGCCTCAATATGCTCATACTGCTGTCTGCCCCACTCCTCCACCCCTCTACCCCCCAATTCTAGGGCCTGCCAGACACTGTGCTTGGACAATCACAGAAAAACCCCACCCTGTATATCCAGAATTTAAGTGAATCAAAGCATATGTTTTCTTTGTTAGTTTCTAACTTAGTTGTGTATTTTCAGGATAGCAAAAGGGAATAAATGGAAACTGCATACATGACAAAACGCATTGCTTTATGCAACTATTGCTAAAATTTGCCAGCAGATTATTAAATTGCTTGGAAACTTGAATGTACACAGAAGTATTTAATGTGCTTTTTCAAGGAAGGCAGAAGGTATTTGCTTAGTGTACCAGGAGATACTGTCTGTACCTAATTCAACGTAAAATATTTATTTGACTGTATGAGACTGGGATATAGAAGTTTGTGTTATTACTTCTTGCATATCTGTTCAGTATAGCCCTTGTCACAGGTTCTGTTAATGGGTTTTAGTAAAGAAGACACCACTGGCTACTAGATGGTGCCAGATAGTTACAGAACACAACTGACATGTTCCACGATGTAGTTGTCATTGAAGTAAAATGTTACTAGAAAGAAATGCAAATCCGTGAGTGCTAGGGATTCCTTCACTGAAATAATGTACAAAATAGTGAGTTCTTTACTTCCCATGTAACTGTTCAGCCAATCTATAGCAAGTAATATGCTTAGTTTTCTGTTGGGATGCTGTTTTGAGTTTTATAAGGAAGAGGAAGAGACTAGCATCCATAGTAAAATATTAGTATTGAGTTTTGGTTAACTGTTACATTAAGATCTGAACATTGAACAGGAAATATTGCAAACCTTCTTTATCAGGTCTAGCATCTCAAATAAGATGCAAATTATATATTACCTTTTGTTTTCAGTATTTCAAGTGCTGTTCTAAAAAGATCATTTGATATTTCTTGTGATTCTAAGCCTGTACTATTATGTGAAGTTCTAAGAACTGTGAAGTCATCTTTAGTTTGTTGAAAAGTAATCATTGCATGTGAAAAATCATGTATGAAGAACAAACTGTCTCTTAACAAGCTAATAATTTAGTTTTTATTAACAGGATTTCTATTAATAGAAACCAGATAGGCAGCAGTCATAAAATTTGAATTGATTTGCAAAGGATATATCTGGATGAACTTCATTGCCACTTTTGCATTAAGTGTATGTATTATGTTATGAACGTGGGCCAGAATGTCTAGAGGGAAGGGTGTATGATGAGGCACATTTTTATAAGGTAGATTTACTGAGGGGCTTTTTGCTTTTGTTTTTAAAGATATTTTATTCACTTGGCAACACAGCAGTTCATTACAAACTTATGTAGGCCATGGACATATATAATGGTAGTTAGCAAACAATTTTTGCTTGTTTAAGTCTTCATCAACTCTCATTTTTGTTATGCATTGGCTAGTCTTTCCTCACATAGGTTTACTCCTCACCTTCACTGTGCAATGAAATAGATCCTCAAAGGAGAAACATTCAGATGTGGAGAATAAGGTTCTTTGTTAACAAGTGGTGAGCTGGGTTTATGACTCCCTTCTAAAAAACTCAGTTACTATTTTTGTAAAGAATGACTGATCTGTAAACATAAATTTTTTTTTTCCACTCTGCCAAATTCCATAATCCATTTTTATAGCATTTTTGTAAGGCACTGTGAGAAGTTGTTTTGACAGTTTTGTAATGCTCTTGTTTTATCATAACGACGACATGACTTTAAGTTTCAGAATATTTGGGAACTGCTTAGGTAACTAACCTCTTGAAGCTGCAAATTTGTCATTAGGGTTTTGTCTAGGTATTTATATTGCTTAAGACATTGCTTTAAATGTTTTTGAAGAGAAGTTGTCTCATTGAAACAATTTTACAGCTTTTGTTGTGGCTCTAGGACGGTTGTAATTTTGAATTCTGTGCTGAACTGAACTGTTCATTCTCTGTTCATTATTTTACAAAGACTAATAACTCTCCAAGGTGTTGAAGAATGCAGAACAGAAAGTTGAGCTGGCTCTGCATAGGAGTCAAGGTGGGCTTAGCAGAATTTAATGGCTTGGACTTTGTTGCAGCATTAGGTATCCAAAGTGGTTCAGTAGGAGTACAGTCGTGGTAACTGCTATGCAGTGCTATGCCAGACCCAATAAAACTTCAGGGTTCAAGTGTTTTGTTTTTTTATATTTCTGCATCTTTGCCGTAGTCAATCTGTGACCCAGATAAATTGTCCATGAATAAATAAAATGCTTCCTGTATATCTGTTCATTCAAGGCCAGATAGAACTGCCCTGTGGGTTTCTGCTGATGGCTGCTAGTTGCTATTCATGTGTAAATACATTGTCTTAAAAACACAGTTATTGTTAGCAATTATATTTTATTATGGTGACCTTCAGAGATCCCTATTAAGACTGACACCATAGAGCTTGGCACTGAATATTCCTGAAGAGAAGACCTTGATGACTGACCTTCAGAAAGAAGGGGTAAAGCACACCATGGAGATCGTGATGGTGGAAGTAATATGAATACCCAGTTATAGGCATACTTGGACTTTCCAAATGGTTTCAGCTTCGGAACCATGTTTTTGTATGATGCTGTCAGATTGCAAATATGGGAGTTCCAGTCTACTTTTGAGTAGGAACATTGGCTTCTGTGAACAGCTTGGATATGTGGTACACAGAGGCATGTTAAAAGTTATTCACTGATACTTGTGGCCGGATCTTCCTGCGTGCACTATCCTTTATGCAGGCGGCGCTGCCATTGGAGCGCTGGGTGATACTGCAGAGACTCTCCCTTATTCCTGTTTGCTTCTCTTTTCACCACTTAAACACAGGAAGGTTTTCAGTCATTAGAACAGAAAGTAGTATAAAGCAGAGCATAGCTGAGCTCAGGTTGACAAGAGCACTTGCCTCTGAAGCAAACGTTCGCATTCTTCAGCCTTTTTGGCTTTTGGACAATTTGCAGTGGTCCAGGCTAGGTTCCAAATGCCCCTTCTTGTTCCAATTAACATAGTTGTATTTTTGAAAAATCTGAACAGAGACGCTAGTTTTTCCTAGGGAATTCTTATTTTAAACAATTTATGTGGTATGTCAGCCATCTCAAAAAGTTTTACGTCGAGTGCTGCCCTTCCTAGTGTCTTCTGATAGCGAGTCCATGCAAATTACTATGCCCTGTGATCCTGGGTAAAGTGTGTTGCAAGAAAAGTAACCGAGGAATTTGTCCCAAGCACTATTTGGTGGGCACTGTGCTGATAGTATGTCAAATATATGATCAAGGACAGTCAGAGTGAGCCCTCTGCAAATGGAGGCATGAAGGGCTCAAAGATTTATTTCTTCAGCTGTCAAATAATGTCCTTTACCCCGTGTGACCAACTTGATAGCAAATCTCAGCAGGTAGAAGGTTTTGCCCGCAGAGTGTTGACTACATCCCAGTGGTGCTAGGATGAAAGAGCAATGGCAAGTAAACACATTTTACATCTGAAATAAATCACTAATATTTGTCAGACAGACTCAAGGGTAAGGGCTCTGGAACAGGATTTTACAGATAAGCTCATTGGAGCGACTGTCTTGGTAACTACTTTTCTCTGTTAAAACTGCTTCCACCAGGAACAGAATCATGGTTTCTTCTGCCGACTTACGTGTTCTGAAGTGAATTGCTTTGCCTGAGTGTTTCCTGGGGAGGTTATAATTCTCATCCCTGACCTTGTGCAGTACTCGCTCGATGAGTACTTTTATGCAAATGTAAATTCTTTGTATGCTCAAGAAGTTGATACTACAGTCATTTAAAATCCTGTATTGCTGCTACACACTCTCATTGTGTGTCTGCTGGTGCAGAAATAGACTTGCCCTTTTTTTGTCAAATACTCCCAATAGATTTGATATTCAAAGGACTGCCATTCAGCCGCTGTTTCAGACTTTTGGGGAGGGGTGCTTGATTTGCACTCTCTTGACTGATGTGGTATTAGGGCTCAGCAGGGTAAATGTAGCTGCTTATCTTTTATATAGGTAAGTAATGAATTTGAGTCCTAATACCACACCAGTCAAGAGAGCCCAAAGCAGCTGCTTTTACCATCCTGTGTCTGTATAGCCATATGCTACGCATAAACTGTAACGTTGTGTTCAGAGTAATTAATGCTGCAACTAATATTCTGAACTGTTTTTCTGTTGCTAAAAATCAGCTAAACTTGAGAATAAAAACAAGTGGTTTTAATGGGAATTAAAACCTTTTCTTATATTTCTACGATGCAGGTAAAACAAAATAATTATTGCCACAGTGACTGCTTGCATTTTAAATAAATTTATACATATTATTTAAAAAAATCTAGTTAACTTTAAAATATGTAAGTTTTCTTGTCATTTAGGGTTCTGTGAAGCTGATCATCAAGAGGGTTGCAAATCATTGGCGGTTTCTATTTTCAGAGTTCCACATCCCAGAGTAATTTGCTTTAATTTCACCCAATTTAACCTATACTTCACACCATCACCATTCAGCTTTAATAGCTATGTTCTATGCATAAGAAAAGCAGATAAATGTCCACAATTAGACTGCGAGTGATTACAACTAGTTAGGGCTTTATGAAGACAAAACTTAAAGGGCTGTAGCACAAAACAAAGCCACAAAAGATGTCTGAAAAAATTCTTTCTTCAGAAGTCAAGGTTTACTACAGCATTTTATTTAATGTTTTTTGTACTTGATTTTGCTTATGTTGAAGAAGTAGGCAGGTGCACCTTCTTCAACTGAAAATTACTCTGCTTAAAGAATATTAGGTTTGTGTTACAGGTGATTAATTTCACTTGAAATTAGCTTGCCAGGGAAAACATGCTAAACCTACTTTATTTGTTGGTTCTTTGTTAATGCATGCTATATTTAAGAAGCTGTAAAATGTTGACTCTGACAGTATTCTTTTGCCCTTCTAATCATGAGTATGCATAGTAAAACGTACCATCATCAAAGTTTAATACATTCTATAATGTTAAATGTACTTGTACTTCAGTCTGAAATAGTGATATCTTTTACTGTTTGAATCTTTATAATACTGATGATAGCATGTCAAGCCAGTCTAAATAGAGATATTATTTATAATTTAATAGTTTTTTGACATTTGTAGTCTTGTTTCTTTTGATACCTCAAAGAAATACCCTACTTCTAGCACCCCCACCCCACCCTATTTTATTTCTTTTTTGTTCTCTCCCTCATTCCCAGCCCAGTAAGTGGCCAGATAGATACTATTGCTCATTTATTTCAGGGCTTATAACAGGGTATGTATGTGTATTGTGATGTGCTGTATCAGTCTGTGACGAGCAGCTCTTTTTGATAATAGTCGTTGAATGTATGCAGGAGAGGAAGTGCAAGTATCAATTATTCTCTAGGTCTGGGTTTTGGTGGTGTTATTAAACATTCTCTGATAGCTTATTGACAAAAAAGGCTGGTCATTACCCTAAATACCGATGGGAGTTTCAGTTTGTGATGCAGTCCAGATTCTGATCAAATTGTAAATATCCCTCTTAATTAGAGCATAACATATACCAACGCAGTTGCTTACCTTTTGTAGATGAGTACAAGATGCCAAAATGCTGTTATGTGAAGCTTAATCTTAGCCAAATATTTTGTTCCGTTTTTACTTTAAAGATAAGGATAATTAAAGAAATGAAGTGACTGATATATCAAATATAAATTAATCTTGGAGATATTAATTAATTTCCATAATTGCTATTAGGAGTGGAATAAGATAAGTCTAGTAGTATTATTTTGATTTGGTTTTTAGCATCTGGGTGGCAACTTGGAGCAGCTAGAAACAATAAAGTTTAGGCTATAGGCAGCTTCGGTTTTGTGTCAAACTAGTTTTATATGCTATATCATAAAACTTTCAGTCCAATCAGCAACTACATTTAAATACTGCAAATTGTGGCAGCAAAACAATAATTCTGCTGATTAGCCCCTTTCCATTTCTTGTAAGTGAACTGTTTATGCTGTTGAGTACCTTTTGAAAAAAGAAAAAGCCAAAACAGCCTTGATTAGTCAAGGAGTAATTGGATGACTTGATTTTAGCAAGAGAATGAATTGGTTGATGATAGCCTGTAACTAAGTGTAGTGGTTCTGTTCAGATGAATACATAACATACAGTCATCAGATCTTGACAGGTATAACATAAGCAATGCAAAAATCTCTGGAGGCTGAGAGGTAAATTTTGTCAAAGAATTTTGAAGCTGATTCTTGAAAGAAATGGAAAGAAACGTGCATGCCATTAGATGATATGGTTTAAAATGTGGCATTTGTTACTGCTGTGCTGTATACATATTTATCCGCTATTACTTTTGCATGTGAAGAAAAGATGTAGTCTGTGTGTCCTGGCTGCCATCAAGACCTGACAAACAGACAGTTCCTGCTCTTCCTCAGGGAAAAACAGAGTCAGGTTTCACATCATCTCCAGCCAGTCATTCCGTTTTCTAGATCTTTTTTATCTAGTATCACTTGAAAGCAAAGTGCAGAACAAGCTATCACTGTGTTACTTCTTTATTGCTGCTTTTGCCCACCACACTTGGTCCCAAACAGCCCCGATAAAGTGCTCAGCCAAAGATAAATCCTTCCCTGAACTGAAGAATCCTTTAGGTTTGGGCCCACTGGCAACAAAAGAGGGAGCTGAATGTGGCAGTGATCATTTCCAAGCTCCTCATTTCTAGTAACTTCAGTTTAAGTCATTACTTTCAGTGCTGTTAGATGGCAAAATGTATTCTGCTGCTCTGTTATGCTTTACTATTCTCCTGTCTAAATACTTGCCTTATTTTAATAGCAATATCTGCGTGCCACTAAAATAAGGGAACTTAGCACAGCAGATTTGTTTACATACAGCAACCTTGATGTTTCTAACTCTGTAGTCTTTGTTCTTTTACACTAAAGGAAGTGGCAGGGGTGTAAACTGATTCCTTTTTTCTCTTATAGTAGTATGCTACGGTTTTCTGTAGTGGAACGAGGGCAGTTTTGGGGCACAGACAGTATAACTTTAGGAAGTAGGCTAAAGGAAGTTGCTGTCATTTGGGGTAATGTGCGAGAAACACCAAATCCTTCTGTTCCAAAAGCAAATGCAGATGATGAAGACATGGGAAGAACAATAGATTTTCATTATATTAATTGGAGAAGGAATAATTCTGGGAATAATATGTAAATAAAAAAAAAAGATGTTACGATATTCTGGAATTTTATCAGACAATAGTGATCTAACTGTGCCATTTTATTTAAGATGAACTTTTTAGCACATTTGGAACAACTTATTTTTTTAATGAAAACTTTGGAAGGTAGACCACAGAGCTCAGCAGCCAGTATACTGGCAGATGTGAGTATGCTGCAGAGGATAGTGTAGCCAAGTTTCTAACCTTGGAAAGGTGTCTCATATTCACAGAAGTTGAACCCTCATTACATCAATAAAAAGAGAGACACATTGTGTTTGAGGTTCACCATATGTAAACACAGCTCATAATTAGAATGGGTTTTACCTCTGTCAGGTGACTGTGTTCGTGCTCTCTGTTCTTCTACAACTACCCAGTTCTAGTCCTTTTCTTCCTCACCTGAATGCCCTGTTAGTATGATTTCAGGAAACTTTTTCTTCCTCATTTTTCTACCAAGCTCTCTCAAGCTAGTAATCAGCTTGAGATCAAAATAAGACTACCAGATCTCCTTTTCTTCCTCTCCCCATTATTTTTACTCACTGATTCTGTTGTAATCAGTGTCAGCCAAGCCAGTATCAACATTTCTTTGTTGATACTTATTTTTCATTTGCTTTCTTCAGAGAGCTACATGTCAATAAACTAATTGGTATTCTTTTTTCTGTGTGATGCTCAAGATAATCTTACCTGTTCCTTCAGAAAACTGAAATTCTCATCTATTTTCTGTCTGTCATCTTGCACCTCAAGACCTATCTCCCATCCTCCCTGCTTCTTCCAAAACAGCATGTTTTAGTGAGTGCTTTTTATTTTCAACAAGCTACTTTTCTACATAGTGCTCTATATCAACTATTTATACTACTGCTTACTCAAGGTTCATGGCCCGTGTCCACCTTGTGCATCCTGTTCATCGTAGAAGTGTTGCACTATCCTTAATTGTACGGTGATGTAATTCTTAGTCCCCTACTCATTATATTTTAAAATAGTGCCTTTGAACTTTCTGTTTTGCTGCTGTGTATGTTGGAGGGAAGGAGGGGTTATTGTATCATCTTCCCTGACAAAAGAGAGTT
Source organism: Ibidorhyncha struthersii (assembly GCA_013398815.1). Classification (NCBI taxonomy): domain Eukaryota; kingdom Metazoa; phylum Chordata; class Aves; order Charadriiformes; family Charadriidae; genus Ibidorhyncha; species Ibidorhyncha struthersii. Next base: position 21,294 of record VZSZ01008150.1, read on the forward strand.
AAAGGCCTTGATTCACAGAGGAATTTCACTCCCTAATAAAGCAAAGGCAGAGAGACATATTAATAAATAGCAATATACTGTTAATAATCTATATCGGGTAATATTTGTAGATTAATATTATAGTTCCTGTTTTCATCTTTGTAAGTTGCAAATAATATACATGTTTTCTGGTATGTCCTGTTTCTTGAATCAGTTTTACAACTCCATTTTTTCCTACTACTTTACATTTTTGTACAGGTGTTTTTTTTAAATCAGGGACTGGGTAAGTTAAACTATTCTAATAGTTTAACTTTGTTAATTTCTCACAGTTATACTTTTTCCAAGAGATCTCATCACATTAGACACAGAGCCTAATTCCTGAGGTTACCACCAATTCTTACTTGCTAAGTCTGCATTCAGCTCTGCAGACCAGAATTGAACTCCCTACAATGCTCAGTGGGATTTGTGCTAGACCATCATTACAAAGCAGGCATGAGGCTGGCATAAGAGATTGCCCATGATACATAACACGTGGATATTGAGACAAAGTTATAACTAAGGCTCTCTCATCATAGCAGTGTCTCTCTCCCTTTTCCTTTTCTTCTTCCTTGAGTATCTCACCTTCTTGCTTCTGACTAGGCTGTCAGTCAGAGGCTGATCTGTTTTAGGTTGATGACTGAAGTCAGCATTGACAAACCCTGAACAAGAGATACACAAATAAAGCTTAATGCCTGTTGCTTATCAAGAAGAGTGTCTCAGTTTATGCCAAAATCTGGACAGTAATGCTAGCTTGACTTTTTGTGTATACAAAATCTAATACTTGCTACTTCCTTATGGACTGTGACTGTCCCAATGGGAAGAGGTTTAAATTTCTCTCCTCTAAGTGTTCCTGATAACTTAAGAAAAAAATAATCTGCCATGATTCACTTAATGGATTTCCTGTCTATTTAGAAGGGAATTGTATGACCTTTGTCAGTACACCTGTTGATAGGTTTTTTCCTTTCCAAGTTAGGAAAATGCACTTTTTTGCTAAATGTAGAATTGAAAATTAAGCTCAAAATCCAATGTTTTAATGGAGTATGCAACTAGTGTTCATTTCTTCCATGAGAAGAGTTAAGCAACCCAGTGAGGAGGAGAGAAGGCTAAATTGTTGCCTTGAATGGAAAATCATCAGCTTGTTAGAGGAGCTCCTTACCTGACCAAGCAACCACCTGTTGCCAGACATGGGTCTCTTGTCATCGATGTTGCCTGAATGATCTGCAGGATGGCTGCTGACACAGGCATGAGGATGGCTGACGGGAAGAGGAGACTTGAAGAAAACTGGCAGAACGTTGAAGTGTCCATGGGTTAAAGCATTTAGTGGACTGAGAAGAGAGTGAAAGTGAAATGTATAGATTCAGTTTTATAGGGGTGGAATTACACTGAATTAATTGGGTTTCTATTAATAAAGAACTGGATTTTTTTGTGAAAAGCAATAGGAAGATGTGAAGAAATGAAGATAATTGCTGAAGAAGTATTTTACTTTGAAGAAAATGGAAAAATATAACTAATATGTAAGCTGTGTTTTGTTATTACTAGTTCACCTTACACTTGCTTTGTCAGAAGAAATTCATTCTTCCTTAAGACCAAAACAAGCTGTTTACTTTACTTTTTATTTTTATATTCTGAATGCAAGATCTTTATAGTCATGGAGCTTTTCTCCTGGCTTTAACAGAGTGGTTTTTTTGGTTTTTTTTTTAAACCCATGGACACCACATGCAGAAGGATGATGTAAACAACTTGAGAATGTATTATTTAGATGGTATCAGATACTTTTTTCTTGATGCAAGGAAGAAAGATAAATTTCCTACTTTTTTAGATGCATAAATCCTACCTATCTGTTGAGAAGGCTGGGCAGGTAAACTTTCTTCGATCTGTATGGTGACATCTTCCCACCACTCACGCTCCC
>VZSZ01008150.1:30528-118114 GCA_013398815.1 Ibidorhyncha struthersii
TTGTTAAATTAAAATTACCAATACGGTGTGGGAGATACTTCACAAACAGCAGACAGCTGGTAGATTCAGTTTCTTCTTGTTACTGATATAGACTAGGTGAAAAGAGGGTGAAAATCTTTCCTTCTTGCAATATTCTGATGAATGGTATGGTGCTGAGCAGAATTCGCTGACCTTGTGCTGCAAGTGCTCGCCAGAGTTCTCACGGATGGATGAACTCTTATTTCCTCTAACTGATGATGTCAGTTGGGAATTTTCACCTTTCTTTCTTTCCAAGTTGAAGATAAATACAGCAATGTATTGTTGTGTGGTTTTTTTTTTTTTTTTTTGCCANCTCCTTTTGTGAGGAGAGTTTGAGAGGCCAGTTTGTTCCACCAGAGATGGAAGGAAAGGAGCAGCGTACACGTACACTGTTGACATACTTTCTGCTGATGGCTGTTAGTAACTTAAATGTTAAATCATAGAGAATCAAGAAAATATTTATATTCTTAATGCATATAATTAGGCCTAAAATCTTTAGTGGACCATTTACTGTGCTTAATGTGGTATTTAGAGGAAATTAAAGTTCATTCTGGAGAACATTTTGAATGTAACACGAAAATATTCATGGCAGATGTTCGTGAATTAATCAGTAGTAAAGCCTGACTTAAAAGTACATAGTGTGTAAATACACGTTTGGATTTCTTTTGGTATTATCAGTAGACAAAGAGAAGTTAATGCTTAAATACTTTCTGTCAAGGCTGACCTTTCCTGTGTAGATTTAAACAGTGGCTTAAAGTAATTACTCTTGTAAATAATGTCTGTCTGGGTATGTCTAGATCCAAGCCATGTTGTAATTTTTAAATACTTACATCGAAATAGCTCCATATATGAATAGTTGTATTCTGAAAAAGACACCTTTTTCAATTGGCTTCATTCGCATTTAAAACAAACGCATTCACACACGGATTTATTTGGAAATAAGTGTGTGTAGACTAATGCAGTAAGAAAAGTTTAGTGGAACTCTACAGCAAATGTTTCATTTTACTTTTCAGTGCAATTTCCCTGTTCTGATTTCCTGAACTGCTAGAAATAATCACTTGTACATACACTGCTTTATGTATTCTTGCCTGCTTTTTTCTTTGAGAAGCTACAAGTGACTATATAATTTTATGTATAATGCCTTAGAACCCACAAGGATGACCCATACAGGAGAATTTGGGGATTATTGACATGAATTACATAGCCTGGAATACTTGTAGGATGTTTTGGGTGAAAGTACTTGCTGTGGTTCATAAACATTATTGGCATCTAGCTCTGAGTAAATCTTGTATCATGTACAGCTTGTACTGGCTCTGTTAGAAGGTATTGAATAGAAGAAAGGATAATACACTTGTCCTAAATCCATTACTTCTCCCATTGTATTTTTATTAAAGTCAGTGAGCAAGGGAATTGTAAGAGATTAGACATTGTTTTGTACCGCAGAGGAGCTCATTGTCACTCCAGTTGATGCAGTACCTGACTTGTTCTCTTTCTTGCACCCAGCTGCTACAGCTTATTTAAGCACTTAATACAATTGAAAAACACAATCTAGCCTTTTTTTTTTAACTGCAAAATTTGTCTTTAATTGTCCTTTAAAAATACCGCTGTTTCTAAACATTGTTTTTACAATAGAAGTAAAAGTAAGAATAAAAATTCTTATTTTGTCACTTCAGCCTCACTCTTATAAATCGCCAGAAAACCTCCAGGAAGAGCAGAGAGCTGAGGCTATGCTAAATGGAACTGAAAAAGATTTCCAAGGAAAGCCATGAATGGAAGGACTGTGGGCACGGTGCACACCGTACACCTTGTGTCAACAAGGAAATTGGTGTGCGCAGAATAAATTGGTTTTGGTGCAGCACAGTTTAACTAGTTATAAGTACTTTTTACCTCAGCTATCATAGTTCTATATCTGTATCTGAAAAAACATCATAGCTATTTTGAAGGCCAGAAGGAATACTAATTATTATCTAGTTTGATCTTTTGCGTATCCCAGTTTAATTCTGACAATTGTGGTTGAAATAAAATGTATCACTTAGGGGAAAAAAATTAACCTTTATTTAAATATTTTCTAGCTAGAGATAAATTACTGTAGCTTGCATAAGATGTGCCAATGCTTCATTATCTTTACTGTTTAGAAATAAGACACAGCTTTAGACTATTTGTCAAGCTTCAATTCTCAGCCATTTGATTTCTGCATGCTAGTGTGAAAAAAACTGTACTATTATGTTTTTTGTTAATTATATATGTGAAATGCAATGTGAATAAAAGCATAAGATTTAAGTGCGTTGAGACTTCATGTAAAAGCACTTTTTCAAAACCTCTTATTTTTCTCCAATTTTTCAGTATTTCAACAGATTAAGCGTAGTATTATTCACATTGGACATTAGCCTATTTATATACTCAAAGTTTGTATTAGTCTTTTAGTTACAGTACAGTTCCGCAAGGGGGAAGTCCTCTACCTGGTAAATACTGTATCCACCCTCCCTTGTCCCCCACCCAACAAGTGTATGAACTCGAGTTTATTGTATTGAAAAGCATTGTTTGCTTTAACTAAATCTGTCTAGCAGTTCTGGTCACTACACACATGATTCTCAGAATCTGTGTCATTAATGTGGTCTTTTTTTAGGCTGTTGATGAAAGATGATGACTAGTGAAATGCAAATAATTTGTTTGGAAAGCCACCAGAAAACATGGTCATTGGATTTTCTGTTTACAGTTACATTCTGAGACCTGCTGGTTAGGTGGTGTTGACTCTGTTTAGTGTATGCAATGTTTTTCAAATTAAATACCTTACATGACTGAGCCAGATTCCTTAGGGAAGTCTGAATATATTAATTATACACTACTACCTTCATTATTGATATGCTATGCTGTTGGACTTCTGTGTGAAATGAGAAGAGCTAACTAAGAGCTACAGATAACATTCTAGGTACTCCTTATAGCTTTTCTGAAGAGCAGAGCAGTGAAAATGATAGAATTTTGGACAATTTAAACATTTTACTTAACAGTATCTAACTGCTTTTGAAGTGTTTACAGGGAACTGGTCAGTTATTACAGCTTTGAAGTTTTGAAGGGAATGAATAAGGTGCTGGGAAACACTCCATACTTCCCAGAACCATCTCCCTTGGTGGGGAAAAAAAAGCCTGCTGTACTCACAGTTACTCTCTGGAGTAGCAGAGACTTTTGCTCTGTCTGCAGGATCATGGAGAATTCACTTGCACTTTGAAGTGTGAAGTGATAATCCTCACAACTGCTTACTTCTTTATTAAATTTGCGGAAGTTAATTACATGCCCTGCTAATTTACAACAAAAAACTCACAATTCTCTGATGCCAAGTAGGCAAGTGAGTTTTCCAAGCTTCAGTTTAGTCCCTCATGCTGTAAGAAGAATTTGGCATTGGCACACATTATTACTATCATCCATCCAGACAGTTTATTAATGTATGCACATTTTTCTACACAGTAGTGTCTCATGAGCATGTCTTGATAAATCTCGTAAATGCAATTTAAATGTATTGCTTTATAGTATTTTACACTGTTGGGACTTACTGTCAAAGTCCTGCTTAGCATTTCTGGGTTAACTACATGCTGCCTTTGGAAAATGAAAGCAAGACGTAAATTAAAATTACTGTATTGCGTATGTCTAAATATACTAAGTATTCGCATGTGCTAAATACATTGCCAAGGATATAGTCAAAAATTAACTGATGTTTAAAACAGTGGTATTTGATATTCATGAAGTTTGTTGTGTTTCATATGCCTTGACAACTGTAAGTAAATTGGATATTGGAGTGGGTTTTGGTGGCTTTTTTAATAGTTCTTGCTGTAAGGTTGCTGGCTGACAAGCAGAACGAGAATACCCCTCCCATCAAACCAGGAGAAGTGGATCATTCTGCTTGTGACAGATTGACCTCGAAGTGTGCAACTAGGGAGACCAGATCTAATGAAACAAAGTGGATCATTGCTCTGTATTCTGTTATTAAGCATCTCAGAGTTAGCTAGAGTAGTGATTAAATGTGTTTAAATGATTGTTACAGTGATAGTGAAGATAAAAAGGTCAGTTCGTATCTTTTACCAGGCCTAAACAGAAGCAATTAATAAAACTAAAAATGATGCTACACGAAATATAACCTGAAAATGTGCTTTTTGCTTTATGTGTGTCTGTTCAGAGTATTGGGGCAGCTAAGTGAAAAGGAATTATGTGGAAATAGTTGCCTTTCTTTGTATTAGTATATAATGATTTCTTGTTAAGAGATCATATTAAATCTTATTTAAATGGGACACCACCATTGATGCACGGGAATCTGAGTTCATCTGTCCTTTCTTTTTGTTTCTTGACTGTCTGCCTTACGTTCTGCGTGGTGCGACTGCCCAGATAGTACATCAGAGAAAATTTGACTTTGACCGAATAATTATTTCCAAATTTTGTCTTTGTGTCTTACTGCCTCACCAGCTTCAAACTTAAATGTTGTATTTGCTTATAAGTTTCCATCCTTTTATCTAAAGAAAGTTTTCCAATACTTTCTTACCTTCTCTGTAAAACCAAAATAAAATTGCAAGTATATAGCTGTCAGTTCTCCCCAGTGTATTCAGTTATTGGTCAGCCTTCCTTGCGGAACTTTGCCATAACTCATTTAGAAAAACAGTCGCAAACAGCATCAAGTCAGGTACCTAAATGAGAACTCTGGAAAAATTTGTTCTGTGCCCAAATAGCTTTAGATGTGTCACTAGCTGGTGAATGTGGAAGAGAAGTTCTGATTGGCAGCTATGTGCTTAGATCAGCTTCAGAAAGAGCAAACTTTATCTGCTGCATTGATGCTTGTAATTTTCTGGAGGTTCTGCGTTATGTAGCTACCTTTACAGTGTGATTAAAAAACATTTTATTGATGCTTAAGCCTAAAAGATTGGCTTTGATAACTTGTGCTACAATGTTTTTTCTGACGCTTTTTATCGACTCCGATTTAAATGTAATAATGAGTTGCTTTTGTGGGGGAACTGTAATGCCAAAAGCTACGTGACAGATAGGTGCCTACAGAATTAGTTTAAAACCCAAAATAATGTGTAATCGGAATTCCTTCACTGCTGAACAGGAATCTTGGAGATTGTGTAGATTTTTATATATCTATTTAAACAAAAGCTGAGGATAAGGATCTTAAAAGTACCTATTGGTGGAATTGCTTTCCTTATCTTGTTTATAACGATTAATTAAAAATTAAAAAGCACATAGGGTTAAAGATAAGATGGTACCACTGTTTTCTTTTTTATGTGTAATCTTGTTGCATGTCTCTACATAAGCTGTTCTGGCCACTCATCATAGTAACCAGCTGGGCCATTTCACCTGCTGGAGCCATTAAAGAGGACTCTCTCCCCCTAGATTAATCCCCTCCGACATTAGTTTTTTGCTCTGACAACTGGAGCAGGCATTCAGAATTTGCAGGTGGCCAGTGTGACGCACATAATTGCCTACAATTTTAGGCAATGAATAAAAATGGTCTACATTACTTGTCAAAGGTTGTATATGCAGTGCCAAGTGAGATCTATGGGAAGCCTTTTAGGGTTTAAAGAACAGTTAATAGCAAAGCTGCACAGTGCTTTTTTAATCATAATGCATTTGTAATATAGCACTTTGATCTTCTCCTTGTAGGAAATGGTGTTATATTAGCCACTTTTAAACATTTATGAGTGAAATTCAGTTATAGGAGAGTAAAAGTGATTATTCTTAGGCAGAACATGTTAGATTTCATTAAAAGTTTTAGCTCGCCCCTTCCTTGTTAAAATCTGTGGGGAGTCCTGTTCCTGGAGGGTTTCAAATCAGGATCTGAAGATTTAGAAGAGCTTTTTCTTTGTTTTTCACTAAAGCAACTGCAAGACTAGAAAAGACTGTAGTAAATACTGATGTTATTTGTGGCTGTTTATAAATGTACTTCAACCGCATAGCATTAAGGGCAAAAAATCTTGTGCGCTCAACAGTTTAGGGAATGTTTCCCTGTATTTTCAAGATCTTAATTCTTGGTCGTGTCAATTATAACCTAAAAAATGCATTATTTAAAGCACGATCATAAATTATCCACGACAAAAAATAGGAGACTCTAAAATGTACTACTCCTAGAAGAGCCGAGTTTGACCTTTCAGACCCAAGAGCCTTTTATTAACACCTGCCTGTAAGGAGAACCGTGCCACACGCAGCTTTCGGATTCACGACCACAAAACTGATGAGGAAAGGCTTGAAGGGTTCAGTTTGTGTCACTTGCTGTTTGCCGTTTCCATTTCACAGATGATTAATCTTTCTGTGAAGAAAGGCCAGAGAAACAAAGCACATTGGGCTCTTCCTGCAGTTACTCCTTCTGAATGCACACTAGCTTGCTAACTAAAAGGCCTTTAGATTTCCTGCCGAGAGAGATGTTCTGAAAGTGAATGCAGCTGGTTGGAGGTCACCAGTGCAAGGCTCTTGCCATTGTGTAATGGAGGCTTTGGCAGGTTTCATTTTGGGGGGGAGGGAGAAGGTGTTGGCGAAAAATTAATGCGGAATAAAAAGGGCTTTGGCCATTTGAATTAATTTCTTGAAGGGTGGATCATCAATAATAGGCTCAATTTCTTTTGCTCACAATTTAAAAAAAAAAGATATTTGCTGTGTTTTTTCCCACCCGTTCCCTTTTCTTAATGGCATGTTTATATTGTACGTGGTCTCTCCCGCTGGATGCTGAAATGTTGCGTCTTGCTGAGTTTGAAAAGCAATCTAAAATATACTGATTTTTACATTTTATGAGCTCTGCTAATTTTCGTGGTGGTGAGAGATGATACTTGAGTATTGTGTTTAACTTCCGAATTATGGGATTTGTATCGCTTTAATAATCGATATTGCTCTTTAGTGACTTTTAAAGCAGCATTTTCTATTTTTCTGGGAGAGTAAAAATTTGTTTTGCAAGGTATTATCTCATTTTTAATTTGTGTGTATGTTTTGAATCTTAATATATATGTGCCTTGTTTATGGAAGAGAATGGTCTGATATCCAGCTGAGTTTTTGACTTTGTTTTTTCTTGATCTTGTGTAGGACGTAATGTGCAAAATCAAGACATGGGTAATAGATGAAAAGAAAGCTGTCCGCTTCTATCATGATTGGAATGACAAAGAGGTAGGCTATAAATGTTATCCCATGTATTGACTTCTAATTTTGCTACCTGTTACTGTCTTTTTTTAAAGTTTTTTTTTTTTTTTTTTTGATTTTATATTCTTAGTGTATTGAACATTAAATTTATCAGCCAGTTCTGTGTTTATTGGTGATCTAAATATTACACTTTAATTCTGATGCCTTCTCAGGTATGCTACGAGGAAAATGGTCATAAAATTAACTCAAGTTGGTATAACTTGTTTTTAAAATTCTCCTCCTATACTTTCACTTCTAGATTGATGTTTTGAACAAACATTTGTTTTTTACTTCAAAACCGATGATCTACTTGGTTAACCTCTCTGAAAAGGACTACATTAGAAAGAAAAACAAGTGGTGAGTGTGTTCAGGTTCAATATCTAAATTTATGTTTCTGTTTCACGTTTTTCAATGGTGAATAATTCCTTGTGCATTAAGATCACCGAGGATATTAATTAAAATAGGAATAAAAACTAATGTTGCACTTTTGTTACTTGTTATACTCTCATTGACATGCTGCTCGAGTACAATGCATATGGCGAAACCCTGAATGAAAGTGCAGAATAGAAAAGAATATGCTTTCCTTCCTTAACGTTTTTACATGAATCCATTAACTGTGAAGAAAATAGATTCGATTTAGAAGTAGTGATTTAAATAAACATACGGTTTTATCATATTATACAATGCTGACTGTCTGAACAACATCTTTTTCATTCCAAAGGAATGGGTTGAATGCCAGAGGACTAAAGCTATGTGAGTTGCACAGAAATCTTTCAAACTGTGGCAAAATTGCCCATTTTAACAGTACTCTTCTATTTGCAGTTGGGTGCCTGGCTTTCTTGCCACTGCTTGCACTTTGCTTACGGTTTACAGGCCTGTTTTGATGGGCTTTAATGCCATGAACAGTGCAGGTTTTAGTGAAGTATTCCTGACATCAATATTCTGACTTAAGTACGTGATGGTTACGAAATCAATCTATCAGGCATTCAATGAACTGGATGAAGATCCAGTGCTAACATGGTAGACATATGGTGGGAATCCGCTGTCGAGAAGGATAGCATTTAGCGCGTCATTGGAAGCTCTAGGTGGGATAAATATTTGGTTTGTGGAGGAGGGAACAGGTTAAGCAGTATACGATGAAGAAAAATCTATAGCAGTGTATTTAGTTAAAAAAGCCCAACCAAACAACAAACCTTTTCATAGTATTCAGATCTTTAAACGCTGTACTTGTGAGATACTTTGAAGACGTATAAACTTATGTTTGTGAACAGATATATGCGTGTAACTCATCCAAACAAATCGAAAGTATCTAAGGCGGAATATCTGAATTCTCTGAAAGTGCACCCTCTGTTTCTCCCTGTACTTCATTAAGTACTTAGATGCACATGGTTTCAATTTTCCATTAAAAATTCTCATTTCCATATGATATCAAAGAGTGAGAAGGCTTTAAACTGAAAAATAAACATTCATAGACTGGAAGCCAAAACAATAATTAATGTCAGATGGTTAACTCCAATAAATCATTAGAATAAATTCTGTGAAATTACTGCAACTAAAACTGTCCTTTTGATACTCCAAGACATTTTGTGTTAGTATTAAAGAACAAAATTAACCTATTTAATAGGAAATCCTCTTAGCCCAAAACACAGACTTTGGAATAAACTTCATAACCAATGTAATGATGTAAGCTTTTCATATTTGGCCAAATTTTATAATTTTAAATTAATTTATTCCTTCTTGAATGTTTTTTTTTGGGTATGATGGTTTAAACATTAGAAGTCGTTCTACCCAAGGAAGTAAAAAATCAGGATAGTAGTATTTGCTGTGTTACTGTCAGATGATATTTTTTTCAAAGTACAAATGTTGAGGTTTCCTAAGGTTCACTATAACAGCACAGACATGGAAGTTTATGTGAAAATGGATGAGTCGCTTTCCCTGTCCAAAAAAGGATCCTCACACCTGTATTTGGATGATTACAGGTAGAGCTCACTGGCTCTAATTGTACAGTAAATACCATTCCCCAGACCCTAATGGTAGACAGGCTACTTAGGAGACGCCAGTCTGTGATTTAGCTGTCGCCAGTCACCCCGTGTTTTTTGTGAGACTAGTTGTGATGATGACATAGTTAAACCCAATTGAAAGCAAATCTTTGTATAAATTGCAATTTTTAATTTGTAAAAAATCAGGTATTTGAGTTGAGGAGTCATATAATGAAATGGTTTAACTGTTTCTGTTACAATTAATGATTTAGTTTTTAAAAAGTATACCCAGATCTCATGGATGTGAGTGTAATTGTAGCTGAAAGATCAAAGCCTGGGTAGCTGAGTGATGTTCCAGAAGAGAATTTACCACATAGCCATTTTCAGTACAGTTTCTGCCTCCTGCTGTTCCTATTTTCCCTCAAGCTAGCCATTGACTACCCCCTGTGCATCCCTGCTCGTAAAAAATGATTGAGGAAGTATTTGTCATGTATTTATGAGTGGGAAACATTGTGTGATAGGGAAAGGCATCTACTAGAACCAGAAAGATTGCCATTTTCTTTCATTCAGCCACTCTGCCACTGCTTTAAATCCTCTGTTTATGCAACATAGTTTTTATATTTAAGAGCAGAATAAATGTTTTCTATGAAGGATGTTAACGGTAGGCTTTTGTCATTTGTGTGGTGCAAGCAGATGTAAATGATTAGAATATATTTTACTGTTAGATGCCACTTAATTTGTGATTTTTGTTATTATTTTGAGGGGTAGAGGTTCATGTTTGAAATGCAAGCCACATTTAGACTAGTCATTTGACTTGAAAAAGTGTATTTCTGAGCTTAATTCATAATATAGCTACAACAAAAGTAAGGTTGATGCAGGAAATGCTCAGCAGTAAAATGTTTTCAGAAGACTTTTACAACTATAAAAGTGTTTAAAACAGCAAAGGAGAGGAGAGGCTTTTTGATTGTGGGTAGAGAGGAAAACTAAAATTGTCTTTGTTTTACTGGGTCACTCTCTCAGAATTAATGAACATTTTAATTGTTAGTTAAAACACACTTACATTTAAGTGCTAACATGTTATTTTTCAATCCAAGAAAAGAAGAAAACACTGTGAAAGATAGGACTATTGTGTGTTTGAGTAGGTGTATTGACCTTTTGAAAGATGTAAAAACTGGAATAGCTCCAAGCAGTTACTTGCTGGTTTTAACAATGTTGAATTAGTCATTCAGTTGATTTATGATTAAGACCTAGCCCCTGAAGAGAAGCTGACATGGCAGCTGTGTTAGTCGCACTTGTGTTATGATCAGATGACAGTAATCATGATGTTGTATGGCGGAATCCACCGAAACCATTCTTACTACATATTACTGTGCTCTAAACGAATACTTAAGCCCTTCTTTTAATAATTCCTAATGTTTTTTATATGGATCTGGTACCTTAATGTGGTATATGTGTATTCGAGTTTTACCATGAAAGCTTAAATAAGCCTATTAATTTTCAGTTAAAACTGCTTTCTGAGCCACAGGATGTCACATAAATCCAGGACGTGAGGTTTATCAGCCCTTTACCTAATTAAAGGTTTACATTTTAGTCTTGCTAAAGAGGGTGCTTTTAGTGAGCCATAATATGGATTCCAATTATGAAATATACTGAGCTAATTAATGAGCGGATGCAGTGGACCATGCTTAGGATAGTGTTCAGTATTTTGGACTTACTCTTTGCAGTGAGCATCAGGAATACTGTTTGTGTCAAAGCTGCATAGACTGATCTTTTGACTGAACTTCTCAGGTCTAAACAAGTGAATTTTTTCATCCTATGTGTAGACTGTAATCTAAAGATCTGATTATGCTGCTAAAGATTTTCTAATATCTATAGCACCGTAACTAAACCGTCTGAGACTTGATACGGATTTTTGAACATTTTCTCTAATATAATTCAGACTTGTTGAGTATCCAAATGTGTGTTAACATTATTTTCAAGGCATTGTCTCTCAAAATGTTATGGTAGACATTCTGTTAACAAAATTAAGTTGGGTGTTGATGAGATAGGGTACCTCTCTTAAGTGTCTTACTCCTGTGTATTTAGAAAGGCGGCATATATATCATAATAAATAACATTTTCCCCTGTTAATTTTTATAGCATTTTTAATGTTCTTAAGCTAGAAGAGGCATAATTAAGTCAGATGAAAGGTCTGTCTTTTCTGGTATCATGTTTCTGACAGGCCACTAACAGATGTCCAGGGAAGATTATAGGAACAGATTAAGCATGCGTCCAGCTTCTTGCAATCTGTTGTTGTAGAACTGACTAAGCCAGATATTATATACTTGTGGTTAATAATTTTTGACTGATTTTTATTCTATGAATTTAGCCATTGACCTTTTGAACCCGAGTATACTTTTGGCATCCCAATATCCTGGAGCAGGGACTTCCACAGTTTAACTATGTGCTACATGGTGAAGTACTTCCTTATGCTTGTTTTGGATCTGCCACATCATAATTTCATTTGATGCTTCTTAGATCTTGTAGTATGAGAGTGAATAATCCTTTTCTATTCATCTTTTCCATATTGCTTCAGATGTTCCAAATATTAAAAAAAAGGGGGGAGGGGGATCTGACATGAAGAAAGAAATATTGAGGAAGACTCAGTAGGCTTGAGTATGAATTAATCTGCTTCATTCAGTCTTTCATTTTTAAACTAGTTAGGAAAGAAAGTTACTATCTGGTGGTAAATGGAGACTTGGTGTTCTTGGTTCTATTTCTGTGGATACATGCCCAGTGGTAGCATAGGTCTAGTAGTTGTCTGTTCACAGTCTCAGCAAAAGAGCAAGGCAATGTCATGTGCTGGTAGAGCAACATGATGGTGACAGGAGAAGAAATGCTATCCAGAAGGTTTTAATGGCTTCAGTACACCTGTTAAAAGCAAGAAAAGAAAACAAAACTTGAAAGAAACTCAACAACAACAAAAAACCACCTATGCTCCTAAACCTCCCCTTCACCCCTAAATAATGTCTAAATTTTAGAGAAGTCCCGGAGATACTATTTTTGTATGGACTCTTCTTAAATTGCTTAGCAATAAATATTTGATGTCTGCTTAAAAAAAATTAGACTTCCTTAGCATTTTACCTGTGTTTTGGTTTGAGACCTTTCAAAAAGACTTTTTAAAAACCCAACGAAACAAAGATTCATGGAAATGGTAATATTAATGTGACATACCTTGAAGGAAAACATGATTTAACAAGCAGTATAAGGGTATGTATATTTAAGAATCATAGTAAATAAATACACAGGAAATAAAGTTAAGGGAAAGAACAGCTGCAGGCCAGCTCCATCTCTTTTATGACTAGAAATATGGTCAGTCAATAAAAGTGTGAAACATCTCCATCTTAGTCTCACAGAAACACAATCTCCTTTCACTGTCCAAGTTTCAACTCTTTTCAAATGCTGTCTGAAATAGATGAACTTTGCAAATTTTGCTAAAAACAAAAAAAATCCCATTTAGACCAAATACTTAAAAGTCATTCCTCTTCTAAAAGGAGGGATGCTGCTGTTAATGAACCTCTGCAGTGCAGAGACAATTACATTGCTTAGAGCAAACAGTTATTTGCAAATACCAGCGTATTAGTCATGTAGCAAGATACCTGAGTGAGGGCAGAATGCAGTTTTCACTACCTTCAGCTTCTGAATTACATTTATTTTCTGAATTACAGTAAGTGTATATTTAAATATACTACAGGTCATACAGTCATAGATGTTTAGGCAGATAAATTGTATTCTTATAAATATATTTGAGAATGTATTTGATGTAGAATTCTTTAAATCATAATTATAAGTTGTAATGCCATCATGGTATCGAGATGTTTTCTTGACATGGCTGCTTAATGATTTTTAAGGCTGTCTTCTATGCTGACAGATTTGGAAAATTACAATTTTTTAAATACGTTGCACTTCTTTTCCCTGCCTTACAACTGAAATGTTTTTAAAAAATATTAAAAGGTTATTTGTATTATCTGTGTGTAAATGGAGTTTTGCATACATGAGTTGTGAAGTCAGATACCCAAAGTTAACTAGATTCGGGATTTAGGCTTCCTGTTGCACCTTTGCTGCCTGATTGAGCTCGGATTGTTTTAACAAGAGGATAGCATATGTTTTCCATAGAGCACTTGCCTACTGTAGTAGGGGATAGTGTATGCTGTTTGCTTCATAAACAGTTATTCTTTATTATGACTTATACGAATTAATTAATGAATACAAATTAATTTATCCTCCATCAACCTAATGACAGTGCCTTTGCTTTCCAGCACCTTTGCATGACATTGCCAGTTGCCTTCTTGTAGTCTTCTGTTTTACCAATTCCAGTGACTTTTCATTCAGTTGTTCTGTCCACCCCAAACTTTTTTCCCCACCCTTTTCATAGCTGACACATTCTCCGTGGGTCTTTGCCAGATTGTCTCTCCCTCTTCTCCGATTTCATCCCATTCTTGTTGGCTTACTTCCAGTCCAGTCCTTTGGTCTGGATGATTTCTTTCACCAGACTTCCTGCTTTGCTTTCCTTTGCTTTCCTTTCCTTTGCCTCCCCCTCTGGAGTCCCCCATCTGTTTGAATGTGAATGCATATTGTTTGAGTAACAGCAGGTGTTGGGGACATGTCTCTAATCGTGGGGAAGATGAGTCCCTGCTCTCAGCTCTGGTGTGAAACTTCGCCCCAGACACAAAAACACCTTCCAGGAAAAGTCTAGTTTCACTCCAGTGCTCTGCTTGCATGTGGGTGTTGTGGATTATAGAAAGAGGTTACATCGCTGGGACTCCTCAGTGTTAAATTCGAGCAGTTTTGCTACTGAGGCCATGAATTTCTCATTTGGATGGACTTAGCACAAATGCAATGGTTTATCTCTGATACTGTTTGCTCTGTGCCAAACATAAAGTCTTGGCTCCTAAGCATTAGGACAGTAATATTTTTCAAATAAAATGTTTCTGGGATGTTTTAAAAAATGGGCAATACCGTATGGTGAAGCTGTTTTCAAAAATTTCAGTCTGGTTTCAGTCAAAATTTTCACCTGGTTACAACATGGCACTTATAAATAGCTAAAGTGGAGGTTGCAAAGTCAGGAAGTAAAGCCTCAGTAATTTACCAGTCTTGAAACTGGTAAAAAGCAGGTGGTGGTAGAGGGGAGCCTCCCTAGGTTTTGGGAAGGCCTGTCCTGGATAGATAAAGGTACCTTCAAGCTATTCTTCCAACTCATCAAAGGCTGCAGACAGTAGAGAGCAGGGTGACCAGAGTAATGAAGAACGTTTTTTCTGCAGTGTGAGTGATACATGACAGCCCAGCATAACACAACACCGAACACCGGCCCAACACAGCCATACCCCAGTGAGCCTGTCATGTTCTCTGAGAGCATCCGTGTGCATCAAGCTGATTATACTATCAGAGTAACGCAAAAGAACTATGTATTAACACCTCACCTCAGTAAGGCTGTGCTGAGTGAAAGCACCTATGTTACTTCTTGACTTCGTTGCTGTGTGTGTGATCTTGTCTTACCAGCTGCATGTCATACCAAACCTCCTTTTGAACAATTCAGCTTTGCTTCCCATCTTCTGTTCCTTTTCTTCTTTTCTCTCCAGATGCTCTTCTCGGTGTTTCTTTTTTTTTTTTTTTTCTTGTCTGTCATCACTGTAATTTCTGAGCTGTTTATACACAATTCTGTGGGTGCAGTTGTTATGTTGTACAACCGCAGCTTTGAGTTTGGATGATCCACGACTTTTACAGTGGGCTTGTGTAGTCTTATGAATTGCTACCTGTTAACGATACCATTTTTAATCTGCCATGGCAGTTTGGAGAATAGAGCAATTTCTGCGATATTTTATTTAAACACTTGCATTTTTGTTGGCAAAATCTAAAGCAATAGATAGCTTTCAGCAAGCAAAAACTTAACTACTTATAAAGTTACCCAAACCTGTGCAGGGCAAGAAGGGGCATCTTTATTTGTATATACTGTCAGAACACTTTAGAAACTTTGTTTCTTCCTGATCTTAGTTGGAATTGGGACTTTTCAATAAATATTTTTGTCACCTTTATGAACACATGCTCCATAAGATACATAATACTAGGGGAGAGAATAATTTGGCACTAGATTTCAAATTAATTACACAACTTTGCTTCATTCTGTGTATAGATAACATGAGCAGTGAAGAGAGGGACTTCCACAGAAAAATGGTACGTGGTGACATTGTCAAAGACAATGATGTAAACTTGTTGCAAAATCATTGCAATGTGGCATGTTCCTGACTCTGGATGCATCATGAGGTACAACATCCTTTTCAAACTTCAGTCTGTTTAGAACTGGAGAATGCTTAAACTGCTCAGAAACAAACCCGAGGTGCAGACATATATCTGAGTATAGATTTCATTACTGCTCAGTGGATATAGAGAAAGCAGTGACTAATAAATAACTGCTCTTCTTTCTCTCAGTATGGTGTGTAAAGGGATTACTTCAATTTTCTGCTACTTACTTTCCACTTCCAAGCTTTGGGAAGCTTGCGCTTTATGCCTTAGTTTTCCTTGCTATTTCCCTAAAAGTGCTGGTGCTGGTAAAGTCATAGACAAAATGTTTTTGGGAAATGTTCTCTACTTTAACATCAAGTTACCCAATGAAAATATTGATATTGTCTAGTAATTGCATATTTTTTTCCTGGAATTGTGTCAGTGATTCATCTCCTGAATGATGTCTGCAAAGAAACTATGTGTTCTGTTAGTCGTCTTTTTCAAAGGCTTTCCAAATGTGCTTGAAGTGATTTAAGCGTATGTTTTATCTAGTTGTGGTCCTTCACTGAACACTGCTGTCATAGACTTAGCTGGCTAAGCAATGTGCTGCTTGCTTGCCTGAATGCAGATTTCTAGTTCTTTGAATCAATTCTTCTTTAGAATGATTCCCTCTTATTTATTGTAGGTTAGAGCATAGCTTTTGACAATGTATGGTTTTATATAGTTTTTACTATATTAGTTTTACTGGCAACTAAATGAGTTTGGGAATTTTCATTAGCTTGATATCTTTTTTGATACTCTAAAGTGAGATTTTTAGCTTCAGAATGTCTCATCTTGCTTTTTATGGCTTATGTTTTTAGATTCAGACTAGCTTCTATTTGGGAGAATAGGCATCTCCCTCTCATATTGCTCCAAGCCAGTGAAGTCTTAAACATGGAAATGGAAAATGTGGAGGAGAAACAATGTTTTCCTCACTCCTCTTTGTTACAGGATGGAAGAAAGGGGAAGGGCAAGCAATTGAAGACCCCAGCTTTTATATTGAGGACCAGATTCTGTAATTTACAGTATGTCCCAGTCCAGGGTTGTTAGTCCTGAGCATCGTCAACACGGCCTCATCAACAGGTCCTCAGGGATTTTGGAGGAGACAAGGATACTAACCACCATATCAGTGCTCTCACCTCTCTACAACATCATTACCTCAGATGCAGATTTCAAATCCTGCTTCCAATGGTAAATAGTTCAGCAGTGATTTCATTCTTACTCATTTTAAAGTAAAACAGTTTGACTGTTCATGTAAGCCTGTAGATGTTTGTGTCAAAATCCCTTTCACATTTCAAGTTCCTGATGAGAAACATCATTAACTAATGAAGTAGAACACTTTTTGTTGCCTTACTCTGTGTTGTGCATATTACAAGCACAGCCACCTTAACTGCAGAGATTTTTGAATGTAATAATATTGATGACAGAAAGAGAAGGAAGTGAGGTGAAATAGTCTACCTTAAATTTCCTGGGGATAAAGATTATTCTTTGATAGAAAGTGAGTGTCTAAATCTACTTGGAGAAGACAAGCTCTGTTTTGCTGCATTTTTCTGTTTATTGTTGACTTATAAAAATGTTTTACATCTCCTTTTGTGATGCAAGTTACAAAGATCCAATCACACTTCTCTCATTGCAGTTAAAATGCTGTCTGCTAATACGCTGTAGCTGAATCAAGTTACCTTTTTCTGCATATTTGAACCTCAGGAGAATTTTGACAGGGAAAGAGGGGTAAAGACTGCTCTACATATGCCATGGTTTGCTTTATGAGCTCAAAGACTAACTTTAATTTATCCCATTAATGAGTGGGTCTTATCCTAGAAAGTAGGATTTATTTTTTTTCCCAAATAAAGGGGGGTCTGTTGCCCTTTTTTGCTTTGCAAAACAGCTAATAGAGAATTGTGCAAGATATTATTATTGATAGTAGTTTTTCATTCTGACATTATTGTATATTAATACTTATTATTACTTATTAATTTATTGAACCCTGTGCCTTTCAGAATGAATGAGCACTGTTAGCCTGTCTTTGTCAAGTAAACAACATAGAAACAGAAGTTTTGTGTAGTCCATAAAGCAAATAAGTTACTCTTTCAAATCAAGGGGAAAACAGATACTATGGGTATGTGTCCCCAGCTTTTAACATCTGTTGGGACATTATTCTTATATCTGACGTGGCATTTAAAAACCACCAGTTATTTTTGTGTGGTTCCTACTGAGAATTTGGAAGACGGAGAGGAAGGCTGTTGAATGACTGTAGAGAGGCGAGTGGCTGTGTTCTCGCTTGGTGTGATGGGAGCAATGTGTGTAGCTCCTTCTCTGTGTTAGGATCTGTTACCTCCTTGCTGCTTGTAACTGGTGTTTTCTGAGAGGAAGGACAGTCTTCCATTCTCATGGTAGGCATATCAACAGTTGTAATAGCTGGCAGATGAGCTTTCATTTTAGATTTTTTTTTTAAGCAGACAACCCTCTCATAATATTGTCTCCTATTCTGAAATAACAAGAGAATTACTTGTATTGCTTTTGCAAAAACATCTGTATGGGGAAGTTTAGATTGGGCATTGTAATCAGTATCACTGTAAACAATGTCCAAATTAGTAAGTAACTTTCCTTTCATAATCTGTTACTCAGTAGTGTGTCTGATTTGCAAACAAATACATGTATGTACCTCTACAATTCTGCTTATTGAATTGGTCTGTGTGGATCATGTCTTGAAACATTTCTTGCTATTGCATGCTACAGAACACTTTCAATCTCTTTAAGTTCTTATAGTTGAAATTCATCTTATTTCACCTACCATTCTTTATTTCAGTGCAGTTGGTATTTCAGGTATTTATGGGGTCTGGGAACAATACTCATATTGAAATTGTTCTGTCTGCAGCATCTCCATTCTCTGGGGGAATATTTTATGGATTATTACTCTGTTTTCTACAAATAGGGGCTAAATGGGAACATCGGCTAATCAAAAATAATTTATTATAAATAGAAAAATAATGTTTAAGAAGGAAGTTTCTTCTATACAATTGGAAATATAGGCTGCTGTGGCTTTGGCGCCCGTTTTTCAAGTTTACTTTTGCTTTGAAGTAAATTCTTAATTTCACAATTGACAGACACATTTTTCATTGATGATTTTTTTGAAAATCTGATGCATTTTATTTTTTTTTAATAGTTTTTCTTTCAATTTTATGGTTATTTACAGCTCAATTGTATGTATTAAGTATATGGAAATATGTTTTCATTTAACTGCTTGTTTTTCCCCCTTCTAAAGTTTTGGCAGAGCATTTTATTTTCACAACTTGAATTTCTTCTAATGACTAATACTAAAGACTAATGTTCAAATGTTGATAGTCACTAGTTTTAAAATTAATAGAACTATGCATCCTTGTTTAAAACTAGGAATAGATGCTTCTTTGTGTTTAAATTGGACAGGAAAGTTTGTAGGTTATGTATGTTTAATGGAAGAACTGTCAAATGAGACATTTGGTAGGGGTATCTTATCATCCTTTATTACCAATGCTTGACCTTAAATATTCTTTCTTTGGAGAAAAGTTAAATAAAATAATGTTTGGGATTTACTGTGCTCTGGCAATAGTTTCTAAATCCTGGAGAGATGTTTAGAAGATAAATATTTGAAAGAGAATAAGTGCATGTGCTGGTTTTGTACTTGAGTTGAACAATGAAAATGCATTAATCAGATTCACTGTATATCAAGTCTCACTCTTGTTCTCATACACTGGCACAGTGTTACACTTCTGAAGTGAAAATGTATTTAAATGCAAACATGGCTTTTATTTAAAAAAAAAAAGCAAATCTTACACCTAATACATTGAAAACTTGCACAATCTTGTCAATCTAAAACATGTGATGGTTCTTCCAGCTTACGTTTTATTTCAGAGGCTCATTAAATCCATACCTGTTTTTATTTAATAAAATCTTTGTGTCCCAGGATGCTGAGATTAATGAAGTGTGCATGCATGTGCATGCGTGTTCAGTTTCCCATAGGATTTTTAAAATTATAATTATTTAAGAATAACTTCATGGAGGGTAAATGTTTGTCTTTGGCTCCCTCTATCTGCCTGTCTCTACTTGTCTTTTTAAATTAATGCTTTTTCATAAATTGATCCATCAGATAGATTGGAATCAGTAGATAAGATGTCTGCAAGTATTCCATATGGGTGTTTGGTAAAATAAATAAATAAAATACGGTAAAGAGACATGGAGGACTAGTAAGGAATTTAGTTATTCAAGCTTAAAAACCAAGGTTAATGTCTTTCTGCTTAGACAGTATATTTCTGAAATATTTTTCCATTCTGGTCAAAGTCTGATTTCTGTATTAGGTTTTCCATAAAGATACAGCTGTATGCTCAAAGTATATTAAACAGAAAGATTTTTAGCTACCTGTGTTGCAGTAGCGTGTGGTTGTGTGATAGCCTTTTGTTTCTGATTTCTAGTTATGTTAGTGCCCTGTTGACATAGAAGGTTACTAGATTGTTCTATTAGTGATTTCTGACAAACAGAAATGATTTGATATGCTAAAGCTATTTCTGACAGAAGAGAGAAAGTTTTGACAAACATGCATGGCACAGCAAGTGTCCAATTCTAAGGAGCAAAATAAATGCAAACCACCATTATGGGGAACACAAACAGCCTGAAAGCAAGTTATCAGTAAGCAAATAATTGTTGAACTGTTATGAATGGAATAGGATGTTGAAATAGGGCATGATTGGCTGATGTTACATATGTCCTTGATTACCTTCCTTGTGCTTTTATCCTAATAAGTGACATTCTTTGTATTCCCTTGGATGGCTAGACAGTCTGACACTGAAGAAGAATAAATATTGCATGTGGTACACATTAAGCTGTCATCTAGGACAGCATTTATAAAAAGTAACTAGAAAAATTCATAAGAAATTCTGCAGTGCTACAGTTTCCTGGCTCCAGTCATAATTGTCAAAGTTCTTGACACATTCAGGTCTTCTGAAATGATTTGGGTTTACAGTTACTTGGTGTATGAATAATTATTAAGGATTCATTTTCTCTGATGATGCAGACTGTTAATGTTGGTTCTCAAAATGTTGCATTTTCATTAAAGGCCATGTGCTAATAAAAAAACTCCAAAACAAGTGTGGTGCATGTAGCTTGTCCTCTTGCAGAAGTCAGAACCAGGAGATGTATATGTATAAAAAAAAAAGTAACTGATAAAATTAAAAAGCTGTTCTTCAAATGCTGTCTTTGAATCTTGGTGGAAAATCCATTATGAGCATGCATTATTACTATTATTCTACTTTGGAAATAGACCTAATTTTTTTGTGTACAATATCGGTCTTCTGTTTTTCTTCACTGACTTGAATTTAAGACTCAAAAGCAACATAGCAGGTTATCATAATTTCTGCAAGGGCAATGGAGAAAAACCCTTTTGAACTATCTAAGCTGATGAGTTAGTGTTTGAATGGTAGTTATTTTAATGTTTAATTTTGAGAAGAGGGAAGTGTAGTAGTTACATTCTTCATACTTTTAAGTCCGAATTTCTGGTGACGACTTGTATGTTGGCCAAGAAATACTCAATGGATTCTTTGGTTTTCCATGTATTTGTTATTACCTAACACAATACCACGATACTCTCCAGAGTGTGACACAGAATTTCATTATAAATATTTTAAAGGATTCTTACAGCTCTGTCACTGACTATGTCAGTGGAATATTCTCACTGTATACTGTATTCATCGTTTGATCTGGTTTTGCTGCATATGCAAATACAGCCGCCTTTCATTTCTGGTTACACGTCGCTCCATTGGTTACAGTATTGTCTAACTCATGTGATCGTTTTTTTAATTATTTTACTGAATTAAGAATATTCCATAAGGAAAAATAGCCTGTTACCACCTCATCAAGTTACTTGAGGAGTAACATAATTTTATAGGTGACATTGTGCTTATTCTCATCTCTCTTCCAAGTAGCCTATAACTTAGAAGACATCATTGTGAGTAGCTTGGAATGGGAAAATAGAGCCATTGGCTCTTTCATAAATTCTCATTTAATGTTAATTGAAAAGCCTTAAAATATTTCTTAGAACAGGGTTGGGAAAAATGTGTATTCATGGGAACAGATAAGCTGAAACACCTGTTTAGGTTGGAGAAAGTTTTCTCCAAGTATAACACTGCTCAAGTGTTACAGGTAACTGTTAACTCTGTAGACCACTACAGAGCACAAAATATTTGCCCAACTGGTAAATTGAACTGTAAGTCCCACTGTGGGAAATTGCTTTGCTGTGCTCCAAACAGCAGTTATCTTAGTAATTGTACCTGAATTCTTTTGTGGCTAATAGACAGGTGATGTCCTTCTTACCATGACAGAATTATTTTATTGCAATAGCATTAATTGTAAAAATTTCAGCTAAGACTTGTTTGTGTAGTTTAAGATGGGCCGAGTATGATTTTTAATTGGTGCTCTGAGAGCACTGGGTTTTGAGTCGAGAATGTGCATAACCCCGCATTTCACATTCTAAACCGTCGCTCACAACAAGGAGCTTATCAGAGCAAATTGTCTAGTCCATCCCCTTCCTCACTCAAAACCTAATGACCCTTTATCATCATGGTTTAGATTGCTGGACACAGATGTGAGAAAATACAAGTAATCTACAGGTAACTACAGTAGCTGCACTGATGTTCTCAGAGAACTGACTGCTGGGAAGATAAAAAGCTTCCCACAGAGCCTGTGACTTTCCAGCAGCAAAGCACATCGTGAGCTCATACATGAAGTTTTATTTGCTGAAGATTCACAATAAGATGCATTAGGACGTTCAGCAGGGTCCCTTCTTAGATGAGCACAAGAATTCAGTGAGGTTGTTAGTTGATGCACTAGTGCATGGCTTCACACTAAAACTAGAAAGTCCAACAATACCGGTAATGTTTCTTTTTGAGAACATCACAAAACTACAGCTGTAATATGATATTGATGTTAACGTAGTTTGTTCATTGATAGTAAATGATCTAATGTCGTTGGACTTTTTTTCTTGTTATGGAAAGTATTCAGGCAGGAAGCAAATGTTCTTTAGAAAAAAAAGCTGCTGGCTGTTGAAATACAGAGTTACCAGTACCTGCTAGGTATGAAGGTAGAAGTAAAGCCTTACATGAAGAGACTTGCATATGATTAATTACCATCTTTTTTTCTCATCATTTTTTGTTTTAATCATGAAGTAGATCTAAAAAATCTATGTATGTGATTGGATACTTTGCCAAGGAAGAGGAAGGAAATAAAATATTTTTCAGATAAATTTCACATACCTTAAGGTTAAGAAGGTAATGAACTTGTTTACTATTTTTTTAAATGTAATTCAAGAAGCTGCTGTAATACAGCTTTTATTTTAAGTCATTCAGTAAGGTTGAAATGTATCTATTAAACCAGATGGGAATGATCAAGGTGAATCAATCTGCACTTTCATTCTCTTCTAAAGTAACTTCAGTATAAACACAGATACTTATGTAGAAAAATGAATTTGGATGCTGAAATGTTCCCCCCCACCCCCCCCCCACCCCACTTTTTTAATCATCTCTAAGTTTTGGGTTTGTGAGGAGAGAGAGAACATGGCATGAGAGGTACAGGTCCTCCAGAAATGAGGATCCAAAGAGGGTGGTATAAATTACTAAGCAGGCCATAAGCATTACAGTGGTTGTCTTTACAGAAAATACTAATCCTACAAAAAGCCTAAAACCCAGGCCAAACAAACTCTGAACAGCCTCCTCCCATGCAGGGGGGGGGGGGAAAAATTAAAAATCCCACAAACGACACCCCCCCCCCCCTGTTAGTGTGAATGTGACAATTTATGTCTGTTTTTAATTTAAGTCCTGCCACCCTCTTTGATCACCCTTAAGGCTCTGTGTTCTGTTACTGATCTTGGGGTGTTGCTCCATCAAGATTCAGTGCTGCTGGTGGTGGTGGACCTTTGAGCAAGAGCAGGCAGGGCTGGCTGTAAGGCTGTGGCGCTCAAGCTGAGGCAGTGATCATAGCAGCAGTCTCTTTAATTTTCTGCTCTATCGTTGATCCTTCACAAGAGGAAACTACAAGACACTGTGAAAACTATATACTGTTTCATCGTTGCCACTTGCCTCTGTTCCACTTTTTTATACCCATTTTCCAGCTTATGCAGACTGAAATGTTAACAAGCAGAACTCTGTATTGCAGAGCCCAACACACCCTTTCTAAGAAATTCTCTTCAGTGATTGCACATACCTTTGGTTCATGGTAAAGACATGCAAAAATATTTCCTCTTTTTCACTAAGAAATAGGAGCTACAGGAAGAGAGATATATATTTTCTTGTTCTATTTTGTCTTTTGATTGAGGAAGACAAAAGAAGTAAAGGGGTATACATATTGTAAGATTGATTCCCCCCTGTCTTTTTTTAATCTTGAGATTAATTATAATGAAATCCATGTACAAATTGCAGAAAACACTTGATATATCCTTTTTATGATATATACTGTGTTTCATATTCTGTAGTGGCTTTAATTCTCAGCTACAGCAGACATACAGAAAACCAGAAAAAACGTTGCTGTTACAAAGTTTTGTTTGAGCTTTTTAAACTGAGTGATTAGCAGAAATAATGACCCTGTCAGCCTTAATCACATTAAAATGTGGTTAACATCATTTAATTTTTTCCACTTAATATGCGAAAATTTCCAGTAGATTTGCAGTGAAGGCCATTGAAATTCCATTAGAACAAGAATAAAAATTTCAGGCATCATTTATTCAGAGAGGGAATAAAGGTCTCGACTGAAAACTGCTGAATCTTTCTATTAGGGAAACTATGAATCATTGCATTGAGCAGTACCTTCAGCTTCTATGGTACTGAATCTGAGTTGCTTCTGAATGAATGGAATGCATTTGTAGTGTGGTGCTTTCCTGAAAATTGCAGCATATAAGTTTTGCACAAATTCAGTAAGTGCTTTCTCTCTAAAGGACTATAACGTAGAATTTTATAACTGTTGTAGAGCTGGGGAAATGCTTGTGCTTTAGGCATCTCATCACTGTGAAGTTCCATACTTTGAATTATTTTCCCTAAAACCATTAAAAAATGTATCCTCTTTCTGATTGATATGTAATAGATAGTTGTGGTTTCTTTGTGGTAAATAGCAAAATGAGGATATGTGCAGCTACGACTAGAATAGTAAGTCATATCAAGTCTCCTGCACTCTTGGTGCTTCTTGTTGCGTGCTCCACAGGTATGTACCAAAAGTACGGCATACAATAACTATACGAATGCGCTAGAGAAACTATCAACTGCATCTTTTTCTGAGAGAAATTTCTCTTTCTAGGAAAGGTGCAATGTTTATATCTGATAAGATATAATAACTTTATTGAATTGTTTTTTTGTCTCTTGTACTTAAGTAACTATACAGTGGATTTTTTTTTTTAAATTGATATTTTGTTCCTGAGTCTAGTTCATTTCAGCCTATTACATAATTACTTTGTCCTCTTTCTAGTGGGAAAAATCATTAAAATGCGTTGGATTTGGGCAGAACACAAATTTTGAAATGTCACTATTTGTATGATTTATTTTTTAAACAATGTAAGAAAGTGCAGTGGTTAATATTTAATGTAGTGCTAAATACTGTGAGATACACAGTGGCTAAGGAATTTTTCTTTGAAATAGCTATTACTAAACTTAAGAATTGAGCAGATCTAACAGGAATTTGGAAGTGCCTCTGATCTAAATGTACCTCTGTACGTTGAGGAACCAAGGAAACTGAGCAGGAGTTGGGTCCACGGCCAGGACCAGAACTGTTAACCCCACAAATGAGATGAAAGGAAGTAGGAGTGTGGGAGTGACCAAAAGCTAGGGTAGGCGGGAGGTGCGAATTGAATTTGGAAGCATCTTGCTAAAGAGCTGTTGGACCAGGATGGAAAGCTTTGAAGACTGGAGAATGACACTGAGAAAAGAAACCAGGGTGAGCAACAGAATGCGAAGAACTGTCGGATGGGAAAGTGGCTGTATTTTAGGAAGAGACTGTATTCACTATTTTTTTCTCTTTACAAAACATGGCATGAAATGCAGAGGTACTATGTCTTTTTGTTTCTCTGCTCTTAGCAATGTCTGTGACGTCTTGTATCCTTATATCTTCCCAGCTTCTAGTCTGTTGAGGGGTGAATGCTCACTGTAGCTCCATTAACTCAAAGATGGATATGTAATGAGTACATTCAGTTTAGATTTTAACATGTTTATTGGTTGCTTTTTTAGAAATTTTAAATTATGTACAGCTATATTAAGTGCCTTGATGTTGTAATGGGAAACACTTTGAGGTCAGAAAACGTCGGAATGAAGGTTGCCAGTGCATTTCAGAATCCATGTCCTGCCCCCAAGGGTTGTCTGCTCATGGGTGTACCCAATGGCTCCCTTTTCTTTACAGCCAACCTTGTCTTGCTTTGTGCAAAGGACAAGCTTGCTCTTGAGGACACAGTAGGATTGGGTAGGATAGGACTTCTGATGATGGGATTCCCTGCGTCTGGAGCAAAACTTGATACTGACGTGGAACTGGAGAAGGACAAGGGATGACTTTATGTTAAAGGCATTTTACATGCCTGGAGATTTGGTGATGAAGAACTGAATTTTACTTCTGTCTCGTCTAGATTTCTGTTTGTGATGCCAAGTAAGAAAATGCCATTACAATTTTCACAAATTTTTAAATAATCGTGTTCCTAATTTTCTTCATTTGACCAATTAGGATAATGGAGTCCAGTGTTCTCATCAGTGCTATTTTAAAAATGTGTACCTTGCTCAAATTTTGAAATTATTTACTACCAAGCTATGATACAAGTACTGCAGCCACCTCTTTTGCCTTGCCCATGCTCTCCTCATGAGTGATACTGGTAACTATGTGTGGTATTATGGGCTACCTTCGACTTTTGTTGCATTTTATTTTGGAAGAGCAGAACTCATGAAGTCTAGTTTTCCAAGAGTTTGAGTCATGTTTCCTTACAACAGTGATTCCTAATTTATACTCATTCTTTAAGCAGCAGTGACATGGTGCACTGAACAGCAGGTAGCATCATATTCTGTGACTCGAGAACTTTTTGCATGATGATCACTCTGCCAGCCTGCTGCTGCTGGTCAGCCGGCTAGCTTCAGCCAGGTTGGATGTGTGGTGGTTGAGTTCTTTGTGCCTTTTCCCTAGTGGAGGCATTGTTTTTTTTACAAAATGTGTAGGAACTTCATTTGTATGAGATTGAGACCTCTTTGTCCCCCTTTTGCATTTCTGCATAGCCTTTATGTACTTCTGAATTCACAAAGTGTAGTGCTTCCTTGTAACTATATGGTAATCCCTAAATTACTGTAATCCGTCCTCTGCATTCAGTAGAGAACCAGTTATTGTTGCTAGCTACACAGTATAATGACTTTCATAAATTAATTAAGGTGGGTTTTTTTAATGGTAGCTGATTGTTTTGCACTTAGTATTGGGAGACTTCACAAAACCTTGCTGCTGCCTTGGGTTGAAAATATTCTGCTAATTTCCATCTTATGTTTTTCCATGGCTGGTTTGTTTCATTGGTGGTTCTGGCAGCTTTGTCCCGTAGATTAAATAGTATCTTATCTAATTGCTGTTTACCTCCAGTACTTATTTAAAGCAGGCATTATCAATTTTCTCTGTCTCTGTCATTTACATGGGGTTCACATTCCTCTGATAATCTTAGACCTGTTCTGAATTTAGCCAACCACAGCTGCACGTAGTACTCCACGTGCTTTCATGAATACCTTATATGCAGACATAATGCGTCCTGTTAAACAAAGGGAAGCATTTCCAGTAGGATCTGTACATTACATTTGCCTTTTTCCTGTTGCATTGTCTTGGTGTCTTAGAGTTGCTCTGAAGAAGACTAACCCGTTGTGATCCCCCTTCTATGTCGCTTCCAATTGCTGGTGATGATGTCCTTGAGGAGAACATCTCCTGCTCTTGTATCAAACATAAACTTTACATGCAACTAATGTTTGTGTCAAGGTCATTAATGTATTTAGACAAGATCAGTCATAAGTTTGATCCTTGTGAAACCTGATTAACGATATCCTTAAACACCAATTTGTTCTCCTGTTAACAGATTCAGTGCGTTACTCAGTACACGCTCTGTACAAGTCCACTTCCCTCATCTTCTCTAGCTGAATGAGTAGTTTCACACACAGCACTCTATCAAATACTTTATAGGTGTATTTCTCCTGCATAGAAAATCATATGTTATATCAATGAGAGAATAAATTTATCAGAGTATGCTTCATTTTTTCTTTTAAACCAAATTACTTGTGTTTGCCAAGGTTATTTTCTGTGGTCGTTTCCTCTTTGGTGTCATTGCTCAACCAAACTAAGTCTAAAATAGCATTGTATCTGTTGATTAAGTGACCCCTTTGGTGGAGAAACAGATAGACTATCATGTCCCAGAATAACTACCTACTATGATTTTTTAGTATTTTTCCTTGGCTAGGTCTGCTTTTAACCACATACTACTTACTAAGGCTCTTGCCTGTTGAGCAGGCGTTTTCCAAACTTAAATTCTATGGTGGTTCTGAAATAGAAGAATCCATTTGAGCATTAAAATAGGAGTGGCGCTTTTCTTACAACTCCTGTGCTAAAAGACTGTAAGTGATTGCTTTAAGCAAATAAACAGTCTTTCTAAGGGTAAGAAAACATCTGGATGCAAGTTGACTAAAACTAAACTTCACTATTGATTTGGGTGTATGTATTATTTTAGTCCTCAGTTGCATGATTGGGTGAAGTGTTTTCAACTGCTGTTTTGGATAGAAAGGATGAATATACAGAAAGTAGAAATCATTTTATAGATGCTGTTAGAAGTCTAGATTTTTTTTTTTTACTTGGGAGCTGATTAACGTTTTAAATTAATTTTTAATGACAATGCACCTTTATGTCATAGTTTTTCTTTTTCAATGTAACTGTAGATCAGACCACAGTCCTTATAGTATATCCCATGCATATTTGAACTACTTTGAAAAAGTGAAATGATGTGATGTTTAGCTACAGAGAAATGTCAAAAACAATGCATTTATATGATATGAAAGATTTGCAAGCGCAAGCTAGCAATTGATAGTAATATTATAATTAGCTCTTTATACAGCCTGTTTTTTATTCATGAACATTTTCATTTATGTTGACAACTATCATGTATGCCACCACACATGGAGCCTTTTCTTTACTCAGGAGAGACCGAACATGAGTCTGTATGTTTTTGGGCTTATGTTCTGACTTTGTATTGAAAAATGGTTTCTGGGCCAAGTCATAAAAATTAAAGTAGCTTGCATTTTAGGTTTGGCTTTTTGATCCTGTTGTTAATGCTAGTGTTTGTTGCCACAGAACACTGTAACTTCAAGGTGGAACTTCTTTTCAGTCAAATAATATTTTTGTTGTTAAAATTGCTGGGGGTGTTGAATGCATCCTAATTCCATAATCAATAAGAAAATGAAGATAGGTAAACTAGTAGTTTTATAATAAATCAAATTTTAGTTTTGTGTTTGCAAATAAAAATGTTTTGCACACACCGACCCACAGAATAAGAGTATTTATTTCTGACAGAAATTTACTTTGTTATTCCATTTTCAGCCATAAAAATCTTTGTGTCTAACAGATCCTTTGCAGTCCGTCAGATAAATGGAGCCTAATTTCCGACACTGATCCAGATACTTATTCCTGCTTCTGAAAAAAATCAAAGTTAGTGTTCCCCTAGGACAAGTATGTTTTAGTAGATGATTCAGATATTAAGTTTTTTTCATTTCACCACAGTTTAGACAGGTAAACAGACTGTGTCTGTAGAATCGAATGCTTTTGTGACAGCTTTTCAAATTAGTGAAGAGCATTTCATACAAAGCATCTCTGCACACTGTGAAAATCCCTAACTCATTTAGTGTTTTACTTGGACATGGTCATGTTCATATGACAGTACAGTATATGCTGTTGTATTTATTAGACAGTATTTTGGGGAAATGTAGCAGCAGGAGGTAAGACTGAGGCACACCACATAATTTTACGTAAGCATCTTAGGCACTTAAGGTCAGGGTTAGTTTCTAAAGCAGCCTGTTAAAAGGGTGAGGGAAGATGCTTTAAGAAGAAAGTGAGAACAGGAGCCCTAATTTAAGTGCTCTGAATTGCCCTCAGAAGAGCCTCCTGCTTCATTAACTATATAGGGAGCGGAGTGAGATTAGGTATCTAAATCAGGTGTCTGAAATTAAACCTTGTATTCTTTGAGTTGCTGTAGTCTGAATGTTAATCATTCAGCTAAATAACTCTTTCATTGTTATACTGAGAGCTTAGATGATGTTATTTCTCTGGATAAATATTTAAGTTATTTTCTGGTTTATTGAGTAGTATATTCCAGCTTAATAACAAATTTGATCTTTTCTTCATCAAAAAAACCTCACATCTTAGTCCAGTGTTGCCATCTTCTATGATTCTTAATACTAGTCTCATTAAAATTGCTTCTTAAAACGTCACTCATAGTATCGTGTGATCACAAAATGTTAGTACTTGGTAATGGTCCAGGGAGGTGGGGGGAATAAGCAGGATTTATTATTTTAAATCTAATGCTCTTATTGTGGTAATATTTGACTCTTGCAATTTTAATACTTTCATAGTTTTTTTCCAACTGGTGGAGGGAGGAAGAGAGCATTCATGTGAATTCTGTGGTCTGGAGAGACTCTGCAATTAAGATCACAGACTAATTCTGGAGAAGCGAGGAAGGTGTTTCACTCTATCACATGTGAGCAGGAGAGGATATTTCATTAAGAGAACTGGGGGGAAATATTCTGACCTAGTTTGTTTAGGTTTCATTAAATTGTTGTGTGACAGTAGCAAAAGCCAAAACTAACACATGTTGTAGTCTGCATTTGTATTACTCATTGCAGGCTTTTTAATTAGCACTAGTGGAATATATTCCCAATTACTCTTTATAGTGTCTTATTTCAAGTGTTGTTAGTATATATTTATTTCATTTTAAGGAGTTTTAAGTAGAACGTACATTTCATTTGGGAGTATGTCCTTGTATTTGCTTGTATGCACACAGTAGATAGAATTGGAGAATATAAATTTAAAATGGTGTTGTCCATTATGCATTTCATGTAAAGTTTCTGTTCTTAAGGCTTCACGTGGGGTTTTTTTGATCAAATATTCTATTTATGGATGGCTTATAATATTTTATGGGATTACATAGTTTAGACTTTGCTGTAATAGCATTGATATGAATTGTCCTACTTTTTTTTTTGTACAGGACTCTTTGTACAGTTTTCTATGTGACATAAGAAGCCCTGTCAAGACACAAAAGTTAAAATTATCATGCCATAACGTAAACCTGACTATGGAATAGGGATTCTTTCTATTGATCTATAGTAGTATCTCAGTCCTCAGTTTTGTGACTGAGATTTGCGCCTTCTGCTATAATTTATGAAAAAGTATTGGTTAAATTATTTTGTTATGGCTTTCAAGATAACCTTTCAAAACTCTGCATTTTATAAATGATAGCAGAAAGAACAAGATGTGACTTTCCAAAGCCATCTTTTCTGTCCAAAGTATATGTGCTGCAAGTGGAGCCTGGTATGCCTGTAACTATGAAACGTAATGTGCACGATTTGTTGCAGTCTGCATTGTTACGCAGTTTCATCAGTAGTTCAGTCTTGACTGTGCTTGATCCCTGCTGACAGCAACAGCCATGTTTTTTTTTTTTTTTTTCTTTTTTTTCCCCCCTTGAGTTAAGACAGAATTAATTTTCGGGATTGGCAGACCAAGGAGAATGAGAGACTGTAAGCCTTTCACATACCAGCAGGTGCTACAGTAGCAGTGTAGCAGTGTTTTCATTATTGCTTAAGTCATAATTGTTTTTGATCACTTTAATGGGGACCATAATTTGGATAAAGAGATATTACTGACGTCTTGAAAATTAGATCAGAAATGAATCTTTAAAAAAGGATTTCAAGATCTTTATTCTTCATGAATGATGCTTCTTACAAATGTTTAAAAAAGGGTTACCTTGACTGACCTTTTGTTAGATGGAATTTGCTGTATAAGGTACTGAAAAGTCTTCTCTTACTGGGAGCTTTATATTGATTAGCAGAAAAAATAATTCTGGATTATTTTACCTCTTTCTCTCTGTCTTTCTAGCATCTTGATATTTTTAAATTCAAACTTGGTTGTAGGTCATCAACTGGAAGTTTCTATTATGTATGCTTTGTTTCTTCTAGTTATAAAAGTATTGTCCATTAACTACACTCTGTCCTTGATTTGCAGGTAATATCATGTCCTCTGATATTATTTCTTTCACAGTTCCAACATCTTGCAAACCCAAAACACCTAAACAAGTTTCATGTCAGTTAAGCCAAATTCTTATATGAAATATGTTCAAAAGTGGTCAGTAGTATGAAGTTGTAAGTGAAGTGCTATCTCCATATGTGTTTTTAACATACTGTTAAACACTGAATATCTCCAGGTAGCTTTCTAGACAAGATAAACTGAGAACTGTATGCTACTACCATATTATGTTAGACAATTTGTTAACAGAATTATATCTTGAGGACATGAAATGCTTTCATATGAATTTCCAGAATATTTTTCCCCTGTTGACTAATGTTGTTTTCTGCCTTGAAGAATCTATTTCTAAGTGATTTCATATGGGATCATTTTTACTCAGGAGTCATGCCATATACAAGCGTTCTCCAGTAATAAACATTCAAGTTCCTGATTGAACTTGGCTTCGTGGCATTGCTCTTTTTTGGGTGGTAGGCTAACTTAAGGCACTCCCATCCTTAACAGCCTTCACCTGTTCCTGCACCACCTTTTAGTTATATTGGCACAACCAGCTGTAAGGATACATGGGAAAGTGAATTATTTCAGCTTAGAAGAAAATGGGTGGGGAGGGGGGGTATGAAAGAAATAAATTCTCCCTCCCTCCCAAAACTGCTTTTTGTGGGATTATTTTTGTTGGTGAACAGCTTGAGTATGCCTGCAGGGAGTTGGTAGGGTCCCTGCTCCATGTGCAGCTGGTAGCAGAAAAGCAAGTGTAACACCTGGATGGATAAGGAATGGGATGAGAAGCTCATGTCCAGAATAAGAAAATATTTCTTTAGAATCTGGAGTGCAACATGAACTAAAATAGTAGGTGCAATACTGGTCACCCCATCTAACGAATGATTTTGCAGAATTATAGGGGATTTAAGATAATGGCTCTGATAGAGATCAAGGCCCTGAAAAAACTTGCTTTGACACACATGAGGCAGAGAGCCTGGGATTAGTTACATTTCAAAGGAGAATGTTAAGGAAAGTTATAAACCCATCTGTAATAAATGGCAAATGACAGTGTTGATCAGGAACTTATATTCTTCTTTTCTTGATACAGTATCAGTTGAAATTACAATGAAGTTAAAAAGTGTGAAAAGTATGAAATCCAGAACAAAATACCTATTCTGTCATAAGATTCCTGAGATCATGGGGTGTGTCGCAAATCCCCGAAAATGTTACGGTAAAGAATTCTAAGGACTATTGCACTGTATGTTTCAAGGTTCAAGTCAATACATGTTGGAGATGTTAATGACCTCTAAGGTGTGAGATAGGTTCTCCACGTTGGTCTCTTGTAAGGTTCATCTGGATGCAATGACTAAATACTGGAGGGGATACGAATATCAGACTCTAGGAAAGTATCAAGGAACTTAAAGCATTCAGGATGCACAGGATAAGTGAATTTCTGAGTTTCTGAAGCCCTTGTCCTGAGGGGCTGAGAGGTGGCTCCTGGCCAGGGAGCAGCCCAGTGTGTGCAGGCAGTGCTTTTGTTTTGAAGTGTTGCTAGGAAGTATTTGCAGGTGACCAGTGGGGGGTGGGAAAGGGCCTTTTGAAATCTAAGGATTGCTGTGTTCCTCCTGGCCATCTGGGTGCAGGGAATAAAAAAATAAATTTGTAAATGGCACTAACGGTTTGAAACGGGATTGCCTAGGTCAGTGACAGGTACCCCCAAACATTCTGTAGATTTGTCTTCTTCATAAAAAGCAAGCTATGATGGTGGGGAAGAAACTACCTTTTTATTCTTGAATGTTTTCCTGTTTAGTCTTCTGTTCTCTTTATGCAGTGCAAGAAGAAAGGGATACCCTAAAAAGGACTTACAAACTGTGTCACACAGTACTGGTGCCTAGGTAAATTAGACCTGCCTCTCACATCCCACCAAATCAGCTAAATCTAGTGGTACTTGTAGTAGAATGTTTTGGGACCTGGCAAAAAAAAAATTAAATTCCTAATTTATCATAATTCTAGATAACTTGTGGATAATGGCTGAGGCTTCAAAAGACAAAAGAAAGCCACAAAGAGGAAAGAACAAAGAAGACATTTTTAAGTCAATGAATTTTCCTTTAATTTCAAGAAAACTGTTGGAACAGTTCAACTGTTTAATCACCTAGAAGCAACCCAGTTGTCTTCACAAATTCATGTTCGCTATTACTTGTCTAAATTGTCACGTGACTGTAATATTTTGTTTGTCATAAATTTAATTTGTCTTGCATAGAGTGAAAAAATATACTTTACTACATATTGGGGTTTTTATTAAGCCTTTAAAGGTTTCAATGCCTTACAATATTCTCATAAACAAGATAGGAAATATTGGCTAGATGGAAATTACGGGAAGTTGGGTGTGCAAGACTGGTTGGAAGATAATACACAGACCATAGTTATCAGTGATTCACTTTCCAAATGGAAGAATATCTCATTATGAGATCTGCAGAAGCAGCTGCTGGTTGAGTACTGTTACGTATTTCCATTAATGAGCTGGATGATGAGCATTCTTGTTAAATCTGTAGATGACCCCAAACTAAGAGATGTCCAGGTATGTATAGAACAAAATTAGAATTTAGGAGCATCTCAAGAAATAGAAGAAATCACTAGGAAAAAAAGAGCTGGGGTGCAACTTCTGAGAAGGATTTTATGCAGGAATAATCAACTATGCAAATATAGTATTAAGAATAGCTAGTCAAGCAGGGTCATACAATAAGTTATAAACTGAGCGTGAGATAATGGTGCAGTGCAAAAAAGCAAATGCTGTACTGGGTTTTATAAACAGGAGAATCACCAGAAAAATGTGAGAGTTAATCCTCTAGTTATTTTTAACACTTGTAAGACATTATTATTGAGAGCTCTGAGGAGTGCATTAGGTACTGTGTGCTTCCAAGAGCTTTTAGACCAATTGGAGAGAGTCCAGAAAAAGGTTGAAAGTTAGAAATAATATGTGGCTTACAAGGAAAGCTCAAAACACAAAAGACCTCAGTTTTTCAGTATGTAAAACACTGCTTTAAAGAAACAGGGAGTGCGTATTCCCAGTCCATAGCGTATAGAGTCAGTTAAACTAATGTATTTAAATTGAAGTAAAGGTGACTTAGGCTACACATATGGCAAACTTGTCAACGGTGGGGAACAAAGCACTAAACAGATTGAGTTTGGAAGGTTTTAAAAATCTGGGGTTGCTCAGAACTGCCAAGGAGAACAGCCTGTTGGAATTGCA
This sequence comes from Ibidorhyncha struthersii, assembly GCA_013398815.1. NCBI lineage: Eukaryota > Metazoa > Chordata > Aves > Charadriiformes > Charadriidae > Ibidorhyncha > Ibidorhyncha struthersii. Next base: position 65,476 of record VZSZ01008150.1, read on the forward strand.
AGGTCCTCTTGGTCTCATTCCTATCTGTCGATCTTTTTTTCAGTCTTTTGTATGTTTTGATCTTATCTCATTATCTACGTTTGTTTCTTCCCTTCTTGTGGTGCTGCCTGGTATTTTCTTCTTCCCTGCCATGCTGTTTTGTTTCTGCCAATTTGCAGTCCTAGTTTGGGTGTAGAACAGAAAAACAATTATTTCTCTTCTGTGAGTTAGATGAGGCTTTTTTTGGTCTTGCTTGTACAAAAGCATACTTTCAGAAATCACCTTTCTTCTCAGGGGTCAGTTTTTCAGATCATCTTGTCTTGCAGGTGTCCACTGAGCTTAAGTTCTCTCTGCAGCTTCTGTCTTCCATCACTACTTGTGATTTCCATCTGAACTCTGTCTCTGTTCCCAGCTGGATCTCTCATGTGAAACTCTGTCAAATATCGATTTGTAGTTAATGTACATTCTGCAACTTTTGTACCTCTTTATTTTGGTTGTCTGCAGGTTTTGGTTTCTTCTGCCTCAGGAACCATCACAATTTTAAAGTGAAGTCACTCCCTTCTGCACAACTTCTCTTTCTGGTGCTCTTTGCTCATTGGCCTTCTCAGTGAGAGCCCTCATTTCTAAGCCTTTCTCCAAGGTCTGTTCTGCATCCTAATTTAACACCAGGAGTTAACTCTGGTAGTTGTCCTGATCCTTCTGCACGTGAAGTCACTGGCTTCTTTAATTGACTTTTTCCTTGTCAGACTGATGGAAAGTTAAAAACTGGAATGCCCTTAAATGATGCCTTCATCAAATTTTGGAATCTAGTTGTGACAAGAAAACATTTTGGTCTTCACAGCTTTTCTGAGTTAGCAGTAGATATGCTGTGACATGCTTTTGTCCTTCCTTGTCTCCTTATCAGCCAACAGTAACAGTGTTAGCTGGAAGTGAGCATCTTAATTCCTCTTGGCTCTTTTCCCTAGTCAGAATTTTGAGTGCTGCCTTCACTTGCAAGTTAGAATCATAGAATTAACCTAACCTGACAAAACCACTTCTAAACCATATCCCCAAGTACCACGTCTACCCTTTTTTTAAAAACCTCCAGGGATGGCGAATCCACCACCTCCCTGGGCAGCCTATTCCAATGTTGGATAACCCTTTCAGTGAAAATTTTTTCCTAATATCCAACCTAAACCTCGCCTGGCTTAACTTGAACCCATTTTGTTTCGTCCTCTCACTTGTCACCAGGGAGAAGAGGTCAGTCCCCATCTCTCTACAACCTCCTTTCAGGTACTTGTAGGGAGTGATAAGGTCAAGTTGTTCAGATCTGGTTTTGTTCTTGTCTCGGTTTTGCTCTTATGTCAGGTTTTTACACAGTTGTCTTTTTAATTGAGTTTTCAATTCAACTTTCAGTTAAGATTTTCTTTTTGCCATCACAGAATGAATGGTTGTCTTACTGTCCCTTGAGTCTATATTTTTTTCCAGAAACAATCTTTTGTCCGTTTGTGGCAAATAGAATCAAACAGGAGCACTCTGCAGTTGCTGTTGGCACACTCCTCCTCTCCCCAGAGCCACCTGGAGGGAAGAGCCAAGCCACCTCAGTAGGGGAAGGCTGTTGGATGTCCAGAAGTGCTCTGAGAGATCCCTCACTGCTACTACTGACTAGTACTAGAATAAGCCTTTGTTCTTTCTGCTCTGTATTTTATAATCAGAATTTAGTTTTAACTCTACTAATAATGAAAACCTAATTGGGAAGGAGGACATTTTTAATTGCTTTTGGTGTGTACACTGTTTTCACATACTTTTCAATTTACGTAGTCAAGAGGGGTTTTCATCTCGAGCACTTCTATGTTTCTTAAAGTAGTTTCAGCTGTTAATCACGGTCATTCATTCTGCCTGTTTCTACCATTTTTGGGTTCGTTTTTTTTTTTTTACTTTTCTTTTTGTTACCTTTTTGNTTTTAATTGAGATTTTCTTAAGTGTTAATAGTCTCAGTCTAAAATCCAATACCCTTCATCATTCATTATCAACTATAGCATAAAATAATGGAGAGATACTCCAGGTTTTGCTTATCTTAACAAAGGCTCAAATGAGTGTACTAATGCTGTCCTCTTACCAGACATACAGCATTTCCATGGAAAAATTACGGGCTCGAATAAAACAGACTTTGACATTAATTGTTACCATTTGTTAAGAGAATTTTGTTCTCTTTAGCATACTTGGTTATCCCTAACAGGAAAGCGAACTTGCACTATTACTTTATTGATTATTAGTCAAGAACTTTTGCTTTGGAGAAAATTTCATTTAGAAATATATCAGCATTTATACTTGAGTATTCACTTTTTTTGTTTTCTTTATTTTGATCACCATTAGGGGAATTCCTTGGTACTTTTTAGTAATTCCTGTGACATTGAAAGTCACAAAAGTGAAAGACTCAGGCAGAGAACCCGACTGTCTGTACAGAGTGGGATGCAGTACCTAATTCTTTTAGTGAGGCTGTAGCAGGTCTGATGTCAGTCACTTCAGAGACCTTTAGACCTCAGTGCTCATTTATTGCTAAAATGTACCAGCTCTGCTCCTGCATTATGAAGATCATCTGTCAACACTTTGAGATATTCTCCTTTGTTATTAAGCTTGTGATGCTCTACACTGTCAGGTTTTTTGCCAATTATAGTTAAGGTACAATGGTGTATTCACTGGATCAAAGTCTCACACTGGCGGTAGAGGAATGATTTGTAAGTCTTTATTCATCTGAATTGTACAATAGAATACCTGAGGAATGCAAATAATCCCTCTAAGGACTCAATAGAAAAGCTGTTAAAATGACAGTCTAAGACTATTATTATTCTGAATTGGTGTTTTAGCCAAAGTAATTATTTCTTATCTTGTTGTTCCACAATAGTTCTTAGTTTATTAGTTACGATGACCATATTTACCAAACAGAATTTGAATCCAATTTTTGAAGTTACTTTTATGCTCATTTCACTTTTTCAAGTTTGCATGTTTCATTCTGTCTTTCACTTGGTATGTTACTTAATTAGTCTAGGGACCAGTGTTAGATACTTTCTTCAAAAAAATAAATAAAAAGGATGTATGCACAGATGTTGAAGTACACTTATGAATGGCAGATCCATTTCTAGATACATTTTCTGTAAAAGCTTGGCATTTATAAGTTCTGAACTTTGATATCGAGTTTGTTAGCCAAAATAAATCAGTTAACTACAAATGTCTGTTCTAGAAATACTGTTAAATGTCACATGTCACATTGAGAAATGCACCTTAATTGTGATTTTCAGTTGAGACTTTCCTGAAGGCAACAGTGTTTCTGTATCAGTCCTGGATACCAGACTATATTTTCATTGGATAACTGGAGGAAAAAAAGATTAGTATAATGAGGATTGAAAACCACTGATGGGGTATTTACATAAGTAAATGATAGAAGACCAGCCTTATATAACAAACGTGTGAAAACTGTTGAGTGAACTTTTATATTCTTTGTCCCATCTAAAACCCTACTCAGTGGGCCATGCACTTAATCTCATAATAGCTCTGATCCCCTGCGATTTTCTTTGACAAATGTGTGTTGATGAACTTGTGGTTCAGTTCATTTTTTTCTGAAGTGACATTTGCATTGATTATTTAAAGGTTTGCAGGCCACAGTTTCAAAGCACTTTAGTATAATAGCTGTTAAAACCTTAGTCTAAATCTTGGAGATTAGCAGGACTAAGAAAAAGAACTCAGCAAGCATAAAATCCTGTGCTGTATGGTGGGTGCTTCAGGTCTGAAATATCTACGGCACCCAAAGTACTGTATTTTGTACTTTGTCTCTTAGTGTGCAGGAAATATTCCTATGCCTCTTGAGTTTTCTTGCTGAGCGTACAGAGTTCTCATTCTTGCCATTCACACCTGTTCAGAAATAGTGCCCTATAAGTAACATTGAACTCCTTACAGGTAATTATGAATGTCTCCCTTAAATTTAAAATAAATAGTAGTGGCAGTCATGAATGTGATGCCTGTGTTTAAAGATTGTTTAAACATCAACTATTGCTGCAAAGATTTTCTTAATTTTTAATAGGATATTGAACATTCAAAAACTAGCATCATAAATCTATACCTCTAAATTTGTTGTTTCGTTCAATTAAAAAAATAAATATTAGATGTACAGCAAACTATTACTGATGCTGCCAGTTATTGAAGATGAAGAGAAATAGGAAATTTGATTATTTAAAAATAATAGTAGTATAGTATCTAGAAGTTTTGTCCTGGGGAGGTAGTAGAAAGGTGGGAGAAACTAGTAGAAACACGGCCCTGTATGGCATACTCCAAGATCAATAGCCGGGAAAAGCAGGGTGCTGCTTGCTATCTAGGAGTTTATAGAATGTAGTGTTCTTTTCTGTCTGCTGATATCACGGGCCCTAGCCACTGAGATACTTTAAAAAAAAAAAAAAAAAAAAAAACAAAAAACAAACAACAAAACTTGAAGGGCCCCAGTTTTACCACATTTGATAAATACCACTCTTGGAAGTCTCAGAAAAATGTACGTCCACAGATCTATAAAGTTTTATTCAGTTAGCATTTTAGATTGCAAGTATTTAACCTCCACCAAAAACCTAGTTATTGTCTCAAATTATGCCTATTTCTGATAGATTAAATGCCAAACAGAAACCAAGAAACAGTGAAATGTTAATGGAGTACACCTGAAGCAATTGCTGCCTGTTAATGCCTTGACCTTGGAAAGCAATACACAAAAAGATGGCATCATAAAACCGTGCAATTCTTATGAATATGTATGTGCTACTTGATAATAATGAATGTGGTACAGCCATGCATGCACTACAAGATAATGTTGTGCCCTTTGTTGTCTACAGGTTGATAAAAATTAAAGAGTGGGTGGACAAGCACGACCCGGGTGCTTTGGTCATTCCTTTTAGTGGGGCCTTGGAACTCAAGTTGCAAGATATGAGTGCTGAGGAGAAACAGAAGTATCTGGAAGAGAACATGACACAAAGGTTAATTAGCATTCATTTTCCCTACACTTTATTATCAACTATTTCCTTGCAGTAATTTAATTGCTTGCGCTGATAGAATAATAAATGACAGAGTAATTACCATTATAAAGAGAGAATCTTCTCCTTTCTTTACCATGAGACAGAGTGAAAAGATTTATTTTAAATTAAGTTTTTAACTGTCATCTGTCATCTCTGTACAGTGTTTTAATTATAACATAGGTATTAGTTATGTATATTTTTGAGAAGGAATGATCACCAAAACTGTTTCGTCATTCATGGGGAATAGGGACGGTGGAGAAAATTTTGCCATAATTTTTCTGAAGAACTATAATAAATTGTTACAATATTGAATTTCAGTCAAACAGTTATGCTTTCATGACCTGGAGTCCTGAAAATTGCATGAGACCAAAAGTGCTGCCTGATTTAAATTTATCCCATATTTCTGTATCCTGCTGAATAAACAAATCAAAATACTGTCTTTATGATGCTGCAGTAAAAAAGTAGTTCTTCTGAAGAGAGTTCAAAGGAAAAGGCTACTGCGATTATTGCTGTGTTTAAAAGCATACCCGGTGTCTTCAAAATATATGATGTCTTTCCATGTAAATTGATTACTTGGGGCATTTAGCGGGTTTATGTGTATATGTTGAATGAATTGGATTCATTTTTTTTTCAGTGCTTTAGCAAAGATCATTAAGGCTGGATATGCAGCACTCCAACTAGAATACTTTTTCACTGCAGGCCCAGATGAAGTGCGTGCATGGACCATCAGGGTAAGATTCATACTTATTCATCAGCTATATCCAGTTCCACACTATTGAATTCAGATTGATATCACTGACTTTGAAGTTTGTCATGGTGGCGGTTAGCTAGTCATTACAGATGAGGTTTTTGTCCAGGATAACTTTAATTATTTGTGAGCTGCTGAACAGTGAAAGTGGAGCTGCATTGATTGAGGCAGGTAACAATTGATTCTGCCTATTACATAGTCTGAATTTCTTCATCCTGTAGAATCTGTCTACCCTCCTCCTGTGGTCAGAGATAAGACGTACCAGTATTGTGCTTGCTTAATCTGTGTGACTGGGTTTGTCTGCAGTGAAATTGATGTTGCTTTTCATTTTGTATTCACTAAGTTTGTTTGGGTTGCGGGTGGTTCATTCCTCCTTTGCTTTGCTCGGATTACATTTTCAGCAATAAAAGCAATATAACATCATTATATTCCTCATGGATACACAGTTGGGCTCAAAAACCTAAAATCAGTGTGCAGTAATTCAGGTCTTTTACTGACTTTAATATTTAGACCTAGTTTATTTTGGTAGTTTTATATGTTTATTGGGGAACTTATGTAATGCCTGAAATTATATTATGAATTTTAAATATTGATGGAGAATTATTATAGCCATAGACATCGACTAATTTATTCCCAGAGGACAGTAAGAGCTGAGCTGTAGTGGTTTGCCTTTGAATGCAAATATGTTATAATATAAAGATTAGTATTGTAAAATATTTTGAAATGCATATAGTTACAAACTCTGTCTTAAAAATTAAAAAAATGTCAACTTTTGGAGACGCAAATCTGTCACTGAGCTGTTATTTTTTGCATCCGTGTATTTAGTGCTGTGCAGTGAATTTCAGTGTTGTATTTAATTTCATTCAATGGAATTAATTTGTTTTCATTAATCAACATAATTTCCAGTAAATTTTTATTTTTATTAATACTACTGCAGATGTTTGTGTATATGTTCTAGCACGTTAAGCTTATTTTCCTAAAAGCACGTTTTTTTTTTTTTAGCCTTTTCATCTCATCTCCTTTTACATGATAGCTGCTAGCTAAAGTCCCTGAAAGAGCTCCCAAAATAATATAAAAGCAGAAGTTTTGTTGTTCTGATTCTTGCCATAGCTTTTAAAAGCACATTCTGAAACTCCACTGTTTTCAATAGGAGAAATGCTTGCTCTTTATTAGAAAATTTGAAAGCTGGTTTATCTTAAGACTGATTGTAAGTATCTTTGATTTAATGTGCAAAGATATTTAGTCAGGTAAGCATCAGTGAGTAGCCATATTAACCCAATACATCTTTTATTGTAAAAACTGTGCTTTACACTGTCAGACTCCTTAGCACTTTAACATGCTTTATTAAGCAGCCTTTAGGTCACCATTATTTCTCAAATTTCTCTCCATGGTTGTATGTGCACAGAATGTATGTCCTTGTAATTTAAAGCATGCAGTTATAATGCATTCTCCTCTATTGCATAAACTTAAAATTATCTTATAATAGATGTCGGTGATTTTTTTTATTTTTTAGTGATCTAATTGTTGACATTTTCATAAGAATGCTTATTTTGTTCTATATTAGACTTAGTAAAATTATTCTGAAATAAAAATAAGCTAATATGTAGGGCTTGAGATCCATAAATCATTTTTGATTACAAATGAGGTTCGCCAATGAATGTTATCATTAATTGAAATTATTTGGACATAAGTAAAAGTCTTGAGTGATTCAAATTTTAAAGTTATTTAAAAATCTTTATTTTCCTCACTTTCTGTGTGGAGAGCTAGGGATCGAAGTGAATCCCACAACAAAACACAATCATAGCTTCTAAAATCAATACTACTGTTGATACCTATTAGGAAAAACAAAGCTGCCCTTCTTTAATATCAGTTGGTTTATCTGTGGCGAAGGCATCTATCTGTATGTCCCAATATTGAGTATTACCCAGCTGTATGCATGACGTTTTAACTGATATGAAACAAAGTTTCAGCAGATCCTGAAAGCATATCAAAAAGGAGAAACCTCTTTCCTGCAATCAATCTTCCTAAATGCAATTAATTTTCTTCCGGTCTTCCCTTTGACAGAAAGGGACGAAGGCTCCTCAGGCAGCCGGGAAGATTCACACGGATTTTGAAAAGGGATTCATTATGGCTGAAGTAATGAAATATGAAGATTTTAAAGAAGGAGGTTCAGAAGCTGCTGTCAAGGTGAGCTCCCCATCTTTTTCTTCTCCCTTCCTCCATATGTGCCATTTTTTCCATTTCAAGTCTATTTTTTACTGGGAAGAAGTTCTTGATGCTAAGCTAATCTTAACAGTGACGTCTAGCGATAGACCAAAATCTATTTTCATCTTGTCTAGCAATAGACCAAAATCTATTTCCATCTTTTACTTAGGAAAGAATTCAAATGCACCAACTTACTGAACAGGAATGAAACTATTTCAGTATCCAAGAGATGACAGTTTATGGACTAAATGTCAACACTAAGACAAATGCTATGCTAAATTTTTTTCTGTTTGTGTGTTAGTGTTCAGAATTTAATAAGCTTTAAAATAAATTTGCTTTTGAAAAATCACATTTTTTAAGGTGAGATAGCAGATTTTTGAATCGCCTCTAAAAGAAAATGCAAGAAACAGATAATCTGTTTCTTCTAATAATGTGTCATCTTGCTTTGAGTTTGCAGTGGAGGTAATACAAATATCGGATGCAAATTGTTAAGAAAATATTGTATTACAAAAATGTAACTTTTTTCAGGATTAATGAATTCCACGCTTAGACTCTGATAGGCACAATTAAAATCTTAAAATTTATCATTTCAATATTTAATAATCACCCTTTGATGTCTTATTCAAAAAAGTCATGCCTTACTTTAATTGTTCAGGGTGCCAATAATAGTTGTATGTAGTCCACCAAAATATATTAAATAGGTGAAGTTTCCTAGCTACTATCTAATGAATAGGTAGTGAAGATATTTAATGAAGAACTTTTTTCTTGAGCTCATGCTTCTTTGTAGTGACACTTCTATTAAGTAGAGTTTTATCTGCTTTCTCAACACTAGAGGGCAGAGACTGATTGGGTGCCCAAAGTTGTGCCCTTCTTATAGCTGACAAATTATATTGGATTTGAAGTTATTAAATATGAAATGAACTTGTACACGGCAAATAAATGTCATAAGAAAAGCTGTTATTCTTTGTGTTGCTATTGCATTATTCCCAGCTTCTTTAAGCAGAGAAACTTCTCTTTTTCATATGCATTTGATTTCTCGTTTAGCATTTTTGATGTTTTACTAAGATTTGTATGTTATAAAATCGCAATTACAAAGCACATTAGTTTGATTTAATCAATCTCAGTATTTGAAGGTTCCTACATCTATAACGTGTTAAAGAATTTAAAAGGTTCAGCTTTATTGTTTGCTATTTGATAGCTTGAAAGGTATGCAAAACTATGATTTCAGATTCAGCTTATTCTCAGTGGTATCACTAAGGAAGATCATACTGAGCAGCGGGACTTTAATAGGTTTGTTTGAACCCCAGGAAGTGAGGGGGAAAAAAATCCCAGTATAATTGGTTCGTTGCGGCATGTGAACTGCCTTATGAAAAGGGAAGTAGAGTTGTAGTTGTAAAGTGAAACCACAGCTATAAATAAATCTAATATTCTGCAGTCAGAAACCACTTTATGTAACCAAGATTCAAATTTTGCCAGCAACAGTTTTTGATGCTCAAATCTGAGTGTTTTCTCTGAGAAGCTGTATCAGTTAATACCTACTAATCTCTGAGTATTTTGCTTATATATTTTTATTTGCTTTTCACAATGTAAGATTCTAGACATCAAGCTTCCGTATTCAAATTATAATTTAATGATTAAACTTTTATTGTTTTGAAGTATCTGTAAAGCAAGCATATCTGCATTTGTTACTCAGTTTTTAAAGCAATGTTAGAAAAGGACCCTCGCTCTTAGAAACATGCGTTATATTACTCTAGTCTTTTCTAATTTGCATTTAATACAATGTTTCATGCCATACACAATACTAATTACTTTTATATTGCTGGTAAATTTCAAAATTAAATTTGGGAGCTTTTAGGAGTCGACTGAAATAACAGTGGTAATGGGAGTTGCTTGCTTTGTATGTTATCAAGTTGATCGATTTTTAAGTTTGATTTTGTGTGTGTCTAACACCAGTACAGCATAACTAATTTAATGCCAGTGCTGTGAACTATACACTGAATAGCTCTGTGTGGGCTTTGTAGTCTACAGGGATATCACATTATTAGCAATCATATCTGCTTAGGCAAAGCTGGCTTCTACAGATGGCTGCTTTCAAGTGCAAATGAACTGGTTAGACGTGTCTTGTTTAATACATACTCAAGATTCACAAATGGGTATTGATTTTTTCAACCAGTGTTTCTGATAGCAATGGAAATGGATTAAATGGTCTCTAGAGAATTTAAAGGAACACTGTCACTTTTAATTAACTGTAAACTGGTAACAAAAATACATAAACTTGCATTAGTCTGTCAAAATGTGTTTAATTAAAGAAGTCTATGCCACTTTGACAGCATGTAGTAGCGTGCTAAAAAAATCCGCATTATTACTCTGTGGAGGTCAGTTTTTTCTACAAATATTTCTGAGTAATAAATGTATTCAACTGTAAAATATCTCTGTACCTGTGCCTGCAGCTTACACTTGCTGATGATTTTTACAGCACCGTTTTATTAGTGTTTATGCCATCAATTAGTCTAATTACTCTTGACTTTGAGCATTATTAGGATCTTCAAAGGAAAGAACTACTAAGTCTACTTGAAAGTAAACCTCTTATAGGCTAAACAAATTTCCGGGGGAGGGGGGATATAAAAACATTTGCAAAATACTATTTATTATTTATCAATATTGTCATATGGGATAAGGCCAATTACTATCGCACTATTGTCGAGGCTCTTTTATCTGCAATTTTCTGTAGGCTAGCGTCACTGGTGACAACATTTACATACGGAACGACAGCAAGAAGGTTTTCGAGCCTCTAAATTCCTAGAGAGCAATATGGGGAAATACGTTGCTTTACAGAGCAGGTTTTGTGAAAGAAAGGTGTCTAAGTTAACTATGTACCATTAATCTGATCTGTTCTACTGCAACTAAGGTCATTAGTTAACAGCTTTCCTGTAATGGGATCTTAGCATGCCACCACTGTGACAGTGTCATTGAGAATAATGGCACAGTGAGGTCTTGCATGGAAGCACTTTCTCCTGCAAGAGGAAACTTCAAAACAGGAATGGTTATTGAACTAAAGCAGAAGCTCTCAACTTTTCCATATTGTAGATCACTTTTCAAGATAAATGCTTCTGCAGACCACCTCCCGCCCAGTCTGTCACTCCTAATGCCACAGCTTCTCTGTAGCCTCTATAATACCAGGTTTAATTACGATGAGATAAAGATAGAAAATAAATTCTAATGCAGAGAGTACTGCTATTTAATAGATTCCTTGCCTATTTTCTGCTCTCCTCAAGTACAGCATTTTCATAACGAATTTCCTTTTCATGTCTTTGGTCTACATGCCTTCTCCTCTACCCTGGTTTCACAGCCTATCTGCTCTTATATCTGTCCTTCTGAAGCAAATTTCTTCTAAAGGAAATTTCTGACAGAAAAATCGAGCCTGTATTTTGCGCTCCTCAATCCTTCATTATCTGGGCACAAGCAGACAAGAGAGCCCTCTCGAAGCACGAGGCATGCACAGTTGTGACTTTTGCATAGTGTTCCCATCTTTAGTTTTGACAGTACTCACTTGTCCTTTGCTGGAGCTGCTCAGAAGTAGTTCGTATACCAGTTTAACAGCCATGCATCCACGATGCACGCTGTTGCCGATCGCCATTTTCAGCAATACTGTTTTAGATTCCTGCCGCCAGTGTTTGCCATCTGCAGGTTTTTTAGATGAAGAAAAAGAAAGCCTGAAAGCTTGGGGGGGGTGGGGGGGGAAAGAGTTGTTTTAGTGTCCTTTATCTTAAGACTGGCCAGGGTTTACAGATTTACTGCTATATAATGCCGATGGGATTTAAGCACCACCGATTCAGCGGAGGTTAAATTATTTTTGTATACATTTTATATGTATGTAAAACCAAATTATGTCAAACTGAGGGAGTATTGTGGCTGTGAAACTCTGAAACTGAAGTAGTACCATTTCTTTACCAAAATGTATTTTAAAATTACAATTTGAAAATACTATAAAATGCCTAATGAAATAACTCATTTTCCTTTTGTCCATTCTATTTACAGGCGGCTGGAAAATACAGACAACAAGGCAGAAATTACATAGTGGAGGATGGAGATATTATCTTCTTTAAATTTAATACACCTCAACAACCCAAGAAGAAATGAATATCAGATGTTGTTCATTGCTCAGAAATAAACTGTGCTGCTTCAAAAGCGTATGAATTTTTATTTAGAATGGAATATCTGGAAACGAAAAGCATACGGTTTCTACCTAGGGAACTTCCCCTCCCCCCAGTGAAATTATTCTTGTTTGTTTTGAATTAAAATATGGCGCCTCCAGTGAACATGCAAGTTCACTAAATGTGAACAGCTTTGCATTTCAAACGATTAAGACCCTACTCCAAATTGTAGAAGCTTTTCAGGAACCATATTACTCTCATGATACTTCATTAATCTCCATCATGTATGCCAAGCCTGACACGTTTGACAGTGAGGACAATGTGGCTTGCTCCTTTTTGAATCTACAGATAATGCATGTTTTACAGTACTCCAGATGTCTACACTCAATAAAACATTTGACAAAACCAGCCTTGGTGTGTTTGGGGATGTCTGTATTGACTGACTGTGGTGTGCTGAATGCGATACGGCACCTGGTGGATGCTGATTACAGAATTTTAAGACGTGTATGATACAGTAACTGGCAGTGTGGGGCAGCTGCAATTGTATCTCGAAAGTGAGTCTTTCATGGGAATCAGAAGATTAGGATGCCAATGATTTGTCTCAAAAAAGTTAATGAATTTGTAGATGGACATTCACTGAAAGATGATAGGAAGGATAATAAGAATGATGTAGCGTAAATTATTTTTACTGGAGAGAGGAAATATATGTAGAAAAATCATGTTGTCTTTGAGACTGAAGCTTTTTGTTCAAATAATTTTGAAAAAGTATTTAATTCTCGCCTTGAAATTATTAAATTGTGGAGGCTGGAGCAGCGGTGCCTGATGTTGTGTGTTGTCCTCTCAGGTCTGGTTTTCAGGCCAGTGGAGGGTGACACAGATAGTGTTGTGAAGGAAGAGGTAAGTCGTTCTGCTGAAATAAGGCTGCAGCTGCAAGTACTTTTTTACCCCTTTAACCATGAGGAGAGCTAGTCTCTTTGGGTAACACAGAAGAATAAGTTGTTGGCAAGAATAAAAACGAGTTTTTACTTTTAATGCAAGCTGTACAATCGCCCTTACTTGCAGTATGTTTAATGTATTTAAAACAGCCTGACTTTTTCTGAAGTGCCTGTGCGCCTCTGGTTTCAGCTACAGATACAGTGAGGTCAGGGCTGGAAGAGATGCTGATGTTACCTGGGGCTTGCTGGTATCACACTTCCCGTGTCGCTGTGATAAATTTGCTGGCTATCGACTTTGGGAAGGCAACTTATCACTGCCTAACCTCCCCTCTGTGTTTAAGGTGTGGGGAGCGCTGGTGCTGTCCTGCTCCGAGGCTTCCCTCGAGACGCCGCCTTTGAGCTTCGTTGCTCATTTCTGACAGAGTAGGACATGGGTCAGCCAGAGCCACGAGGCTCATTGTTGAAAAGTTGGCATCGTGCCTTCAGTTGCGCTGAGGAGAAAGAGGGAGGGCAGATGACTTCAGTATGTGGTTGTTGATTTTGTTTTAAAGAGCGTCTCCTTTTTTTCATGGCGGTAGGAGGGGGGAGAGTATTGTAAAGCAGGGAAATTAGGACTTCAGATGGTTTGGAACCCTTGAAATTCTCTTTTGTATCATCTCCCTGGTGCGGCTAGTATTTGTTCTTGGCGTTATTTTGATGTTTCATAATTGAGAAAAGATTAGGGCCACCAAATCTTGTGTTAAAAGTCAAATCCAAAAGAAAACAGAGCTTACCTGTTTCTCTTGGAAGTCAGCAAGGTGCTAGTAACAGAGAAGAGCTCATGCTGGGTTTTAGATGCAATGAAAGGTGAGAGAGAAGTGGAGTATATGTGTTGGTGAAAGAGAAGTAACCTCTTTACTGCACCGATACCCACTGAAACGTGTTCTCTTGTCCTGGCTGAAATTCGTTCTGGTTTCCAAAATATTCCCATGCTCCCTAATTATTACGTGTCAGGGAAGAAGCTGTTAGAAAGGACAGGACAATTAATGGATTGCTTTGTATTTTTGCATCTCTAGGTTATATTTAATAAGCCATATTTGTTTAGATTTGAATGTGTGTACTTCACGATACCTCCCTGTTCTAAAAATAATTAAAAATGGAACTAATTTGTTCTTGATAGACAGGGGTTTTTGAAGTTATTACAATATTCTGAAAACAGAAAACAAGCTTAAAATATTTGCCACATCTTTAAAAATGTGCTATAACATTTTATGTTTCAGCTTATTAACTTGCCCGAATAGTTCATCTCTTCAGCTGTTTTTAACTAATGAAGTTAAGCAATTATTCCAGAATAAAACCAAGTTTTATTAAAATAAAGAATAATCTGATAAGCTCTGTTACTCCTATCACTGGTGACTAGTGGCAACAGCCACATTAAATACGCGCAGCCTGTGTTTCTCCTCAGTGGGTCTATGCATTTAAGATGTACAACTCCTAGAAACTTGTAGATAAATATAGAAAGTTTCAAGCACTCTGTTTTAAATAGAATTGTGATTTAATTTAAGCCAAGTACACATCATTGAGGCATTTCAACCTGCACAGGTGACTCCAGGTGCAACGTATCCATCCTGGTTATATTTGCTATTTAAGAAAAAGATGTGAAATCTGCCTGTGTGCTTTTCACTCTCGGTGACCTGTACGCACTGGGGATGATGATGGTGAGCAGAAGGAGACGTTTTGTTTCTCCAGCTGGAGAAGGGTGAGAAAACATTGTAGGCACTGCTCTTCCAAAATACGGAAAGTAGGGAATTTTGCAAAGGACTTAACTTGCATTCCTCGGTGCCTAATGGCCGTGGTGCTGACAGCATGTTTCTGGGATTAAACAAATGCTAGTGGAACAGGGAAGTAACTGCTCCCTGCCTCCAAACTGGCCAAAGGAGAGTGAAAACGATATGGAAACGGTGAAAGCAGCTGTGCCTGCACTGGCATCTGGAGTGACTGGGAGGAGATCTGGAGAGCAAAACAGTTGGCATGGAGGACCTGATGTTCCCACAGCATGTATTGGAGCGGCTACCTCGGACTAGGTGCAGGCTGGTCCCATGAGGAGTTAAGAGTGCAGTTTTCACTTCAGTCTCAAGAGAGAAGCAGTTTGCCATAGGGTACCCACGGGATAACCAGTTGGCCTGCTGTGAGACTCCTGTGCGTGTGTGTGTGCGTGTGTGGAGAGAGGTGTGATAAGGAGATTCACTTTTAAAAGTACATTCCTGGTCACATAAAAACACTGCTGTAAGCACATAAGAGCTTACTGCTGTCTTTTATTGGCAGCATCTATAGCAGTATCTAGGTGATGTGCTTGGGTACCCCAATATGTGACATTTCAGACCATGAAGAAGCACAAAGAAGAACAGAAATTTAACTTTTGAAGACTATTTGTACCCACAGATACCTCTCATGTAAGATATGGTTTTTTGTCCTAATCAGCGTTTTCCGGAATAGCACAAGGGGAGCAGGTTTGGGCTGTCTGTGCGGATTAATGTATCGGATAAAACATGATATTGTTTCCATAGTATGTTACCTAAAGTAAAACAGCGGGCGTGCTCAGCGTTCAGAGATGAACTAGAAATAGCCGCCTAACTGCCTGAAACTCAGGTGCGTTTTTCCGGCCATTTGAAAATGGAAGTAAACATTTTAGTAGGATAAGAGCCACCAAGTGTCGCTGGCCATCTCTTGGCTGCCATTTGAGCATCTCTGGGGTCAGAATATTCCATGGAGGAACTGAAGGATTTCCACGTCTTCATAAACTCAGTGCTCAGGCTAGTGTGGGTGACGTGCTTTCAGCTGTGCACTTCTTGCCACAAACCATGTGGATGCTGAAGGATGGTGAGGGTTAAAAAACGCTTGGATGAAGCCATGGGAAAAAAAAAAGGGGGGGTTATTGGGGAAAAACCCCACCTGTTAAAAACAAAGGTATCACCTCTGCACTTGGAGTGTCCCTAACTAACAAATTGCTGGATGCTGGGAGAAAAACTGGTATGCATACCTTGTCTTTGTCGGGCATCTGCTGGCCGCTGTCAAAAACCAGGATGCTGGACTTGGATGGCCCTCTGGTCTGACCCAACACCACCATTTTTGCCTCCAACTTTTCTTCAAAGGCTATCCCGAAACACCAGCAAAGAGCATAATCTCTGGTGTCCTTCCCAGTTCTGTATTTTGATTAAAATCTTTAATCGGGCTTGTTCAAACCGTCTTTGCAGGGCTCTGTCGGACCTTACCCTGGCGGTGGGCAGTGATGCTGCTGGCCCTGTTCTGTCGGGTGGCTTTAAACACTGAGCGTTTCTTCTACCAGCTGCAGGGTGGGACCGTAAAATCGCATTCTGAAAGAGCAATGTGTGTGGCAAGGTTTTCAATTTAAAAAAAATTAGCTAAACTTTAACGTTTCCCTCCACTGTAACTCTGCTCGCAGAGGATCAAGGGGGGGCGAAATGATTAGAAGTTAGTAATTGTTTAATAATCACTTGTTTTAATTTTTACTCCCCCATACTAACTCCATATGTTTGATTATGCTAATCCACCGTTTCACTTCAATTAAACCAGTAAAACGACCAGAGGCTTTGAAAAAAAAATAAAAATAAAAGTAGTGGTATCATCACAGTACCCCAATGGATTGAAATAGCAGTGTGCCGGTTGGGCTTTGAAAGTTTTAAAGTAAATTCTGCATTTCAAGGCTATCTTTGAAGCAGTTATTTCTTGGCTTGTATCTACAGGTAGTGCCCGTTCCCGATCCATGGGAACAGCCACATATGGCAGCGTGTTGCATATTGTGAAATAAGTTACATGTGTGTGCTCACCGATCATAAACCGATGATTTGGTAGGTGCCTGCTCATCAGAGCTCATTATGGCTCTGGGCAGCTACAGAATGCCTGTAGCATTTTATTTTCTACATGCAAAATGTATGTGCCCAGCACAGAACAAACTTTATAAACCACATAGAAAATCAAATCTGTGGCTGTTGCAAGAGCACACGCGACGTGGAAGTTAACAAAATACGTTCATCCGAGCCTCGGAAAGTATATGGGCCGGCGCATCTGGGCTGGCTGGACAGGAACACGGGGGTTTCCCTGCCCCTTGTGGCACTGAATCGCAAAGGCCAAGATTATGTATGGGGGTACAGCCGAACACAGGTAACGCACCAAGGGCGGTTGTGGTGAGGGTAGGGATGGAAGAAGTACCGCTCTGTGTTGACAAAACTTTTGTCCCCAGTGGCCCAGACCCTTCAGCATCCCCCCTTGCCGCACCACCAGCGATCCCCTGCCTGGCCGAGGCAGCGCCTCCCGCTCTGACCTTACGGATAATTTAAGCCTGGACTTGAAAGCACAGAGTTAAATCCCTGCACTGCTTGTACCTCTTATGTCGGGTTCACTTGCTCTGTTTGGGTGAGCCTCGCAGCATGCAAGGAGGAGGAAAGGTTTGTGAGAGGAGGATTTGGGAAACCCATTTGTGAGGAACTTCACCACCTCACGGCCACGGACGCCCAGAGAAGCTGCTTGCACCCGAAGTACAGCCTGAGGTAAGCGCGTGTGGCCCCGCGTTTGGTACCTACTCTGACACCAAAGAGAGAGAGTTATGTGGCGCAAAGGGGTCCATAAAGTTTGATTTGTAGTAAACATGTAATAATTTAAAGGTTAATAAAGTCCTCATTCAGTAACGAGGAAGGCTGTTACCCACATAAAAAGGTTCCCAGGAGGGAGTCGGAGCAGCAGGAGGGGCTCTGAGGGAGGACACCATGGCTTGGCGTGTGAATGCCGGTGCGAGGGTTTAACTGCACCCAGCTGCTGCGGCCTGCCCACAGCGTGGACGGGATGGAGGCGACGCGGGTGCCCTGGCCCGGGACAGGGACCTGCTTCCCGCTCCCCTCCTCGCTAGGAAAACTCACCCATGCCGTGCAAGGACAGAATGAGCTCTTACCAGGGGCTCTGATGCTGCTGAAGGGCCACCTCGCCAAATTTGTCCGCAAAAGATGCAACGTTTGCCCTCCTTTGAAAACTGCACGCAAAACCTTTCGGCTGCCAAAGAGTTAAACTTCTCCAAAATCTGAATGGTGTGCGAAGTATCCAAATTTGGTTATAAATCCTGTTTAAGTTTCAAAGCACAGCATTACTGCAGGTAGTAACATCAAACAGGCTTGATAAGATCAACAAATTACTAAGTATAATTGTTTGTGCTGGGGTGTGTGCAAGGAGATAAATAGCTCATAAATTAAACACCAGTGCCTGAGGGTGAGTCATTCATGGATTCAGAGCTGTCCTGACGCTCACAAGCAAAAAGTAATTTTCTCTTAGTACAGTAATTATGCAAGTCAATATCTAAGATCAGCAATCAATGCTAGGTGTGCTTGCAAAAGTGGAAGGGTACTTCAGCTATTGGAGATTCCCATACAAGAGAAGTCTGTTGCTTGTCCCGGTAGTGGGGAAATATTCTGACTGAGGTACAATTCTTCAATAAGATAATGAAGACTCGCATAAAAAAGGGATTAAAAATAGACTAAGGGTCAGGTTTTGCTGATACAAATCGGCAGCACTCTCTTGGCTTCAAAAGAGCAGCACTAGTTTTATACTAGCAGAAAATCTGGCCCAAATTATTAAGGAAAATCAACAACCCCCCTGTGCTAACGGCTGTTAGTCATCCAGGCTAGTGCCTGTTTCTGAGAGGCACCTGGCACCTCGCTGGCTGCGCTGCAGCTCGTACGCTCTCACGCGGGGTCATTAGAGCCCTTTCCTGACTTATTCATAAGACCCCGTGAGGATCTTGGTCTAATCAGGGCTTTCCTAAGGACAGGGAATAGTAATGTAATCTGTTATTGTAACAACATCATCTTGATCTGCTTTTATTTACTAATGTTTTGCCAGCCATTAAATATTTTTCTGCCAAATTCAGATAGAGAACACACTGAGAAATCACATTTTTTTGGAAATGCGGCGTAAATCTCACAGCTGCTCAACAATAGTCACTGCTGGTGTAAACTCCCAGACTTCAGCAGACAACTTGATGTGTAACCTACAACCCTCCTGACCACTTGGATCTCAAATAGCCTTCACCCCAGCTGTCCGTGGAGTGTCGTGGTAGGGGAAGAGCTGTGGGAATCCTTCTGGAGAAGTCTGTGACAGTCTTAGACCCTCCCACACAGCCGGCTCGCATCCCTTGACTCTGGGCTCCACCCTGATCCACCAAATGGTTGCAACCGTCTGGCCATGCAAAGAGGTACACCACAGAGTGAGCAAGGATAGAGACTAATCAAAATGAAAACTTATTTTTGCAGTCTCTCTTCACTTGCCATGTTAGGCTGAAAAAGTTTATACAAAGAGGTTTTTACTCCCTGACTGACAGCCAAACCCTGATATCTCCTTTGCTCATTGGGCTTCAGTCAAATTCCCCAGGTGTCCAACTCATGGTCCCACAGCAGGTCACAGGGCTGGTGCGTTCAGGGCTGCCTGTAGTTCAGGCTATTGCCCAAGCAGCGTGGTGGTGTGACCTCGCTGCACAGAGATGTCCCACACACAGACTGCAGGAAGGACTTCTCCCCAGAGGAGGAGGGTCTGTATCTCCATTCCTGCCAACCACCACTCCGATCCCTCCTCCTGTGGACTGGGAGCACACAGGGGGTGAGACAGAGCTGTGAGGACACTTCTTACAAGGAAAGGTGCTGGAAGTCTGTGCACGGCATAAATAGGGCTTTCAAGTTCCTACCAAGGGATGGCTGCTATTTAAGTCCAACTGTTGACATACTTGTATTTTTTTGTAAATAACAGTGGGATCCCGCCCTTAATGTTTGCGGAGCCTTTCACAGAGCAAAGACTTTCACTGGCAGCTCTTCCCCAGGATGGGTTCCCTCATGCATCAAGAGGACTGACGGTTTTCATCCAAAGATATATAGGAGAGATGGAAACGTAACTGGTGTAAAATCACATGTACGGTATATGAAGTATGTCTTCTCCACTGAGCAACACCTTCCTCACTACACCTCCATCCCTTCGCACGCAGCCTGGCTTTTGAAGGCTTGCCTGAGTTTTATGTAATTCCTGCCAACCCAGTGGCACGGTCACCTGGCGCTCAGGAACTTGTCACCAGGTAAGGATGCTTCTCCTGTTGCGGGCAAACTCTTCGTCTTGGGGAGGTTCGTGTCTAAACCCAGCGTGTTGGTTTGAGACGCACTCGTGGAAAGTGTTCGAGGTCAGCCCTGGCTTCACTGGCAGATGCCATTCTGGCAACAGAAGAGAAATGTTTAATTTATATTTACTATTTAGGATAAAAGCTATAAGTGTGCTCTTTTATTCCAAAATAAAAATGCGTTAATGACTGGAGTGTTTAGCGCATTGGGGATGTCATTGTTTTCAATTACGTGCCATTCTGATGGGAAAGCACAGATTCCTAGGCTGAATGGAGATTTGTGCTGCAGCTATTTGTGCCTTTTAAAACATTTTCTTTACTACTTTAAGAGAAAACTGTAAAATGGCAATAATGACATATTATTACAAGTAAATTACACTGTAAAATAGCATTAATATTGCAGTTGAAACCTAGAATTTGAAATAAGATGGAAATATTCATTTGCACACAGCTTTTGTTCTTATCAAAAGCGATTTGGATTAGGAATGAGATTTACTTAGCGCCTGCACTCGCAGGCGAGCTAATGCTCAGTCACCTGGTTGCGGCGCAGGCTGTCAAGCTCATCTGTCACGAGCCGCCACAGGAGCCTCGGGCAAAGCCCGGCATACCCCAGGGTGGCACAAAGCACCACACATCCCAGAGGGAGCAGAGATGCTGAAAACGTGGCTCAAAAAGACCTTGTGCATGCAGCAATGCCTCGGGCTCGGTCCCTGGGGAGCGGGCTGGGAAGCCGGGGCTCCCGTGGGAGCGGGGATGGCCTCTGTTTTATCTCTGTGGTGGAGGTGGATCTGTACCACAGCATGCGAAACCCCCTCTTCTCCCACCTAATGAAGAAAGGCTAATAGGAGTTAGAAATTAATAAAAGCAAAGTAGGTGCAGGATAGAAACCAGGGACCTTGTGCTTAGGAAGAGCGCTGAATGATTTAATACTCCATTTCATGAAAATTGTCCCTTGAATTTGGCAGGCCTGTTCTTTAAAGGTCAAGGTTTTTTGGTCTTATTTTTCCCCTCCTCCACTCATGCATGGAAAATTGTCAAACCCTTGAAGGGTCATCTCTGTACAGAGAAATTTTGCACTGGTAAGGTCTGCAAGAGAGATTCTTCAGAGGGGTACGTAGAAGGTATGGGGTACCAAACTGCATTTAAAGAATATTCTTTTCTTGGCTGTGTTGGAATTAAAGAATAAGGAAGAAGATAAACCATTTTCTCTTGATTTCAGTGTAACTCCTTTAAGTGGATTGCTCTGATAGTAGATCTGCATTTCCAAAGGCCTTTTTTTTGCCTCTTACGTGTCCTACAAGCAATGTTTGCTCACATCCACCACCCACCTTTCCAGTAGGACATGATGTTGTACATTTAATCAGGACCACCAGCCAAGGCCCCATGAACTTTTTTGGGCAATGGGCCTTAAACCTCCCCTCTCTCCATGCTTCATCCCCAAACATAACAGACCTCCCCTTCCTCACACCCCAGGCAAGAGTAGCCAGTTTGCCGGGTGATCTTTTCACCAAGCCACTTTCCATCATTTATCAGCAGTCCCGGAACCGGGCAGGTCCCAGTTGACTGGAGGTTAGCAAATGTGATGCCCATCCACAAGAAGGGCCGGAAGGAGGATTCAGGGAGCTACAGGCCTGTCAGTCTGACCTTGGTGTCTGGGAAGGTATGGAGCAGATCATCCTGTGTGCCATTACGTGGCCCATGCTGGACAACCAGGTGATCAGGCCCAGTCAGGGGGGTTTATGAAAGGCAGGTCCTGCTTGACAAACCTGATCTCCTTCTGTGATAAGGTGACCCGCTTAGTGGATGAGGGAAAGGCTGTAGATGTTGTTTACCTGAACTTTAGTAAAGCCTTTAACACTGTTTCCCACAGCATTCTCCTGGAGAAACTGGCTGCGCATGGCTTAGATGGGCGTATTCTTTGCTGGGTAAAAAAATGGCTGGGTGGCCGGGCCCAAAGTGTTGTGGTGAATGGAGTTAAATCCAGTTGGTGGTCGCTCACAAGTGGTGTTCCCCAGGGCTCAGTATTCTGTTTAATATCTTTATTAATATTCAAGGACGGTTCTGTTTAATAGCTTTATCAATGACCTGGATAAGGGCACTGAGTGGACCCTCAGTAAGTTTGCAGACAACACCAAGTTTGGCAGGAGTGTTGATCTGCTTGAGGGTAGGGTGGCTCTACAGAGGGATCTGGACAGGCTGGATCGATGGGCTGAGGCCAATGGTATGAGGTTCAACAAGGCCAAGTGCCGAGTCCTGCACTTGGGTCACACCAACCCCATGCAGCGCTACAGGCTCGAGGAAGAGTGGCTGGAAAGCTGCCTGGCGGAAAAGGACCTGGGGGTGTTGGTTGGCAGCCAGCTGAATATGAGCCATCAGTGTGCCCAGGTGGCCGAGAAGGCCAACAGCATCCTGGCCTGTATCAGGAATAGTGTGGTCAGCAGGACTAGGGAAGTGATCGTCCCCCTGTACTTGGTGCTGGTGAGGCCACACCTCAGATACTGTGTTCAGTTTTGGGCCCCTCACTACAAGAAACACATTGAGGTGCTGGAGCGTGTCTAGAGAAGAGCAACAAAGTTGGTGAAAGGTCTAGAGCACAAGTCTTACAAATAGCGGCTGAGGGAACTAGGATTGTTTAGTTTGGAGAAAAGGAGGCTGAGGGGAGACCTTATCGCTCTCTCCAACTACCTGAAAGGAGGTTGTAGAGAGGTGGAGGTAGACCTCGCTAGTAACAAGCGAAAGGACAAGAGGAAGCGCCAGGGAGATTTAGGATGGATATTAGGAAAAATTTCTTCACTGAAAGGGTTATCAAACATTGGAACAGGCTGCCCAGGGAAGTGGTTCAATCATCATCCCTGGAGGTATTTATTAAAAGATGGGTAGCCGTGGTGCTTAGGGACATGGTTTAGGGGTGGTTTCGGCAGTGTTAGGTTAATGGTTGTATGCGATGATCTTAAAGGTCCCTTCCAACCTAGACAATTCTATGATTCTACCTGTCCACCAATGCATAGCAGCAGCCATTTGATGGCCATGGGATAAAAGGGGAAATCCCAGGAATATGATCCCTTTTTTGTCAAAACTTTTATTAATTTGTATTCCCATCATAAAAAAGAGAGTAATAAATGTAGAATTGATCCCTCAGGCAACTTCCATTTGATGTTACACTTCTAGACCCTCTTATCTCTGCCTAATTGAGTAATTCAAGGGAGGCACAAAACTTCTGTATGTGGAGTCACCAACATCTCTGTAATGCTTCTTTGCAGCAGTGAGATATCTCCGTTTTCTGTCTTTGCAGTAATTTTGCTGTGGCTCAGCGAAAACGAGCTACCAGTTGCTGAATCCTGTCTTGTGCTCCTCATGACCCCACGTGGAGGGGGTTTGGGCCACCGATGGTGTCCGTGGGAAACGGAGGATGGCAGGGAAGACCACAAAGCGCTGCTGTGATACTGCTGCCATCATAGCTCTGAAAGGTAAGCACCAGGCAGACTTTCCTCTCCATAGGATAAACTGTGCTGCAGGGAGGTCCATGCTGCCATGGCCACACTGCTCCTGGTCCTGCACACAGCCTGTTTGCTCCTGCCCTACTGATACACAGGGTCCGCTGGGAATAAACCAGTTATCCTGGTCATAAATGCTCTTATCCAGTAATTGCCAGACTGTGAGAAAGTGCATTCGGAAAGGACAGAGAAGCACCTCAAAAAGCAACCCCTCACAGCTGCGTGCCACTCCCCAGCCCAGTGTCTGGGAGAGGACCTGCGAACGTGGCAGGTCTGTGCTCCTTCCCACCTCCCCCTTGTATTTCTGCAGTGAGGAGGAGGGGCTCCCGTGACAAATCAGGCAGCGTTAACATTTAACATGAGTTTCAGCAGACAGGAGCACCTTGAAAATTATGTCTGAGCCATTAAAAAAAAATTAAAAATAAAAGGAATTAGGACGGCGATGTGAGCCAGAGGAAGCAACCCCCAGGGCTGCCTACAGCTGCTAGAGGCAGCCCCTGCCAGGGCTTGAGGAGCTTGCAGGGGGCTCCTGCTGCGGTGGCTCTGCCTCCCTACCCTGCTTCTGGCACCAGCTGTTTTAAACCTGGTCGTAAATATCCTGTGTGCTCCTGACAGCATGCTCCTAGTGGCATCGAAATCACAAAGCTGAGTGACACCCAGCTTTGCGTGTGCTCCACTGCTGGGCTGTTGCTCCTGCAGGATCAGGTGTGTTTCCCATGGGTGAATGACTTATTTTGGCAAACTCTGCAGTTTTGAAGCATTTTTCAGTTCTTCCATGAGGAATAACATATGTTGTACAAGACAGCCCCACAAAATGTATATTTATTTCCTAAGGGAGCTCCTGGAGTGGTTTGGAAGGGCACTGGCATTGCGGCCACTCTAAGATGGATACATTCACTCTGAAATTAGTAGTTCTGTTTTCAAAGGCAATGGAGGTCTATTTCCATGACTCTTGTATTTTAATACTATGGCAAATTGTGTCTTAGAAGTAACCGTGTCTTATTTCTAGCAATTAGTAAAAATACATATGTTATTTGTATTCCATTTGATGCCTTTACTTGGGAGGAAATATCTTTAAACGCATGAGAAATAAAGATGTACTGTATCTCTGACAGTCAAGGTGGGCACCTTCAAAATAAGAGAGCTGACTTCTTTTGGGGGCCCAAAGACCAGCCCACGAGCTCAAAGGTGTTTGGTGCCTGAGCCTTGCTGGGGCCCTGGCTGAGGACCCCAGCGTCCGGTAAGCGTGTTGGTTCCCTTAGGTGTCCCCACCAAGCACACACACCTGAAAAATATCCATCTCTTTTCTCATCTCAGTACACGATCTACCAAGCAGAAATACCCATCCATCACACTACTGGTTCCGTATGTCCCCTTTGGATGTAGGAATCAATTTGGGAATGTGGGATGTAAGAAATAAGTGTCCTTCATTTGATGTTATTGAAAAAAACCCCAAACCTCAACTGGTTAATCAGGTTTTGAAAATGTCTCTAATAAGAAAGACATTTAAAAGCACTTTGACAAAGGGCTCAGAATAACAATGAGTGAATAAGCAAAAATAAGTACAAGAGGTCCCGCGGTAGGGGGAGAGAAAACGTTGTCTAGGTCTTCCATGCTAACAGAAGAGTTGCTATGCTTCATATCTGAAATAGCCAAAAAAGAAGGTAACGTCTCAGGGCATTTCTCTTATGGTTTGCAGGCAAATGCAACTTTAATCATAACAATCCCACTGTATTCAGTGAAACTATTCTGTGCTTAGACTTACGTATGTGACTAAGTCTTTGCCTAAAGAGAAATACATTTTTATAAGCAAACTAAGGATATTCGTGCTCTAAATCTTGGTTATCCTGGCTAAATTAGGGACCAAGGAAGCTTTTCTGGGTGAGAATCAGAATAGACGACTTTACCTCGATTATATAAATATTTTTAACAGATTTGGTATTTACCGGTGCTCAAATGGTGAGTGGGTATGTGGGAAAGGCAGTGAAATATTAAAACGTTTGCAACGCTTCTAGCATATTTAAAGATTTATGGACTTTGTTGGTTGGCTGGGTTTATGAGCCGGCAATACCGACTGCGCATTTGTGCTTTCACTTCTTCATAAATCCACGGGAACTTTTCAGAAAAGTTTTAACTACAACGTGTCAATGAACTATAAAGGAAAGGTTTATTTTGTATATACCCTCTTTACCTGAGGTCCATGGTTAGGCTCTGCATTAGAGCTTCTGGCTCTCATGCGCTCAGTTTGTGCTTTTGATCATGCCACTCTTTGCACAAAGCTGAGAGAATTTCTGCTTCATAAAGAGGAAAATACAGACACGTTTTGATGTCTATAGAAATGCATGTTTGCTCTTATTTTTGAGGCAGGGGAACTTAGGGTTTAACATCTCTACAGTCCTTCCTAGGTCTCTGTGCAATCAAAGTTTCTGAGGAGGACTTAATGGGGAATAGAAATCATTTGGTTGTGGTGGTGGTGGTGTACTTGATACATTTTTCTTTAAAGGTTGTACACTGATAAAAATAGTAAGTAACCTAGTCTACTCATAAGCGCTTCATCTTTAAGTTCATGCAAGTTTAGGGAGCTGTAAGTGACTAAAAGGATGAGTGGCTTAAGATTCACTGAGTGATACTGCAAATACAAGGACTGAAATACCAAAGGAGTAAAGGATATATAGACCTTTGCCCATTACATCAAGAAAATGAAAAAGTTAGGAAGGGGGAGGGGGGATTCCTGTGCTACATTTTTCAAGTCCTACTCCAAAAGGGGTAACCAGCCCATTAGTATAGGTGCCAGGAAGCTCGCTTTTGTGACATCTCGCCAAACACACCTACTTTCACTGGACCATAGAAAGATCAATCCTGTCTGAAAACCACCCATTACCTAAGACACCTAATTTATATTAGAAGCTCACTAAAAGGCACTGTCTGGCCCCCAACCTTCACTTCCAATGATAAAGAGGATGTTTTACACCGTATGTGACACTTAATCAAAACCGATATTCTTTAACAAACCCTTAACCTCTAGCACACAGGAGTCATATGAGGCCAAGGGACAAGACACAGATCCAGCTCAGGGTGGCATATCCTTTGATTAAGATGATACAGATTTCCCATTTTTATCAGGGTTACGGATTCTGGATATATCCCTTTTTGATTTGTCAGCATTAAATTTCAGTAGAGGTTCAAGCCAAAGAGAGACCAAGACTAGTTCTCTCTTCAACTGCGTATTAGGAGATAATTTCTCTGAATCCTCTGCAGTAATGATCCTCAGATCTTCTGATCTTTCTGTAAGCAAGTTTTCCTGGGAACCTGGATTTAAACTATGGCACAAACCTTGCTTGCATCTGGGTGCTTTCTTAAGGAGGAGTATCTAAATACACTTATTCTGCGAGCCCTGAAATGGACCTTTTTTTTTCCTTTCCTCAGGTCTTTTTCAAAGAGGCAAACCTTCAAGTGAGTTCTTTCACCCTCCCTTGGATTTCTGGGGCAGGAGGTTTTACTTACGGAGTACATAGTACTTTAGACGAGGATTGCAAACTTCAGGGGGTTAGACAATTTTCACTGCCTGCAGTACATTGGAATCTCAGTATAGTCGACTTCCTGAGTGATTCCTCCCCACCCCTCCTCACTTTTTTAGGTAACCCCTTCTAGCATTTGTATGTGGCCGATTTGGGCACGGGGAGGTCTCTCAAATTCCCCAACGCAGGGAAAAGTTTGGCCGTTTTACCTCTTTTTAATCAAATTTTTAAGTTGGAGGTTTAGACGTTTTTAGGGATGTGGTTCTGCAGAAATTATTTCTAGTTATTATTGCTTGGAAATAACATGCTGCTTGATTATTAGTGTGTAAAGATGATCTTGGAAAGGATTTTGGTTTTCTGTTGTATGTTTTTAAACACTGAAATGGCACATCTGTTCTGTGAGGCTCTGTGCTGGCTGGAGAAGAGCTGATACAGGCTCACTTCTGCTGAGTGCATGATATCCTCATTCAGCACCCAGAAATGTTTCTTATTTAGACTGTTTTCACTTTTATGATTACTACTAATACGTTTATAAGAAAAGCTCTTTTTGTGAGGAACTGTCTGTCTTCTACTCTTCCGTAGGAGGAAGGAAGCCCCTTTTCCCTTGTGGAGAAGCCCAGATTCTCTAGCAAAAACAAGCAAAAAAAAAAAAAAGAAAGGAAGAAAAAGANCACCATAAAGGAAGAAGGGGCAACATATATAGGCTACTTTTAAGAGAGAACTTCAGTCTCAGAAAGAGAGACCTGTAATCATGTTAAATTATCTTTAAAGGCAACTTCTGTTTAGTAAATGCAAAGCTGACAAGCAAAATCTGGAGGGCTGGTTCTAGTTTATGGCATATCACATACATCAAAGGTCAGCCTTTTATTCTCCTGTACCTTGGTTTTTAAAACTTCATTAATAAACAGAAGCATAATCAAGGAGAAAGACTCGCATCTCAGCTGCCGCTCCAGTTCCTTACCCATCTTGACTTCTTAATCAGAAAACTAATTGGGCCTTGAAATGTTTTGGGTTTTTTTTTTTCTTAAATCTCTTCAGATTTAATCAGGGTGTTCTGCTGGAAGCAATCTTTCACTTAAGATTTCATAGCAATGCAGCTAGAGAAACCATGTCATTTCCTGCATCAAATACATCAAAGTTGTGTTGGGGTTTTTTAACTAAGTATGTCCTATGCTTCAGTTTTGGGCTCTTTGCTCTAAAGAAAGAGTGTGTTTTATTTTTTATTTCTGCTGGGGGGTGAATCTGCTCTACTGCAGTGTGGTCTAAAATTAATAAATTGCCAGGGAAGGAGGAGCAGACCATCCTCCTGTGCAATGTGCTTGGATGGGAGCTGCCAGCAGTGGCAGTGATGCTTTCCACAACCAACGCCTTCTTTGTTGCATGTGGTATGAAGGAGACCCTCTTCATATCGTTGTCTAATTAAAAGGCAGAATCTGCCGCGATCGAGTGCTACCACTAATAGTTAACAACGCTTTCCAAACGTGAGTGCTTTACGGGAGAAAGGAATAGGTAGTTGGTGGGGAGCCTGAGGTGGGCCCGGTTTTACCTGAGATGGAGAGATGTACAATCTCATAGCAAAGCTGAGTGGGTTTGAAAGTCCTTCCTTACAGGAGGACTGAGTCTGCCTTATCCCTAACCTGGGCATTTGGTTTACTGTTCGTTATGTCTCGGTGAATACTTTTAGTCTCTAAGAAGATGGGAGGGATGTTAATGCTTCCAGATTTAAAGCTTGCTGTTGCTGAGATTTGGCTCCAGAGTTCCCAGGAGGAAGGTGCCTCTTGGAGGGCCGGAGCACTGGATTAAAGTATTTAACAGCTCCCTCAGGTTGACTTTACATATGGGGTCAGTTAAAAGCTGTGCAGTCCCGTGGCAAGGTGCCAGGTTTGTGTTTCATTTTAAATTGAAGCTTTTTAAAGAGTGAATGAATGCCAGGGGAGGGTTTTCTTTTTCAGCTTTGTTTTAAACCCAAGATTTGGCCCCGATGTTAAAGGCATTGCCCTGCGAGGAGGTAAACCTTGTGTGACTTTGCTGCTGAGTTACAAACCCCATTTCCCACTCCTGCCCACGCTGCAGCTTCGGGCTCCCTCTGCTGACCCTCGACTTGGGGAGGGGAGGTCGGGGATGCTCCTCTGAGGCTTCGTTAAACCTGATTTCAGCCCAGCTGAGGACATACAGGTGTGCCAAGGGTCCCAGGGCACAGCTGTCCCACGCTGGGGACAGGCATCCCCACCCAGGCGAGAGTCTCCTGCAATCACCCTCCCATCCATTCTATCCCCTGGTTGAGGTACCCAAGGGCTGGTGACTTGGGAGTGTGGGGCACCACCCTGTTTGGGGCACCCACTTCATCTCAACTGCCTGTATCCTGTGGCTGAAAGCAAGCGCTTGGATGCCGAGTGGCTGGAAGTCACCCATTGCTCTGTGAACAGGGAGCTGCTGTGAGGACAGGCTGCGTTGGACTCCGGTCCCCTTTCTCTCCTCTTGCCCCTGATAGGAGTCATCAGCGACTGCCTTTCTGTTCTCTGAAGCTCCTCTCCTTGCCGGTTTTGTGAGCCACTCAGCTACACAAATACACAGCACACAAATTCCCAGAATATACAAATTCCTGCATGTGCCCTCCGCTTTGCAAGGCACAAATTAGGAAATAAGTAAAACACTGCCTGTCTGTTCCAGAGATCACAACAGCGTCCGCAGAGTATGGACTTTTGTCCGTGTTCACAAATATTAACAAAAAAAACCTCTTTCATATTTGCCCAGAAAGCAAGCTGGAGCTCATTATAGCTGCACGCTCTGTGGAAGTTTTAAAAGTGGTGAGTACCAGATACCTGGTAAAACTCTAACAACATATAGTTAGATCCGAGTTGCCTATTTTCGGACAAATATATTGAATGCTTTGCCAGTTTTGGCCCTGGGATTAGGTTGTAATATAGAATGCTGACAGTTTTGAGAAAAATCAGGAGTGAAAATACAAACCAGCTTGACACAGACTAATAGAAAAAAAAAAAGGCTATCTTAAATGCTGGTGGCAGGTCAACATCAGTATTTAGAAATTAAATCCTAAATCTGATTTGTGGACTAGCAGCAGCTTGTGATGAGTGCTGCGGGGGGCGAGGGGCAGCCCCGGGGTCCCAGCGGGGTCCTGGCTCTCTGTGAGCTTTGCAGATGTCACCTTTGGGAGGACTCTGCTGGCACCACCCCAGCGGTGGTGCAAGCCAGGCAGGGGAGCTCGAGGAGGGCTGCTCTGTCACTTTGCCCCAAACCTCCTGATGGATTGGCCAAGTGGCAAGGAAAAAAGGAAAACTGATGATACCGCTGTGGAAGGATTAAAGTGTCTGTTGATGCCCACCTTGGCCATGCAGCTACAGCCCCGCTTTTGAAGGAGCTGAGGCCCTGCTCCGCTGGCTGTGCCTCCATCCACGGCTCACAGGCACGCAGGTCCCAGAGACTCCCACGCATTTGAGGAGGATGAGGATCTTAGGTCTTGCAAAACTGGTGGACAGACGGCTGAATATGAGCCATCAGTGTGCCCAGGTGGCCAAGAAGGCCAACGGCATCCTGACCTGTATCAGGAATAGTGTGGTCAGCAGGACTCGGGAAGTGATCATCCCCCTGTACTCAGCACTGGTGAGACCCCACCTCAAGTAGTGTGTTCAGTTCTGGGCCCCTCACTACAAGAAAGACATTGAGGTGCTGGAGCGTGTCCAGAGAAGGGCAACGAAGCTGGTGA
Source organism: Ibidorhyncha struthersii (assembly GCA_013398815.1). Taxonomy (NCBI): domain Eukaryota; kingdom Metazoa; phylum Chordata; class Aves; order Charadriiformes; family Charadriidae; genus Ibidorhyncha; species Ibidorhyncha struthersii. The sequence goes on from VZSZ01008150.1 coordinate 96,407, forward strand.
GGGGTCTGGGGGATAAGTCTTATGAGGAACAGCTGAGGGAACTGGGGCTGTTTAGCCTGGAGAAGAGGAGGCTGAGGGGAGACCTTATCACACTCTACAACTACCTGAAAGGAGGTTGTAGAGAGATGGGGACTGACCTCTTCTCCCTAGTGACAAGTGATAGGATGAGAGGAAATGGGTTCAAGTTAAGCCAGGGGAGGTTTAGGTTGGATATTAGGAAATTTTTTTTCACTGAAAGGGTTATCCAACATTGGAATAGGCTGCCCAGGGAGGTGGTGGATTCGCTATCCCTGGAGGTTTTTAAAAAAAGGCTAGGTGTTCTACCTGGGGATATGGTTTAGAGGTGGTTTTGTCAGGTTAGGTTAATGGTTGGACTCGATGATCTTAAAGGTCCCTTCCAACCTTAACGATTCTGTGATTCTAAAACTGACCAGGAAAACAATTTAGAGCACCGCTGAAATGTACCATGAGCCCATCTACAGCTGGTTGATGGATGCAAGTACTGAGAAGAAAGCTAACATGAGAGATGCAGGCTACAGCAGGTACAAGGCTATAAAAGATGTGAGCAGGTCACTCCAGCGCCTGAGGAGGGACAGTGCTGCCAAGGGCCAGCACACCTGCGTGCCATCAGGCGTTGGCTGAGAAGTGCCCTGAATCCCCATCACATGTTTCCCTTCACTTCCACTGCTAATTGGCACTTTTTACCCATTTTTGCATGTGGAGTGTGTTAGTACAGGATAGGATTATTATCAAATTAATTAGGAGCTCCCTCCAATTATTCCTGCTGTGCCTAACGGGCTCTCCCCGCTCCCCCCGATGGGCTGATTGGCTACTATAAACTCTCCGGCTTTAAACGACTGAGCAGTGCCACGGGCTCATTAACGGTGCTTCCTCGCCGTGCTCCCCCACCCCGTCACCTCCCCATCGGTGCTGGCAGTGCCGCTGCTGGTTTGCCTCCCTGGTGCCAGCGAAGCGCCTGGGACCCAGCGAGCCCTGCAGCCCGATGGGAGTTCGGATGCTGCTCCAAGAGGTGAGGGTGGCTGTCCTGGCTCGGTCCCGGGAAGCTCGGGGACGGCACCAGCTGGTGAGTGACCCTTCTCCTTGCACGTGCAAGTGCAGGTCTTTAGGGTGGCCGCACACCCTGGCAGGGCAGAGGCATTTGAGCAGCATGGCTTTAGCTGGGGGATGTGACAGGAGGGCAGGGCAGGGGATGAGTGGAGTGGAGAGATCCATCCCAGCACCAGCATCGCTGCCAGCGAGGGCGAAGCTGCAGTACCTGGTGTTAGAAACAGGCAGCTGAGGCTCCCAGGCAGGGGACAGGGATATATACACTGGATCTTGCAGCGTACAAAACCACAACAGCAGCTAAAGCCAACCAGGGTGCAGAGATTTGCTTAATTGAGAAATAAGCACATAGTTGTGGGTCAGTGACTACACAGCTGATTGGCTGAGGCTATTTTATTTTGGAATAATTTACAGTTGTTAAATGGATTTGGAAAAGCCTTAATAGTGGTTATTAAACTATTGACTTAGCCTGACGTGTTTAGTGTAGTAATCCGTGTTTGTGTTTGTCGCCGTGATGAGGCTGCCGGAGCCAGGAAAGGTGCCGGAGCGCCGCTGGCCCCGGGCATGGAGCTGCGCAGCCAGCGGGGCCGCAGGGCTGGGTGGGCAGCGCTCCTCCTGCCAGGCAGTGAGGACATCAGCAAAGCCCTTCAGATTTTTATCTGGGGCAGAAACGGTGCTTGGCTTCCCTGTAGGTACAAATTCATTATGTGCACCTTCATCGTCATCTACTGAACCTGATTTAACGTCAAAAAACCCTCCCGTACAAAGAGTGGCTTTTTTCCACCTGTGCAGAAGCAGACGCGTTTTTAACTCGTCTTTGCAATGAATAACTTCAAGTGCAATACTTGCCGAGTGGTCTTCTGGCCAGCAGTTCAAAATGTTACACATTCACTTATACCACGGTTAGGATGTGTTAGCTAAGGACCACAGAGCACGTGTTTTACGATGCATAGAAGAAATCCCTGGAAGATGAACTAAGTACCTCCAACTCATCACATCTGCTGCCCACACGTGATTTACAGGACGATTCTTATTTTCTTTTTATTGTTTTCTTTTGCACGATGGTTAAAAAGGCAGTGGAGAGATACTTAAGAGACAAATTCCTTTTTTTTTTTTTTTGCTTTGTTTACCCCCTAAACTGTGCAGAGTGCTAAACGTTGGTCTTGCCTGAGATGCTGCTCTGTGGGCTGGCAGCTGGGTGTTTAGGAGAGAGGCTTTGCTAGGAGGAGTGGAGCTCTTGGACGTTTTACAAAAAGCTTGTTTCTCCAAAATGTCAGATGATGCCTGAACTCCAGTAGACATTAACTAGGAAGAAGGAATGCTAAGCAGTCAGATTAAAACAAAAAAAAAAAGAAATAAAAAATGCATTTTCCCCTCTAGACTTTCACTCCCTCATGTTGGGCAATATTATTGTTTCATTAGTTGCCCAGTTAGCCAGAACGCCTTCTGGGAGAGACAGGACCTACCTTTCAAAAGGAAAACAAACAAACAAACCACTGTGCAGAAGCTCTCATCTATCCCTGCCGGTTTTCAAAGCAAAAAAATTCAAGACTCCTTTACAATATGATAAAAGGGCAGGGGAGGTCAGAGGCGGGTGGGCTGCCTTTGGAGGTCACCTTTGAGGGCTGCTGCGCTGCAGCCGAGGGCTGCTGCGCTGCAGCCAAGGGCTGCAATGTTTTTATTCCCCATCCTCTCTTAAGATTGCCGCTTTGGAAACACACCTTCAGGGTGAACGACTCCCTGGACTGAAAGGGGATTTTTTGGTTGCAGTGGAGAAGAAAAAAAAACACCTATTGAGTAACAATTACAGAAATGGTGTGAAGTCCATTGTTGGGAGCACTGGTGTGAAGTGCCCGCACACAGCTGTGTTTCCAGGTTCAGCAAACCTTGACCAGCAATGGGAAACTCCCCGTCATGGCTCATTTACAGCCAGGACTCCTACACCAGCCCGGGCTGCCTGGCACACTCATTGGCATGCCCGCAATCACGTTACTGCTTTTCCAGCCATTTCACAGGCCCAAGGTCAGATCAAAAGTCTCCTTTTCTGGCAGCGTTCCCAAGTTCTCATGTGTGCTTAGCAATGCAAACCCAACTAACAGCCGCGACAAAGCCCGCCACGTCCTGGTCCGGCTATTGTGGCTGAGCAGTCGCGTCCCCATATGGCCTGGTGATGCAGAAGTGTGCCTGCAATGCACAGCCAGGTAAGAGCTGGGCACTTTCTGCAGTAGCTTCTGGAACATCAACATTTCTAGGGCTGCAAAAAAGTGGGGAAAAGGCGTTTTACGAGTCAGCAGTGAAAGTCTGCATTTGCTCAGTCCGCATCCCCTCTTCTCTTAGTCATCTCTTGGTAGCTTGGACGAGAACTGAAACTGTGGGCTTTGGGAATAGTCCCAATAAAACTTTATATTATTTATTATTTTTTAATGTACCTGGATATTTTTTCTTCCTCTTGCCTTTTTTATCAATGGTCATTAGTATTTCTGCTTTAAAAAGACCACCTTTTCATTTAAATTATGCTACAGTTGGTTTTTAGTTTTAGAGTTGAGAGATATTTCTGTATTTTATATATATAATGTATACACACACACACAAATACACTCTATAGATATATATACACTACTGCAAGTGGGAGTTGCTGCTTTTCACACATACCAAGCTATTCAATAGTAAAGAACAACGTGACAGTTTTCTATCACGAGATGAAAAACGCACACAAATTCAGGGGCTCCACGTATTTCAGAACTGTGTAATGTCATCGTATTTACCTCAAAGTACCCTGTGGAGTATCCTGTGTGAGGGCACTAATCTAGATAGTTTACGTAAGACTGTGGAAATTCAATTCCAGAAATGAACCTTTGCATCTCTAGGAACAGCTGGAGAGGCTCAGGTCTACTCATCCCGCTCAGAATGGACACGAGGAATTTGGATTAGATACAGATGGAGTGGGGATTTCGTTAATGACAGAAAGAGAGGCAAACATGTTGAGGCATAACCGCTTGAATACAAACGCATAATGTCTGTGTACATATTTCTGACTTTAAACTGTGAACACCATAAATATGCTATCATGCAAGAGGCAAAGCATATGCAAACGTAACAATATCCCATTACCTCTCCAGCAAAAAAGAATTTTCATAACTCATTCATACCCCATTGAATAAATGCTAAGATTCACTGCTGGCTGTTAATTATCCTCTACAAAGACCTGGTTATTGTGTTCAATCTTAGTAAAGGCGCAGTTGTTATTGTAGTGTACATAGAGAGAATGGTACCTGAGGGAGCAGGGAGGAAATATGCTTGTGCAGAATTTTAACAAGGAGAGCTCTGCTGCACAGAAGGGATTCATAGGGTGGGATTTTGATATGTGCTTCAGGAAATTAAGCTTTTTCAAGACAAAAACCTTGCTGTGACTCTTTTGAATACATGATATCGCTCAGTATTTGAAAAATGCCAGCCACTTAAAAATTGCTTGCTGTTATTAAAAGGAATTTCTAAGACTACTTTGACTGAAGGGGTAGAAGGGAGGAACTAGTCTGTTTTTCCCCTGAAGTCTACAACCCTATAATCGTATCAAGGTAGGTGTATGCAAGAGCTCACAAGGCCCGTTCATCCCTGGGGCTTTTGAGGAGCTCTTGGAGGCTACTGGCCAAAGCCAGCAACCTGCTTTCCCCACCACCAGCACGGTGGAGGAACTGGGACCTTACACAGAAGCTTTCCCTGCAGGTCCCAGCTCAATGGCCCAGCAAAAGAGCACCAGCTGGAATTGCCCTTTGGGCTGGGTGTAATGCCAAAGCCACCAGGACTCATCAGACTTCAAAAAAAGAAGACCTGGGAACAAAGGTGATTTATCCCATAGAGAGATGCATTTTCTGTGCTGCACTGTTGGAAATGCTGCAGCTGCGTGGCACTCCAGCGGGTCCAGGAAAGATCCACTGAAGGTGTTATTTTAATGGGTGAGTTCTTTTCCACATGCCCTCCACTATTTGAATGTCAGGAAGGAGGAGGCAAAGCCTTGTGACATTTGGGTTGCTAAAGTCATCGCTTTTGGTATGAAGTGGGTTGGTGGCTCTGGGCTCACGTGGGAGGATTAGCCTTGCTCAGAGGTGGCATGGAGGCTACAAGGAAGTCAATCTCTCTCCCTATTTCTTTTTCTTATTTCTACTCTATGCCCCTCTTCTCCCTGGCTGCACAGGGACAAGTACAGAGCTCACACAGTTGTGCTGCTTGCTCCAAATGTGCATGTTGAAAGGAGAGAACAAAGCAAGTAGCTTCGGGTGGAAATACTGCGAACAACAAGAAAACAGCATAAACAAAGCTGAAGAAAAGAGAAGTAAAACTTCTATAAATACCGAGCATAGCTAGGGATGAAGGGAACAGAAAGAAGATATCGTAGGTCAGGAAAGTGAAGTAAGAACATTGGGGTGAGTTATAAGAAACCATGAGACATCGCAGGATGGTCCACTGTTGGTCCAGCTCACTGGGGCACTGGCTGTGGCACAGCCCCATTGAGGGGCCCTTCCCTGAAAGGCCAGTTTGATGTGACTCTGGTAGTCCAGCCATTGCCAGCCTGACTGGACTTCAACAGAATGGGACATTTTTGCAGTCCATAGCGGCTGATCCAGTAGACCGGTTAAGAACGTAACACCAGGAGTTCACTTAGGAGATACCTGGACCCTTGCCTTGTGTTGAAAAGGAAAGACCTGGGTAGGCTGCCCCCAGAATCCCAAGCTCGGTCTGACTGTAACAGTGAACTAGATTAATTATACCTTCTGCTCATCTATTAGCACTGCATTCAGCATTAAATCCTCTCTGACCTTTGAGCAGATACTGTAGTTGAGAAGACTAGTACCAGTACTAGTACCAGTTCATGTTCAGAGACTTCCAACTTAGAGCAGCTAGAAACAGTCATCAGTTAGAAACAGTTCATTAATAAGAGCCTAGATAATGTGGTACGTTTTTTCATTCACTTCTTTTAAGTTCTTTGAGACCAAGCTGGAAGATGCCCGCTGCCGGATGGCCATCAGGAGCTCTAGAGTGCCTTTCCCATGGTGAGACCTGATATTTAAACCTGATGATTGCTGCTCAAACGGTGTGTGTGAACAAGCAGGATCCCAATGCATTTCCACTATTCACAGCTTGGGAAATGTTGCAAGACCATTTTGTCTCAAAGTCTTTTTGTTAGCAGAATTATTTTTTGCATTTTAGCACACCCCTGGGTTAGAAGGCAAGACTGTAACTGTTTTGGGGTTTTTAATAGTGTTACTTCAAACTGTGTAGTATTCTAATAGCTGCTTGCAAAGTTCTTGTTTATTTGGGAGCAACTTGTAAGTATCACATCTGTATAACTTTTAATGTTTAATACTAAAACATCTTGAGAGGATTTTTAAGATTTTTTTTCCCCTCTGTTGATTTTTGTGATGAGTCAGAAAATAGTTTTGATGCCCCTTCTGTGTCTTATATTCTTGACCCCCAGCTGTTGTCCTGCAGCTGTAGCAGACGCACAGTGCACCTCCTGGGGTCTCACTGGCAGCACGAGGGGAAAATAACCCTCAGCGAAATTCCACGGAGGCATGCTGTGCTCCATGTGTAAAGATGGTGGATCCAAGATGTGAACTAAGAGTATGTGGGGTTTTTTTAGCTCCTGCAGGGGGGTAAAACTTGCCTTAACTAAATTTACCATCTAGGAACGCTGGGTCTTCCTGCTTTCTCAATGTCTGGACTGTATTTATCAGCCTTATAATGAAAGGATACAAAAATGAATATGCAAAATGTTGTAAGGCAGAAGCGATCAGCTGGCCAGTGTCTAAGGGACGTATTTGTATTCGTGTCTCAGAAGTGCCAATGTGATAACGTTCAGGTGCTCCGGCAGAGCGACAGAGCGGGCAGACTGTCAGGGCTCCAACCTGAGGAGTGGTGACAGTTTACTTTTCCTCCTCCCCTCCATTTTTTTCCTTCATTCAACCAAGCAGCATAACCACCCAGCGCTGCAGCATTTAAATGCTATTTTGCAACAGACACACACAACCCAGAGTGCGGGCTTTGCTGGTTGTATGTGTTGCATCTTGTAATTATGACTCTTCTCGTCTATTTCTAAGTGTGCTACTCCCAGTGAATGGCTGCCATTGTCTTAGGGCTCAATTCCTACCACGGTTAGACATTCCGCAGCAGATGAACAGTCCATTTGCTTGTGTAGCTTTCAGTTTTGGCTTGACTAGTGGCTTATATATGGTTAGTCTTTACACATGAGGGAAAGAAACACCAAGGCAAATGTTGTCTGCAAGTCAGAGAGCTGTTGAGATTAGCTGGGACCTCTGAAAGTTCAAGCAAACGTGCATCAAAATACAGGATACCTTATTGCAGTGGTATTTGCGACCTTGCTTTTCCCACCTTGTGTCGCAGCAGCAGAGGGTATTGCTCAAGGGTCGCTGTTTCCTGGTGAATGTTGTGCCTTAACGTGACTCAGGGCAGTGCTGGTAGGGGAAAGCAAAGGATCCCAGCTGGGACTGCCAGCTCCGAAGTGTTCGGGGGGGGGCCCCCAGCAGAACCTGGATCAGCCTGAAGCACCCGGCTCCCCTCCTGGAGGAGACTGTGCATGACTAGAAGAAGAGTTAGAAGAAAGGGAAGCTGTATTCCTACCCCAAGAGTAGGGAAGGTCATCAAGGACACACCTGATGAGACAGAGGTCTAAGCAGGGCAGGCACACAAGGTAGGTGACCACGGCTTCGGGCACCTGATACACAGCTGGTTTGTGCTGCCTAATAGAGCTCACTCAGGACTTCAGCATGGGAGCCTGTGGAAAATAAACGTGTGTCAAATGCACAGGTGATGGATGGAGTGAGTAATCTCACAAGATGTGTGAGAAAAACACGGAGGTGAGATCAGCCACAGGGGAATTAGAGCAGAGACTGGGTAAAAGTGGAAAAGAAACAAAGGAAGGGATAGTTATCCCTCCTTTTTTTTGACAGTTTTGGGGACTAAAACAACTATGCAGTGCAAGCACTGAATCAGGAATGGTTTTTTTCCTCTTTGTGTGAAATAAACTAAAATAGACCAAGAACTGCCACTAAAACACAAGCCTGCTTTCTGAAATTGAAAAGGGAAACTTATACAGCAAGAAGGGTGTTAAAAAGTAGCAGGAGGAAGGACTTTATCCTTCTCCTACTCATCCTTGACCTTTTCCTGTGAATTACCTTTCCTGATGGAAGGCTATGTCATGTAAACCATGCAAACTGTTTTTTACATCATGATTTCACTTCAAACATAAAAACAAACGTGCCACTCTGGGCTCTTTCTGGATGTTGTGGTTTGGGTTTGGGTTTGGGTTACGTCAAACCGGGACATTGGGCTTCTTAGGAGAGTGCGTGTGCCTAAGGCGCACACCACTGTCTTACCCACCGCCCTGCCGTGCTCGGCGTTGCAAGAGCAGCCCGGGAACAACAGGTCAGAAAGGCAAGGGGCCGAGGGGGCACTGTGTGCCTGGATCTGGAGCCCTGGTGGGAGCGGAGCCGGTAATGCTATTTTCTACATGACAGAGGCAAAATACTGGGATAGACCATGTCTGTGATGGCCAGATACAATGCCAGCGAGAGCAGCAACAGTGTGACCCACAGTGCGTCTGGACAAGGGAATGTTACATCCTTGTTTTGGTTACTTTTAATACCTTCCTGTTATTAACAATGATCCTGCTGAATGCCCCCTCCTATATGCAAATATGCTGCTTGACCACAGGCATGCCAACGTAGTCCATCACAGAGCCGGCGGCATGCAAGGAGCCCAGCCCGTGGCCGTGTGTGTGCGTGACTACCGCCGTGCCCCTGAGGAGTCTGGTGGTATCTCGTACACCTACCTGGGCGAGTAAAGTGAAGACTCGTATGACCACCAGGTCAGGCTGTGGGGGTATTTTGGTTTAATCACATCCCATGTATGGCAAGAGGTATCATTGTATTTTTCAGCTTTGCTTTTTCCAACAATTTTAGATACCTCATGTGGGGAAAGTAGTATCTTTTAAAGAATACATTCTATATTTGGTAATGATTCGAGGCACAAACGTGTCTGAAGGAGAAAGGCTTTTCAAGCGGCATGCTGCTGGCTCAAAGGTTCCTTGACAAATTCTGTGGGGCTCTGCCTCTGAGCCGTGCTGCCCTCTCACCAGCCCGAGCCTTGAGGGATCAATTCCAGAACTGCTTGAGACTCTGCACGATATTCTTCAATGGCCCCTTTCTTCTCTGGAAGAAAGATACAGGGAAATGTCAGAGAGAATTAACAACTTAGATGGGCGGGTGGCAAGGCTTAAAAACCGTACAGAGATGATTGAGAGAGGAGCACTGTCCTACAAGAAAACAGTTACTAACACTGCACAGGTGGACTTGAAAACATTGTTTGTTTTTTTTTTTTTTTTAAAGTACAGCACAATCTTAAAAAAAAAAAAAAGTGGAAAATCAAATCTAATCTCCAGCCAATATCTTGGCAATAGCACTAATTGACAAAATGTCGGGAATGGCTTCTATTAACAGTCAGGCTGAAAAGCTCAAGTTGGCTATAACGCCCAGAGGCTGTAATGATACGCTTCTTATGCACAGGCATGCGTGAAACGGTCCAAACCAGAGAGCGTGGGCCAGGCAGCGGCAGGCTCTGTGTGGGTTTTGCAGGATTCCCTGCTCGGATGCTGAAGTGCCCAAGAGGACCTTGAGTTGTTGATGAATTCAGAGCCGCTCCCACCGTTAATGCCATAAGTTGTTTCCCTTCTGCATAACTACAGCTGTGTGGTAGAGGCACAGCCTGGGCTGGTGCTGCCTGGGAGCTGCGTTCGCAGCTGGTCTGCTGCTTCCCGGGACGTTAACTGATGCTGTGTGGCAGCAATTTGCAAATTGTTGAAGGCATATGCATGTGGAAAATCTACAACAGGAAGGAAAAACATTTTCCGAAGAACAGAATGGAGCAGTAGCCAAATAATTAGGCTCTTACTCAAAACAGAGGGCAAGGAAGAACGTTGTTCCATTTTTCTTCTTTGAGGTGGAAAGATGGTGAAAGGAAGGATGGATTGGGATCCAAAAACCGGGAGGTTAGTTCTTGGTTCTGCCGTGACCTCTGGCAAAGCTCTCGATACTCCTGCACGTCTCATTCATGTCTGTGAAATGGGGATAATCTCTTCCATGATCAACAGAGATTTTATGAGGGGAATATCCTCAACGGACTGAGTCCTAGGACAGGGAGGCAGAGCAGTATCGAAGGGAGTTCTCTGATTTCACTAATGGGCACTGCTGAATTAGATATGCAACAAGCCAGGATTTCAAGCAGTTTTGGAGCTGAACAGTGTCGGTATCCAACAAAGAGGAAATGTTTTATATCGGGAGATAAGGATATTTTGTTTCTCGCAGTGTAAAGAAGAAAATATTTGTCTTTGTAGATTAGCTGCAGCAATGAAAATATTTCACTTAGTCGCTAGCTGGGAGTTCTCAGACTCTGTTAATACCTCCCAAATGGTACAAACTGGAATGGGGAGTTGAATTAAATATGAGATACTGGGCAGGTTGAGGCCTTTTTGCTCAGGATACAGCAGGTTTTGTTCTCTGTGACGTCTCTTCTCTGCTTATAATCATCATACTGATGACCTGCATATCAAATGTGGACAAACGGTAGACAAACCGATGAGGAAATGGGAGAAGGGAGCATTAGCTCACCGTTGTGTTGGCGGGCACTCGTTTTTGATGCGTGAGTAGCTGCCTCTCTGACCCCATGGAAAATCATTAGCATACTTTAATTCCTATTGATTTCTATCTGGCAAAAGTAATATCTAACTCATCCTTTTCACAGAAGCCAAATCAGGGTTCTTTATGCTGACTTTCACAAAGAAGTTTTTTCTCCCCATGGAAAGCCCAGAAGCAATTACAAAGTTTCACAGATCATTTGGAAACCCCTAAAATTGTCTTTTTTTTTTTTTTTTTTTTTTTCNACGGGAATGAGGAACTGACTACAGCACTTCCAACTAAGGGCATCACCGTGAATTACAGACCTGGGAGGGTCTGGGTCCCAGAAACTCTGAAATCAAGTGCATGTTTAGCTTCTAGTCCATGCAGAGTCAAGTATGAGTCTGGGGGTCTTAATTTCTCAGGGAACAGTAAACAAGAATAAGGCAGCTTTCTCCCTCTGGCCTAGAATTAACTTGCAGGTTTAATTGACCTGTTTTATTACAGATGTTTATGTTGAATTGTCCAACTACAGGAATTATCATTCATCCAGGAAATAAAATGGCTCTAATGGCTAACTTGAGTATCACATAAAAAAAGGTAAGAGTACTGCCAAATTTCTAAGGTTTTATGATACTCTTCCCTTATATTGTTAAAATAAAAGTCAATTTGTTAAATATTTACTTATTTGACAAACATGCTGTTCTAACTTCCTCTCTGTCTCCTTAAGTAATGAATGACAGAGCACACAAAGAAAGCTACTTGTCTAATTTATTTTAGATCAGTGTAGGAAAAACAGAGACTGATAGGTATAATGTACTGAAGGGAATGGGTATTTATTTTCCCATAAAATTGCAAAATGTAGCTAGTTTAGAAGACACTAACTTGATTTTATTGCTCCAAGCCTTGGAGATTCTTATTACTGCGCCAGGTCATTATTATTCTCTTAGCAACAAGAGATTAAAAAAAAAAGTTCATTAAAAATATCCCAGGCTAACCTCACACACGTGTAGCAGCAAGAAGAATAATAATGCCACACGCATCCCTTTGTCACCCTGTGACAAGAATGGGCACCTGTGTTTTTCTTGGAGTTAACCTTTTTGGGAAGAAGAGGGGAATAGCAGGATTTGGCTGCTGAATTCTTTCATTATCTCTCCTTCCTTTGTGTGGGGCACGAAGGACTGTGAATCAGAGCACTGCTAGATATGGCCACAGGCATCCAAGGCGGTCTATGTGCATTGATTGCCTCAGCACCTACGAGCAAGATTGCTGAGCTTGAGAGCCAAGTTTCCTTGCTACACAACATGAAGAAGAATAAAAAGTTCCTGGATGATATTTTTAGAGACGTGAACGTGCCGAGCAAAGGAGGGTCTGAACAGTACAGGACAGTAAAGAGGTACAGACGAAAGATGAGTTACTGTGACTAGGACATAAAAAGGCAGGCAGTCATCCAGAGGGGATTGCGAATGTTGGGAGTACTGGAGTTTGTCCCTTGATGTGTGACTGACAGGTGATGAACATGCAACTCTGGGGCGAAGTAAACAAACTTTGTCAAACGTGCCCCGGCCATGAACAGGAAGGAAATGTGACTGAGACGTGCACTACAGTGGGTAAGTGTCGTGAAGACGGCATGTTTATTGGTACGTCACACAGCATCTGGGTTGGGCCCTCTCTCGCTTTCAGTTTTCCTTTGGCATCCAAGCGAGATGTCAAAGACACATAGCACCGGGGTGCATGCCTCCTGCAGGCCAGCAGAGCCGAGCACCCCGTACTGCACTGGAAAGGGACAACAGTGCCGAGAAGCCTGACTTACTCCTTCCTCCAGCTGCGTCTCCTGTGTGGATACGACACCTCTATTACAGAAAAATCAGGAAAGTGGATAGGCCTAAGACGTGTATCCCTCACCAAACTTCTGAGAATAGTTAGACCCTTGGACACCAGTGATGTAATAGGTTAGAAAGTGGGATGAAAGGCCTTCTAAGAGCACTGGCACTTGCTAACTTAAACAAGACCAAAGTCCTGACTGCCAGGGCATGAAGTTTTCCTCCAGTCTCCAGGGTTTGAGAACCTGAAGGTACTGTTTTCTCCTTATCTAGTGTGCTGCATGCGGGTCACTGAGCCTCTGGTGAGAATATCCCATGGGGTCTTTGACAACACGTTCTGGTCCTTCCTTTCATCTTGGGTTTCAGCTCATTTGGTTTGAGAAATCTGTATGAAAAAAAATTAAAAATTTTCTTCCCCAGAGTGAAAGGGCAAACATTGAGTATGTCATCTTCAGAGCTGGACAGCAATGGAATAGAAATCCAGCACAAACCAATAGTCCCGTGGGCTACAAGATCTGATGGGCCTTGGTTTCCCTTGGACGATCTCTTGTTTGGATTCTCCTACGTCTACATAGCTGAAAGCTCCAACTGCAGTTTTTCCTGTGGGTGGGTATTCATAACATCTTTCATCTTTGCAGCTTTCTTGGTTTAATAAGGGTTTAACTCAAGCTGCAGTGGGTCTCTCTTCTTTTACTTTGCAGCCTGTTTTCATGAAATGTATAGGAATGTAACATTTTTAGCCTTTTATTGCTCTGTCAGATGTGGTTAAAATTGGCTACTGTTTGTACTTGTTCCCTCTCTTTTTCCTGCACAATGTGCAAGTATGTACATGCACGTCTGTGTGTATGCATGCGCGCACACACAGAGACTTCTTATACATATGAAGAGATAATGATCTCAAAACCCTTTTAATTTCTGTAGGAATCCAGGCTAGGGAAAAAATGTATTGTAATGCTTTTTCTTTGGGAGAGGAAAACGAGGATGAACTAATTTTTATTTTTTTTTTCCACGCAGCAGACAGAATATTCAATTACCACTCTGTTTAAACATAACATGTTGCTGAAAATCTGGCACGACTATTGTAAAGTAAAAGATGTAGTGGGATCCTGGTCCTGGAACTGCATACTCATGCTTCTGCACGGCACGCACGCTTCGCCTCCAGTGCCGGAGTGGTCCTGCTGAGACTGGAGGAATGCGTAGGGAACGCAGGCTTGCCGTGAGATCGTGTCTCCATTACATCTTTTGGAGTTTTGCCATGGAAAGGAAGGCATTTTACCCTTTGTTTGCAAGTAATTAAGATGATAGTGGAGTTTCTGAGTTTTCTAACTTTGTGAAAACAAACTAATAGCAATGATCCACTTCAATAATTCAGATATTAATTGACACAAGTGAGAGAAACAATACATTAAAAAATAATTAACTTTCGTTAATTAATTTTTAGAAATAGGAAGGATACCTGCAGCAAGTGCAGATGTTTGCAAGTGTCATTAGATTGGGAAGGCTGTGCAATAATTCTGAAATGAAAACAGGTCAAAAGGACCAAGAGTGATGTGCAGCATGGTCTGAGAAGTAGCGTGAACAATGTGTTTGCTAGTGAGCTGCAAAGATGTGATGAAGATGTGCATTTTTTAAAGATGTCTGTAGAAGCTAGAGGTTAATTAGCAGTTAAAAAATGTCTATTGCTGTTTTATGCCAGCACCATCAGTGTGTTAATTATTGTCATTTTCAAGCCTCAAATGTGCCTCTTTCAGACCTAAGCTGAAATAGACTGATGATTCTTTTACTGAGGCATTTCTTAGATAAATTTTAATTAGTATCTTTTTTTCCCAGAAAACATTTTTTTTTCTATGACCAGAACTGGATTTTCAACTCTCACGCAGCTTTCTCTTCCTTGGTATTTGTGATGCAATTCCACTTGTCTGTGGTACTGCAGGAAGGTAGGTGAACATATCTGTCTTGTCCAAATTTTAAATTTTGACTTCTCTGCAACGTAGACACAGAAAAACCTGAAATGAACCCCAGAACTTCCTACCTCCTCTTTCATAGTTGGTAAGTAGAAAGGCACAAACTTAACTTGTTCTGTTGCTCTTAATTCTTATGTCTCCTTTAATGAAATTATGCTGGTAGGAAAAAACACAAAGGCTTTATGTACCACCATGGACATGCCAGAACTCTGTTCAGCAACTGGGGCTCCTCACAGGGGAGTGAGAGTGGATCAGACACCTTGGGGGCACCCAAGCCAGCCAGTTGAGAGATGGCATGGGCTGCGCGCAGTCCCCTACCACCAGCTAAAATAAAATGCTGAGAACCACTGTGAGGTTGGGTCGTTCCTGCATCAGGCACCTTCCAGGCAAGGTTCTCCTCCCATTCGTGGCCCCCAGCCCTCTTCTGGAAGTCACTGCCCACTTCTCTTTCAAAGATCCTGCCAAGGATTGTCGTGTTGTTTTTCTTAAGAAACAAAAAAAACCCCGCCCTCACCTAAAGATACGTAAGAACATAGAGCTGTTATCCAGATTTATGAATCTCTTATATACTAAAATGGACATTCACTTGATCCCTCGCTGTTCAGACCACTGTAGCCCTGTGGCCGTTGGGCTGCTCACCAACACCCTGCGACAGGCCAGAGAGAGCAGGGGCCATGGTTTGGACAGCAGCCCCAGACTTCCTTCTCCTAGAGGGAGCCACAGAGCCCTGCTTGCTCTTGGCCTGGGAATGGGAATTCAGACTGAGATTCCTAAAAAATATGTCACTTCATCCCTCTAAAAATATTTCCTTTCAGCATACATAACTCCTGCTATTAAGTTTTCAGTTTTTCAGTAAACATATGTGCATGTATATAATTTGCCAGTCTCTTTAATTTCCACAATGGCCTACTTTTCTAGAAGTACTATTAAAAGTAAAATGCCAAACAGCGAGACAGAATAACGCTAGACAACAAGTACATAACAAGACACATTTTTTTCTTTCAGGTGAATTTATCTATGTATCTATGTATTTATTTCCATTCCAATTTTGTGTCGGGCTATGGAGAAGGATCCTTAGATGCCATATTACTGATTCTGCAAGTCATGGTTATGGACTTCTTCCTCTGAACAGTTTTTCCAGCCTTACCTAAAGGATCTATGTTTTTTTCACAATTATTTCTATAATTAAATTGTATCTGTTGTGATGACCTTGAAGGGTAGGAATGAAGCATAAACAAACTGGATAATGATGGAGCCCAAAGGCAGTAACTTTCAGGAAGCTTGAAAAAAGGGATATGCATTTCACATTTAAGCGAGGTGAAACGAAAGAGTTGTCTGCAGTGATTTACCTGCTAAAGGGGAAGCTTTCAGCTATGTACCTATCTGCTTTTTCCTGCCACCTCTTGCCAAATGGGAGAGAGATAAGATGAACGTTTCCTCTTTGTAAGAAACAAATTTTGTTAATGAAACAAGTTCCTCCTTAGATGGAATAAGCTGCCAGTTGAATAAAAACCACCCAAATTTTACAGAGAAGATACCACTAATATGCTCTTTATTTATTTGTGTACACAACTAAAACCAAGGCAGTACAATTAATGGGAAAAACCCCTCTCATGCAAGTACATTAAAATTCTGTCTTAGTCACATAGTTTAACACAAGAAAGAAAAAACAGCAGAATTAGTTTTCTCTAACATGTTATTAAGGACGGAGCCTGTTTACCAGTCAAATATTAGACATCCCATGGAATTTGACAATTTGCAAAATATACAAAAATATATCACCCAGGGACAGTTGCAGCTCTAACAAACGAGGAAGAATTTCTGACTAAAAGGGAACATAACTTATTTTGTCCTAATTGCTTAAAAAAATTCATAAATACAATGACTAGACTAGAAACAATGTTCCAGAGGACTGTCCTCACGCATTGGCATGTGTAGAGCCTGGACAGACTTTCTGGTGGCCCCATTCTTTGAAGATCTGTCATCTGTGTTGGTGAAGAGTCACAGCCTTTAGATTTGTGCACCGACTGGGTTGTCAGGCTACTTATTCACAGGTTCTTCCTCTTACTGTGGCTAAAGTTGCGTGTCTCAGACCTCCTGTCAAGTGCAGAAAGTGCCTGGAGCTGGCGTGTTCCTGCAGTGAATGCTGCGCTGTCCATGAGTTTGCTAGGCCTTTCTTTATCCTGTCAACAGTTCCCAGGGGACATGAGATCAGTGGAATCAAATGTCTCCCCTGCTAACAGCTGGATCCAGGTACCACAGATTTCTCTGTGACCTCTCTTTAATGGAGTTGTTTCAGGCAGAAACTAGTGTTTTTAGAATTGCCTTCCCATTTAAAACAGAAAAATCGCTCTTCTAAAACCCAATTTCAGCTTTAATAAATATTATTTGTCTTTTATATGGTTACACTCGGATACCATCACACGTGTGCAGCAGGCTATACAAATGCCTGGGTATTTCAGAAGCTCTCGAGTACTGTTTGTGCTCCTTTAGAGGCTAGAAATACCGGGCTACTGACAGGCACTTCACACAAACATAGCCAAAAGCAAGTTCCTGTGCAGTCTAGCAAGCTTGACACCCCGGATTAATCTACTTGCTGCTGCTGAAGGGAGTCCTACCTCTCCTCATCTGCTCCCACCTGTGGAGCCCTGTACCCCACTATGTTTAGTTTGACTCAATTTAGCTTGCAATGTAGGGAGCAGTACATTTGCGGCATTTGCTTTCTGGAAGTTGTGCAAGTTGATTAAATTATGGCGAGGTCAATGAGCTATTAGGTTGGCTCAGCTTCTCCTTGGTCAAACCACACCTGCTGCTCAAGCCTGCTCCCGCCTTGCAAAATTTGTGCTCTCATAGCCACTCATCTCAGACTAGGGAGGTGCTTTCTGGGGGATGACGACACGATGCCAGCCAACACCTTTCTCTGACCACTGCTGTTTCCTTGCTGATTTTACACCAGCCAAGGACACATTTCTCTGCTGACATCTAAAGGGATGAACTCAAGTCATGCAACTATCTCCAACTACTTGGTGCTGATTCAAGAAACCTCACAAGTCAACCTCCTGTCAGTCCTGCCTGCAGCGCTATGTAAAGATCTTCCAGTATTCTTAAGCAAATGGACCCATAAGTGATGCAGAAATTAAGAGAGTGATGTTTAGGACTAGTAGCTAGATTCATTTTCCTGTTTGCTAAGACTTAAAGAAATTGGAAAGGAAGGCTGAAATTCAGCATGAAGTTGGATTCTAGTAAGCTTAAGAGGTCTGATTCACAACCTTGTAATTATCTTGGGGTTTGTAGTACCAAGTAAATGTTTGGCGCTTAGAAACCAAAACATATGGCCCTCCAGATTCTACTGAAATTTTAAACAGGTGACTAAAGTAAAAGAAGGTACCTCAAGTTCTGAAGGATACCTCCCCTGAACTGTTGTTTTTTGTGTCCTAGTTGCTTTTTCAGGCATAAGATTTACAGATAATTCTGCCCGTTGTCCCTTCAGTAAAGGCTGCGTTTTAAGGTAGCTTGTTAAATCGAATCCCTACCAATTCTTCAACACCATTTTAAACCCAGCCTTCCAAACTAAAGCAACCCAAGTCTGAGTTTTCCCAGAGGTACAGAACACACCACAGCAGAACACATTCCTGCCCGTCTTTTCCAGTTGCATTCTAGGCTTCAGCATGGCAAAAGCACCACTTTTACAGAGGAACAGAGCAACACGGATGTTAAAACTGAACTGGACCACATACCAATGACCCTTAAATAATACGTTCCTTTAAGTGAATGCAGGGTCACCAATAGAAGGGACTACTAAAGACAGAAATAGTATGTCATAACTCAGAAGTTTCAAAGGAGTATCAAGGCAGAAAAGACATTTCCAAGTACAGCAGGCACTGTACTGGATGGAAGTTCCGTTTGGCAGTGCACTTCCTTCTGAACTTGTACCGAACTGATACCCTTGCAGAGACTGAGCTCCAAGACGTAAACCAATGAGATATGTTACAGTGGCCAAAGGCAGCACTGAGCCTACAACTGAACGACAGGGTAGATGTTAAGTTTTAGCATTCTTTCCAATTTGCATCTTATTTGATCTTTCAAAACCTTCCCTGAAGTTTCATCAGAAGTTGGTAGGCATCACTTCCTCTCCTGAACTCTACTGCTACTTACCGCAAAGGCTGCATCTCAGTTCTGAAATGGCTGCATTTTGCTATCTGGTGAAGGCACTCGCATTATGCATAGACCAGTGTTGATTTCTCTGTACCTACGTAGCTCAAATTACAAGGCACCGTTTTCAGCAAATGGATTGGGAATTCATCCCAGGACCTGCAGTTTACCACAAGCAGCCTAGAAGCAGGAGGCAAGGGCTTAAAGAGACAAGGCCCTTTAATAATAAACTGGTCATGGTTAGTTTATTCAGATCATGTACTGATACAGTACATCTGGTGGGTAATCTCAAGAAAGAGTAAACAATGGCTCATCTAATTGGGCATGGAGCTCAATCTCTGTGGGGATATCGGCACAGTGCTAACTCAGCAGGAAGACCACCACCCAACAGAACTTCCATCCAGTATGGATACGATGATCTTCCAGATGCATACAGGATTCTTCCAGTGAACACCTTGATGCTGGTATATTGACAAACGAAAAGAAAAAAAAAACAAATAATGTCTTTTCCCATTTCCTTTTTTCCTTGATTTCTTTTCTTTTTTGCTTCTCATGTGTTCTTAATCTCCACTGGGAAGTGGTAAATAAAACTACTTTACTTTTATTACCAATCAGTTTCTATCTAACGTTCCTGACTGAGTCTCTTCCTTACAACCCTTTTTCCTAATTGCCTACCTTTTTTGCAACTTTCTTGTAATTTATCTTATTTTTATAATAGTCTATTAATATTCTATTATGTTTTGCTTCTTTTTTATCTAACTTTAATATTCTCTGCACAACGTCCCACTAATTTTAGGTACTTGACTAGAAAAAGTTGCTCCTCAAGTAGTGTTGTAAAGCCTATTTACATCTGAGTTTTATTGCACTGAAAAATTCCTTTAATATATATAACCAAATCCCATTATTGATACTTCAAATCCTTTTGTCCTAAAGCATTGCAGTTATGTCCCAATTCTACAATCAGATCCATACAGGTAAACTACTCTACTGACAACATCTCACTGAAGTCATACAGCTCTCAACGTACATCAAATTGTAGAAGACAAACCAACATTCATATTTAGTCCTAGACAACATAACCTTCCTAAAGCAAAATGCCATTGATAATGTTTGGCAATACCCTGCTAATTAGCAAGGTATTTTACTGCCATAGCAAGTTTTTTACTGTCATTCCCACCTTCCCAGCATATGAACAGGAATTATTTCTCTTACACATCAATCTTTAAATGAATCACTTCCTAGGTTATCGGAAGTCCAAAGTCATCTGTAATAGTTGTGGTTCCAGGATGACAGGCTATCATGTTTTACCAACAACTTCTGATATGACAAATCAAATTGCAGGTTTTATACGAGCTGTATGAGACTTTTTTATTAGATACTACAGTAGCCTTGTGGATTATGTAATCTTGCATTTTTGTTTTTCTCCTAAAATTTGCTTATGTATATATACTCATTTTTAAAGGTTGTGTACTCTAGCTTTCACTGGCTAAAACCTATTTCTGACATTATTATACTATTATGTCAGAATAAATGTGACTTCTGTTCCTAGTTACAACTTTTGCTTCCCAGTGTTCTGTTACTAAAATAAAAAATATGAATTGCAAAAAAAGCTTCTTCTCCTTTATGGCTATGTTACTTAACTTGCCAACAACTGCTTCTAAAGTAGAATTACAAGAAACTATGTAAACAAATACAGACATTTTAAAAACAGAAATGGGGTTTGGTTTTTTTACTACCCTGGAAAAAATGAATTGTGACAAAACAGCTTTGGGATTAATTTACAACTTGCTATTAAAAGTCACCTGAAAGGCACTCTCAACATACCAGCAAAAGTAAATGGGCTTAAAATAAGACTACACATCACACAGTAACAACAATCTTCCACTGACAGGGAAGATACTGCAGTCTTCCTCCATCATAACTTCCTGATACTCATTTTCTCGATGCGTTTTTTCCTGTTCTGTAGTAAGTTTCTAGGCTAAGCCTGGGCAGTTACTGCAAGGTCATAGCGCCAGGCTGATTGAAAAGCACTGTTTATTCCCTGCTCAGAGAAGCTGTTGAAATCCTGACCATATTTCTGTTTCCTAGTCACTAGCTTCTCCATAGGTTTATCTGGGTAGCCTGTGGCTTCAAATACTCAGCACAACTATGGACATATGAGACTATGCTCACTGTTATCTCCTAGGTAATTCTCAGCGATAATTACATTAAATATTGTAACAGGAAAGTAGGTTTGACTTTTCCAGTCCAATGCTTTTCAGCCTCATTGGCACACTCCCTGGGACACCACATGAAAGGTAACCAAGAAAAACTCCTTCATCGGGGGGGTCCCCAAGCTCAGGGTCAGCATCACTGCCTCTCCCTGTGCGCTGTCCTACCACGCTGCACGTGCACTCAGACGCGAGGCAAGGCCAAGCTAAAGCTGTTCCCCTTTACAGGAACCCTTCACAACCTACGTGGTGTAACAGAGAAACAAGCCCCACTAATAATCATTTCTGTATCATCGTCTACTTATATAATGCTTTAAACATATTTCCTGCCATAGTTTAGCAATCCGAGAGCTCCCGGTTTCCTTTGCGTTGCGTAATGTGATGGACAGAGCAGCAAACCGACGCTGAGGGGAATCTTATTAATTCCCCTTAACATGACTAAAATAACATCTGCTGGCACAAATGCTCGACTTGCGCCAACGCTTGGCTGCCCCACTCAGCGCCGGGCACACGCCGTTACCGTCCCCGCTGCCGTCGGAAGGACGCGGGGCGTTAAAATCCTACTCGCGGCCTTATCTTCCGCGGGTTTTCTGTGACAGAAGAGGCAAAGGGGCTTTTTAGATCCGAGCCCACCCCGCTCGGCCAGGTGCGAGCCCGCGACGGCCCCAAAGCTTATGCAACGGCCCGCGGGGTCGGCCATTGCGGTGCGGCGCCAGAGGCCGGCGCTGACCTGGATCCCCCGTCCCGCAGGAGGGGGCGGCCTGCCCCGCGGGCTCCGGCAACCCGGCGGCTGTGCGGGGCCGCCGCC